>BROE01000005.1:2023144-2053983 GCA_036571765.1 Plecoglossus altivelis | reverse complement strand
AGACGACTGCAGCCTTACCTTTTATCTGTTCAAACAAGCAGGTCGTTTGGTACCACGCTGTGTGTATCATAGTTCCACCTTCTTTCTGGTTCACTCTCAGCTGTCTGGGTTTAAACAGACAGCCTATATGGTTCATCATGCAAATATCAACTGTCTGTCAATGGACCCATGACACAGACACGTTACTCTTCATACAAAAACAGTTTATTAGTTCATACAAAGAGCAGGACGCTCATGACCAGAGCGTAGAAACGAGGAGGGGGAGGGGGGGGGTCGACTGGTCATCAGGTATAAAACAAAAACACAAAAAGAAACATGGTTGTTTTATAACAGAGAAACTGGGGGCCCCTGAAGTCAGTGATCTGCCGGACTGCTGAGGCAACATCACCGCTGAGCTTCATTTCGAATTGATTTATTTAATTGACGTGTGGATCTAGGGGTGGGGACCAAACATAGCAAAGAATGCCGAGTCTCAGGTCAAAGCCAGATTCTCTATCCCATTATGCACCTGGAGCGCTTTAAACGGCAGTCAGGGTCCATCTGCGGAAAGCAGAAAAGGAGTTTGCTTAAATGTTTGTTTATAATTTCAGATCTGACATCAAATCGGATTTAAGGGATGTCAACCCATAACTAAATTCTTATACATGCAAGATTGAAAAGGATTCAGGGAGTTCAAGTCCTCAGTCACCAGTGATAAACATCTGCGTCACCAAATGTAAATTTCACCGCCGCCATTAAGCCTGCCCAGGACAAACAAGTGAAAAACAGCCGCCCCCGCATTCTATCGACTTAGAAAAGTCCATGGGTGGAGCCAACCCTGAGATGCCAATTATGCGGCGGAAAGCCGAATTACTAAACGGAGTCTAGGAGTAGTTGTCTGTACCAGTTGTTAAACTGAAATTAAAAGTCTGAAAGTTTAAACTGTGAAGAGTAGATGAAAAATATAGACAAGGTCTAATTAACGGCTGATCTCATAAGAGGAAACTCAGCCTTTGATAAAAAATAATCATGTCGATAATTGGTGAGTACCTCTTAAATCTACAAATTAACATGTGTGGACATGGCCGCAATACATGTCAATATGATTCTTGTTTGTAACACTAATGTCTGAGGTTCGTTCTGTTTTCCGACCTCACATTCATGTGCATCTTTGTTTTATATAGGGCCGGTTTGACATTTTCAGGGTAAAACTGATATTACGCGAACAACGTATATACATACGTATACATAGTCACTAACACTTATGAGAAATTGCGTTAACACTGGCTTTGTTCAAATGAAATTCAGACAAACAAGAATAAAGACGAGAGTTAAGTACTTTGTAGATGGAACTAGCGAGGAGAACGGACAGAGTTGTACTCAGTTACAACCTCCTACCGCTCTGAAGCAGCGCGATGGCAGACAACTAGTAACCATCACCCGGTATTAGTCCGGGAAAACATGACCTAAACTAGGCAAGTGTTTATAAAATCATCACTTATTTAAGTAGGTTTTTAATGTTCTTGCGAAACCGTTCTTGCCATTCTGTTTTAATAAGGTAAAAATGTATCGGTGGCTAAACCAAACAGGAGTCAAAAGAAAAGATCAAGCGTCCACTGAATGCAGCAGAACAACAGCAGAACAAAGATTTCCGGATTTCCGAAACACTCGTTGGCATTAACACTAAGGTGTAGTTTAGAAACTCTGGCTTCAGTCATCTCAAAATGAATTCATCCAGTTTCAAATACATGCTAAAAAGGGCTATTGAATAACTTATAAAAACACTGTACCTTATAAACCCATACAAGTGACTGACAGCCCAAAACTTCCGCCTGTGCTGTCTGACAAGCAGAGGAGGACCAAGAGTGGGGCGGGTGCCTGGTTGTTTGCCGCAGGGGGGAAGAATGAGAGCTAGGGGAAGGGCTCCTGTGGGAACACCATCCTGGGACTCCAAGATCCAGATGGCTTCAGCGTCCAAAAACGAACCGAGGTCTGCGTAAGGAAAGAACGTGTCTTTCGTGGGAGAACAGGAAGGAGGAGGAGCATGGAAGAGCCTCCGCAAAGTAAGGTCACCTGGATCGTCAGCCTCCGTACAAAGACATCTGTGATGTTAACATTACTCATGATAAGACCGCTCACCAAACATACTAAGCGTGTTTAACAGTGTTCTGTCCTCTTCATAGTGACTGAGGAGGTCGGAGAGATGGGGGGAAGTCGTCCGGACTTCAGAAAAAGGACCGACGGGAGGAGGTCAAAGATTAGACGTGCGGTCAAACACCACATCCAAGATGAGAAACAGGACGCCCCCTGCCAAACAGCTGATTGTATTGATCCATCCCACACCAGCAGCACTGACCTCAGATCAGCCATTATAAAGCAACACAACAAGAATTGAATTATTTGGCGCCATCTAGTGACAAGACATGAATTACACCATCCTATATGTTACATGTTGGTGTACTAACACATAGTAGATTGTCTGTTACAAAAAGCCGTATCTTTTTCATGTCTATTTAAAAAATGTCTGTACATGTTTGTTTGTTTATATGGTGTTATGAAACTATTTTATTACACGACTGAGCTATTTTATTACAGGACTGTTTTATTCGTTATATTAACCCCATCTCTACAGCTGCTGTCCACTTTTTATCTTATTTGTATTTTATAATCGATTTTTATTATATTTTCATCTACCTGCAATATGTTTCATATATGTTCTATGTTTGCACTTCCCTGCCACAGTAAATTCTGTGCTTGTATATCTTGCATGGCGAATAAAACCTATTCTGATTACACAACTGACCCCCACGGGACCCCCTCTTCCCCCCACGGGACCCCCTCTTCCCCCCACGGGACCCCCTCTTCCCCCCACGGGACCCCCTCTTCCCCCCACGGGACCCCCTCTTCTGCCCCAGCTGACCCCCCCCCCCCCTTCCCCCCAGGTGCTGGGTCTCCCTACCCTCAAACTCTCCGTTGGGCTCCTCTGTATGGACTCCTGCCATGTGGAACTGCTGGGCCACAGACTGGGCCAACATGCCTTCCAGCCTCTCCAGTGTGGACAGGCCCTCCTGGGTCAGTGCTGACAGGCCCTCCTCATAGGTGTAGAACGTAGGGACGTCCCCCTGGCCGTGCTCTGGAGGGAGGGGAGGGAGCGTGAAGGGGGGTGCAAAGGGGGGAGGGCAGTGCAAACGGGGGAGGGAGCGTGAAGGGGGGCGCGAAGGGGGAGGGAGCGTGAAGGGGGAGGGAGCGTGAAGGGGGAGGGAGCGTGAAGGGGGGAGGGAGCGTGAAGGGGGGGGAGCAGCGTGAAGGGGGGAGCGCTGAAGGGGGAGGGAGCGTGAGGAAAGGACGTGGGAGCGGAGGAGAGAAATTATTGAGATGGGCAAGTAGAAAGAAGAAACATCCGTGTTTTGATCAATTAAAAATCACCCAAAAATGTTTTAATTGCAGATCAGGAAGTAGTCATGAGTGAACAGTTTAGTTTGACGTTCTTACCTGCTTCTTTATCAGACGCACGTCAGACAAGGAGGAAACAGAGAGAAGACATGTTAATACACACAACAGCCCATAATAACCATATATAACTGATAAGATGCATTGGATCACCTTATGTCATCGTCGAGTTTATATTAAGGCACCACAGGTTTAAAAGAAAGCCTGAGTGTGTGTGTGTATGTTTCTGAATGTGTGTGTATCTGTGTTTGTGTATGTTTCTGAGTGTATGTGTTTATCTGTGTGTGTATGTATCTGCGTATGTGCATGTGTATGAGTGTGTGTGTATGTATGTTTCTGTGTTTGTGTTTCTGTGTGTATATGTTTCTATGCGTGTATGTGTGTGTGTGTGTGTGTGAGTGACCCACCTGCCTCCTCCACATCATACTCCTCTCCCTCAAAATCGTTGTCAGAGTCGTCGTCCTCTGGGTCAGGATGCAGCGCCTGACACTCACACATGGCTGAGAACATGTTCTCTACTGCGCACACACACACACACACACACACACACACACATGCACGCACACATACACACACACATACCTGCATGCCTACAAACACACAGACAGCTCTGGAAATAAAATGGAGACGACTGCAGCCTTACCTTTTATCTGTTCAAACAAGCAGGTCGTTTAGTACCACGCTGTGTGTATCATAGTTCCACCTTCTTTCTGGTTCACTCTCAGCTGTCTGACGTTTTAAAACAGACAGGCCTATATGGTTCATCATTGCAAATATTCAAATGTCTGTCAATGGACCCATACACAGAACGTTATCTTCAGGTACAAAAAACAGTTTATGTTAGTTATACAAAGAGCAGGCGCTCATGACCAGAACGTTAGAAACGGGGAGGGGGAGGGGGGGTCGACTGGTCATCAGGTATAAAACAAAAACACAAAAAGAAACATGGTTGTTTTATAACAGAGAAACTGGGGGCCCCTGGAGTCAGTGATCTGCTGGACTGCTGAGGCAACATCACCACTGAGCTTCATTTCGAATTGGTTGTTTAATTGACGTGTGGATCTAGAGGTGAGGACCAATCACAGCAAAGAATGCTGAGCCTCAGGTCAGAGCCAGCTTCTCTATCCCTTAATGCACCTGGAGCGCTTTAAACTGCAGTCAGGGTGCAACTACGGAAAGCAGAAAAGGAGTTTGCTTAAATGTTTGTTTATAATTTCGTATCTGACATACAGGTTTGAAAAGGATTCTGGGAGATGAAGTCCTCAGTCACCAGTGATCAACATGGGCGTCTTCAAAGTTAAATTCCACCACTGATGGCAAAAAGCCAAAATCGTTGACACATACATCGACGCACATGGAATTTCGAAAGAGATTATGTCTGGCCAATCCGCCTGAAGATCTAGGTTCAAGGTATGATAACATCAACACCAGTCTGATAATCAGATTAAGAACCTACGATTAAGAAATCATGTCAACATACACAGTAAATTGATCAGCATGCAGAAGAGCAGGTTTGTGACCATCTTGTGTGTCATTTACTGTAACGTACGCTGGCCACGTTTCCCTCCTGTTCTCTTCGACGTTCTCTCTCTCTTTGGATAGCTTACCAGTTCGCGGCGGCGGTTGTAGCTCGAGCTATAGTCCGGTTGGTGTGGGCTCTGGGGCTGACCAACCTGCACCTGCGACACAAGCTACTTGGCTTTCAGTGCCTTAGCCCCATTCACGCGCCACTGCCTACAGCCGCGGCGGTGGAGCTCGCGTGTGCCTTTGCCGTCCAGACAGCGGCCACACCCACGCATGCGGTGGACGAAAAGTACCGGGTGCACGCAATAGCGACGGTTGTCACCACCATGGTTTATGCAGGTGCGATTTTTCCCGCCTCAACACACGAACCAGGAAAGATAACAGAGTGAATTAGAACAAAACAAAAAGTTTCTCACATAAATTCGCATCGCTTATTACATGCAGGTGCAAAGTTAAGTGCAGTTTTCCATGGTAGCGAGCATCATAGATGACTGGCAGCCTATATAACCGTAATCACGTACAGGCATGACAGTGCGTTTGTCTATGGGGGTCATGATGCAGTTAATATGTAACTGCTGTTAGTATGTGAAAAGACAAGAGACCTTCCTTTTTGATTCCTTTAACACGGTCATTACACAGGTTTAACTTTATAATGTTGGGACGGGAATAGCTTAGTGGTTAGAGCAATTGACAGCAGATCAAGAGGCGGCAGGCAGGTTCAAGTCCTTCTCTGTAAGTCTGTTAACCCTGATAAATGAATAGATCTGGTGGCAACATATGTGTTGTGTTACTGGAGCCTGCAGCGTTCATACAGTGTAGATGGGAAGGATACAGATATTCTATAATTCTATATTTAAATGTACCTGTGCTGTTTGTAAGTGTGTGTGTGTGTGTGTGTTTGAGTGTGGATGGGTGTGTGTGTGTGTGTGTGTGTGTGTTGTTGCAGGTGGCAGTGTCACAGGGGCAGTGTTTAACCCTGTGCTGGCGTTCTCCACTCAGTTCCCCTGCAGTGGCAACACCTTCTTAGAGTACAGTCTGGTCTACTGGCTGGCTCCTGTCTTAGGTAAGACTCTGCTGGCCCTGACTCCAGCCCTCTCTCTCTCTCTCCCTCTGTCTGTTTCCCTCTGTCTATCTGTCTATCTCTCTCTCCCTCGTTCTGTGTGTATGTCTCTCTGTCTCTCTCTCCCTCTTTCTGTGTCTATGTCTCTCTGTCTCTCTCTCCCTCTTTCTGTGTCTATGTCTCTCTGTCTCTCTCTCCCTCTTTCTGTGTCTATGTCTATGTCTCTCTGTCTCTCTCTCCCTTTTTCTGTGTCTATGTCCCTATGTCTCTCTCTCACCCTCTTTCTGAGTCTATGTCTCTCTGTCTCTCTCTATTTCTTTCTATCCAAATGTTTTCGTTCTCCCTCTGTCTCTCCGTCTTTGGTCGTCTAAAGAATCTGATCATGCTTGCTGCCTGGGTGTGACAGCGTAAACACAAGTCTGATAAGCAGATGAAGAGCCTGAATCTGCAGGGGGAGAAGATATAGCAACACACACAGCAGGTTGTTTAGTGTGCAGAAGAACAGGTGTGTGATTGGCCTTGTGTCACATCCAGGAACTGGAGTCACGTTTCCCTCTGGTTCTCTTCGTTGTTCTCTTTCTCTCTTTCTCCCTCTCTCTTTCTCCCTCTCTCTTTCTGTCTCTCTCTTTCTGTCTCTCTTTCTGTCTCTCACTTTCTGTCTCCTTTCTTGTGCTCTCCTTTCTGTCTCTCATATCTGTCTCTCTCTTTCTTTGTCTCTCATTCTCTGTCTCTCTCTTTCTGTTCTCTCTTCTGTCTCCTCTTCTTTCTGTCTCTCTTTTCTGTCTCTCTTTCTGTCTGTCTTCTGTCTCTCCTTTTGTCTCTCTTGCTGTCTCTCTTTCTGTCTCTCTCCTTCTGTCTCTCTTTATGTCTTCTCCTCCCTCTGTATCTCTCTGTCTCTCTCCTCTCTCTCTTCGCTTTCTGTGTTAGTCTCTCTGTCTCTCTCTCCTCTTTCTGTGTTAGTCTCTCTGTCCTCTCTCTCTATTTTTCTCTCCGAAAGTGTTTTTCCTTCTCCCCCTGTCTTCCGTCTGTCGTCTAAAGACATCGGATATGCTTTTGGCCTGGTGTGACATGCGTAAACAGTGTCAAAGCTCCTGACACAGGATGAAGAGCTGAATCTGCAGGGGAGAAGATATAGAAACACACACATGGAGGTTGTTTATGTGCAAAGAACAGTGTGTGATTGGCCCGTGTGTTCACATCAGAATTTGCTGAGTCGAGTTTCCCTCTGTTACTCTTCGGTTGTTCCTTCTTTCTTCTTCTCTCATCTTCTGCTTTCTCCTTCTCTTTCTGTCTCTCTATTCTGTCTCTCTTTCTGTCTCTCTCTTGTCTTGTCTCTCTCTGTTCGTGTCTCTCTCTTTCTTCCTTCTCTTTCTTGTTCTGCTCTTTTCTGTCTCTCTTTGTCTCTCTCTGTTCTGTCTCTCTTCTGTCTCTCTTTCCTGTCTCTCTCTGTTCTGTCTCTTCTGTCGTCTTTCTGTCTCTGTCATTCTTTCTGTCTCTCTCTTTCCCTCCTCTCTCTTGTCTTTCTCTCTCTTGCTGTTTTCTCTTTCTGTCTCTCTCTTTCTGTCTCTCTCTTTCTGTCTCTCTCTTTCTGTCTCTCTCTTTCTGTCTCTCTCTTTCTGTCTCTCTCTTTCTGTCTCTTTCTGTCTCTATCTTTATCTCTCTCTTTATCTCTGGCTTTATTCTCTCTCTGTCTCAAAATCTTCCAGTCCTTTGTACTCTCTGTGTTCCCTCTCAGAATCAGAATCTGTTTTATTCGCTATGCAAGATATACAAACACAGAATTGACTCTCTTTGGCATCGTTATTGACCTCCCTGTCCTGTTGTCTGCCTGTGTGTCTTTGTCATTACAGGTATGATCAGTTCTGTGCTGTTGTTTGATAAGATCACTCCTCTGCTTGCTGGTAAAGCTGCTGGAGACCCTCCCTACCGCCCCCTGGAGGCCAAGAAGAGGAACTGAGGTGGTGTTATTCTACCAAGGAATCCTAACTTATATCTACAGTGTTGACTGTAATGATCATGTTTCATTCAGCTTCTGTGTGGTTCAGTGAAACTCTGGCACAGAATCAGACTTTGTAAAAAGGACCTTGGATACTCTGGCACAATATTTCAGACAAGAAACATAAACCATGACTAGATTCTACACTTGAAGTCTCCAACACTTCATATCATTTGTGCTAAGAGACCAGAAATGTGAACTAAAATATTTTCAAGTATCTTACATAGCGATATATGATACAAGATGTATGCAGTTTAAAAGCACAGTTGATGGAAAGAAAACTTGAATTCTTAGTCTTCAGACAACTACAGGAAGCTCCCTGTAGTAATACTCCCTCTTTCTGTGTCTATGTCTCTCTCCCTCTTTCTGTGTCTAAGCCTCTCTCTCTCTCTCTCCCTCTTTCTGTGTCTATGTCTCTCTCCCTCTTTCTGTGTCTATGTCTCTCTCTCCCTCTTTCTGTGTCTATGTCTCTCTTTCTCTCTCTTTCTCTCTCTCCCCCCCCTTAAAAAGAAACATGGTTGTTTTATAACAGAGAAACTGGGGGCCCCTGGAGTCAGTGATCAGCCGGACTGCTGAGGAAACATCACCGCTGAGCTTCATTTCGAATTGGTTGTTCAATTGACATGTGGATCTAGAGGTGAGGACCAATCACAGCAAAGAATGCCGAGCCTCAGATCAGAGCCAGCTTCTCTATCCCTTAATGCACCTGGAGCGCTTTAAACTGCAGTCAGGGTCCATCTGCGGAAAGCAGAAAAGGAGTTTGCTTAAATGTTTGTTTATCAATTTCAGATCTGACATACAGGGTTGAAGAGGATTCTGTGAGTTGAAGTCCTCAGTCACCAGTGATCAACATGGGCGTCACGTAACTGAAGTTGCACTACAGTGTTAAGGTGCAACAGACCTCTATGCCTCGCCACTTAAAGCGATTAAATCATGAACAGAGATACTGATAAAAAGCAATGCAATAAAATTTCACTATCAAACTGTTGTAAGTGATATACATGTTTGATAATCAGGACAGAAACCTGCCAGTACGTGGGATGAACACGTCGCTTCATACATAGCAGGTTGTTCAGTGTGTAGAAGAATCTTGTGTAACTGTCCTTGTGTCTCATCCAGGAACTGTAGTCACGTTTCCCTCTAGGTCTGTTTGTTATTCTCTTTCTTTCTCTTTCTTCATCTCTCTCTTTTTTCTCTGTTTCAAAATCTTCCAGTCCTTTGTACTCTCTGTGTTCCCTCTCAGAATCAGAATCTGTTTTATTCGCTATGCAAGATATACAAACACAGAATTGACTCTCTTTGGCATCGTTATTGACCTCCCTGTCCTGTTGTCTGCCTGTGTGTCTTTGTCATTACAGGTATGATCAGTTCTGTGCTGTTGTTTGATAAGATCACTCCTCTGCTTGCTGGTAAAGCTGCTGGAGACCCTCCCTACCGCCCCCTGGTGGCCAAGAAGAGGAACTGAGGTGGTGTTATTCTACCAAGGAATCCTAACTTATATCTACAGTGTTGACTGTAATGATCATGTTTCATTCAGCTTCTGTGTGGTTCAGTGAAACTCTGGCACAGAATCAGACTTTGTAAAAAGGACCTTGGATACTCTGGCACAATATTTCAGACTAGAAACATAAACCATGACTAGATTCAACACTTGAAGTCTCCAACACTTCATATCATTTGTGCTAAGAGACCAGGAATGTGAACTAAACTAGTTTCATGTATCTTACATAGCGATATATGATACAAGATGTATGCAGTTTAAAAGCACAGTTGATGGAAAGAAAACTTGAATTCTTAGTCTTCAGACAACTACAGGAAGCTCCCTGTAGTAATACTCCCTCTTTCTGAGTCTCTCTCTCTCTCCCTCTTTCTGTGTCTATGTCTCTCTTTCTCTCTCTCTCTCTCTCTCTCTCTCTCCCCCCTTAAAAAGAAACATGGTTGTTTTATAACAGAGAAACTGGGGGCCCCTGGAGTCAGTGATCTGCTGGACTGCTGAGGCAACATCACCGCTGAGCTTCATTTCGAATTGGTTGTTTAATTGACATGTGTGGATCTAGAGGTGAGGACCAATCACAGCAAAGAATGCCGAGCCTCAGATCAGAACCAGATTCTCTATCCCTTAATGCACCTGGAGCGCTTTAAACGGCAGTCAGGGTCCATCTGCGGAAAGCAGAAAAGGAGTTTGCTTAAATGTTTGTTTATAATTTCAGATCTGACATACAGGGTTGAAGAGGATTCTGTGAGTTAAAGTCCTCAGTCACCAGTGATCAACATGGGCGTAACGTAAGTCAAGTTGCACCACAGTGAAGCTAACAGACTGCGTGCGTGGTCAGGTACTTGAAGCAATTGAATCATAAATAGAGATGCTGTAAAACAGCTGTGCAATAAAAATTTTATTATCAAACTGTGCTAAGTTGTATACATGTCTGATAAGCAGGGCATGAACCTGACACTACGGGGGATGAATACATCGCTTCATACATAGCAGGTTGCTCAATGTGCTGAAGAATCGTGTATAATTGTCCTTGTGTCTCATCCAGGAACTTAAGTCGAGTTTCCCTCTAGTTTTGTTTGTTGTTCTATTTCTCCCTCTCTTTTTTTTCTTTACCTCTCTCTCTCTCTTTTCCCTGTTTCAAAATCTTCCAGTCCTTTGTACTCTCTGTGTTCCCTCTCAAAATCAGAATCTGTTTTAATCGCTATGCAAGATATACAAACACAGAATTGACTCTCTTTGGCATCGTTATTGACCTCCCTGTCCTGTTGTCTGCCTGTGTGTCTTTGTCATTACAGGTATGATCAGTTCTGTGCTGTTGTTTGATAAGATCGTTCCTCTGCTTGCTGGTAAAGCTGCTGGAGACCCTCCCTACCGCCCCCTGGAGGCCAAGAAGAGGAACTGAGGTGGTGTTATTCTACCAAGGAATCCTAACTCTTATCTACAGTGTTGACCGTACTGATCATGTTTCATTCAGCTTCTGTACTATTCAGTGAAACTCTGGCAAAGAATCAGACTTTGTAAAAAGGACCTTGGATACTCTGGCACAATATTTCAGACTAGAAACATAAACCATGACTAGATTCTACACTTGAAGTCTCCAACACTTCATATCATTTGTGCTAAGAGACCAGGAATGTGAACTAAAATATTTTCATGTATCTTACATAGCGATATATGATACAAGATGTATGCAGTTTAAAAGCACAGTTGATGGAAAGAAAACTTGAATTCTTAGTCTTCAGACAACTACAGGAAGCTCCCTGTAGTAATACTCCCTCTTTCTGAGTCTCTCTCTCTCTCCCTCTTTCTGTGTCTATGTCTCTCTCTCCCTCTTTCTGTGTCTATGTCTCTCTCCCTCTTTCTGTGTCTATGTCTCTCTCTCTCTTTCTGTGTCTATGTCTCTCTCTCTATCTCCCCCCTTAAAAAGAAACATGGTTATTTTATAACAGAGAGAAACTGGGGCCCCTGGAGTCAGTGATCTGCCGGACTGCTGAGGCAACATCACCGCTGAGCTTCATTTCGAATTGGTTGTTTAATTGACATGTGTGGATCTAGAGGTGAGGACCAATCACAGCAAAGAATGCCGAGCCTCAGGTCAGAACCAGCTTCTCTATCCCTTAATGCACCTGGAGCGCTTTAAACTGCAGTCAGGGTCCATCTGCGGAAAGCAGAAAAGGAGTTTGCTTAAATGTTTGTTTATAATTTCACATCTGACATACAGGGTTGAAGAGGATTCTGTGAGTTGAAGTCCTCAGTCACCAGTGATCAACATGGGTGTAACGTAATTGAACTTGCACCACAGTGACGCTGGAGGTGCATACACTTCGGTGCTTAAAGTAATTGAATTATAAATAGAGATACTGTAAAACAGCTATGCAATATAAATTTTTATTATCAAACTGTGCCAAGTTGTATACATGTCTGATAAGCAGGGTATGAACCTGACACTACGGGGGATGAATACATCGCTTCATACATAGCAGGTTGCTCAATGTGCTGAAGAATCGTGTATAATTGTCCTTGTGTCTCATCCAGGAACTTAAGTCGAGTTTCCCTCTAGTTTTGTTTGTTGTTCTATTTCTCCCTCTCTTTTTTTTCTTTACCTCTCTCTCTCTCTTTTCCCTGTTTCAAAATCTTCCAGTCCTTTGTACTCTCTGTGTTCCCTCTCAAAATCAGAATCTGTTTTAATCGCTATGCAAGATATACAAACACAGAATTGACTCTCTTTGGCATCGTTATTGACCTCCCTGTCCTGTTGTCTGCCTGTGTGTCTTTGTCATTACAGGTATGATCAGTTCTGTGCTGTTGTTTGATAAGTTCGTTCCTCTGCTTGCTGGTAAAGCTGCTGGAGACCCTCCCTACCGCCCCCTGGAGGCCAAGAAGAGGAACTGAGGTGGTGTTATTCTACCAAGGAATCCTAACTTATATCTACAGTGTTGACTGTAATGATCATGTTTCATTCAGCTTCTGTGTGGTTCAGTGAAACTCTGGCACAGAATCAGACTTTGTAAAAAGGACCTTGGATACTCTGGCACAATATTTCAGACTAGAAACATAAACCATGACTAGATTCTACACTTGAAGTCTCCAACACTTCATATCATTTGTGCTAAGAGACCAGGAATGTGAACTAAAATATTTTCATGTATCTTACATAGCGATATATGATACAAGATGTATGCAGTTTAAAAGCACAGTTGATGGAAAGAAAACTTGAATTCTTAGTCTTCAGACAACTACAGGAAGCTCCCTGTAGTAATACTCCCTCTTTCTGTGTCTATGTCTCTCTCTCCCCCCCCCCTTAAAAAGAAACATGGTTGTTTTATAACAGAGAAACTGGGGGCCCCTGGAGTCAGTGATCTGCTGGACTGCTGAGGAAACATCACCGCTGAGCTTCATTTCGAATTGGTTGTTTAATTGACGTGTGGATCTAGAGGTGAGGACCAATCACAGCAAAGAATGCCGAGCCTCAGGTCAGAGCCAGATTCTCTATCCCTTAATGCACCTGGAGGGCTTTAAACTGCAGTCAGGGTCCATCTGCGGAAAGCAGAAAAGGAGTTTGCTTAAATGTTTGTTTATAAATTTCAGATCTGACATCAATTCAGATCTAAGGGATGTTAACCCATAACTAAATACTTATACATGCAGGGGTGAAAAGGATTCTGAGAGTGAAAGTCCTCAGTTACCAGCGATAAACTTCTGCGTCTTCCAAATGGTAGACCGATGCATGTCACACCTCACACCAGAATCCCTTATCAGTTCAATAGCTCCAATTCGATCAAATCAATCATATAGTGTAATTACCTTGGGTGAAAGTATTTAACTCAATGTTTGAACCGAAAGTAAACTATGTCCCGGATCATTGAGTTGTACTCTGTCCTGTCATAAATATACCGAATGAGGTCCCCTTCTCCGAAAAAGTAGTATAAATACCTTAAGTGATTTAGCATAGCGGCAGTACTTCAAGTTAAATCTCGAGCTTACAACGTAATGAAGACAGAAACTGATTGAAGAATTGTCGAGGAAAGTCGCACACGGATTACATTTGATTACAAATCTTTTATCACACAAAAATGGCAATCGCTGGTAAGAATTTAATGCGTCCAAAAATTAATATATAGGGAGGTCACCGTAATGAATGTTTATATTATTTCTACATGCATCACTGTCGTTTTCTGTTTAGTTCAAGTTTCCGACCACGAATTCTTATGCATTTTCGTTGTAAGTCTGTCCGTCTTTACATTATCAAACATGAAACCGATATCACGCGAACAACATATATACAGGCGTATATATAGTCGCCAACACTTATGAGAAATTGCGTAAACACTGACTTTGTTCAAATGAAATTAACTGCAAGATACCAACTATTAGGTTTGGGTAACCTGAAACATTAAAGAACACAAGAAAAGAGACAAAGACAGTTAAGTACTTTTTAGATGGAACTAGCGAGGAGAACGGACAGAGTTGTACTCAGTTACAACCTCCTACCGCTCTGAAGCACCGCGAAGGCGGATAACTAGTAACCATCACCCGCTATTAGTCCGGGAAAACATGACCTAAACTAGGCAAGTGTTTATAAAACCGTCACTTATTTAAGAAGGTTTTTAATGTACTTGCAAAACAGTTCTTGCCATTCTGTTTTAATAAGGTAAAAATGTATCGGTGGCTAAACCAAAGAGGAGTCAAAAGAAAAGATCAAGCGTCCACTGAATGCAGCAGAACAAAGATTTCCGAAACAGTCGTTGGAAGCGTTGCTATAGGAACCAGGTGAAAACTACTCATGCCATTTAGAAAAATGATGACTCCTACAATATTGCTATGATGATAAAACCTAAAACGGACACCAGATTATTCTAATAATATGTAGCCTACTTCTACCTCCTTTCCTTTTTCAATTGTGTTTTTGACAAATGATACATAATCGCTTATCTCTGAAAATAGCATCAAATACAATTCTCAATAACAACATTTTCAAAAACAGACTTAACGAGCGATTTCCGAATGTGAGACGATGAAACTAACTTTGAACGAACTTGGTTTGTTTTAAACTAGCTTCTTACTCAAACAATCTACAGAAAAATCGTACAATCTGACAACACAAACAGTCTATTCCTGTTTGGGGAATGATGGTTACAGCCACACCAAACATGGTTTAATACCAACGCTAATCAAATCAAGTTGATTGAACTGCTCAAATGCAATGTTAAAAGTACCAAAGGCGTAACTCATTAACACTAAGGTGCAGTTTAGAAACTCTGGCTTCAGTCATCTCAAAATGAATTCATCCATTTTCAAATACATGCTAAAAAGGGCTAATAAATAACTTATAATAACACTCTATCGTATAAACCCATACAAGTGACTGACTGCCCAAACTTCCCCTGTGCTGTCTGACAGCAGAGGAGGACCAGGTGGGGCTGGTGTTGCTGTGGGGGAGATGGACTGGGAAGAGCTCCTGTGGGAACACCATCCTGGGACTCCAAGATCCAGATGGCTTCAGCATCAAAAAACGAACCGAGGTCTGCGTAAGGAAAGAACGTGTCTTTCGCGGGAGAACCGAATGGAGGATGAGCATGGACGAGCCTCTGCACAGTATGGTCACCAGGACCGTCAGCCTCCATACAAACACATCTGTGATGCTAACATTAGTCATGATAAGACCGCTCACCAAACGGACTAAGTGTGTTTAACAGTGTTCTGTCCTCTTCATAGTGACTGAGGAGGTCGGGGAGATGGGGAAGTTGTCCGGACTTCAGAAAAAGGACCGACAGGAGGAGGTCAAAGATTAGACGTGCGGTCAAACACCACGTCCAAGCTGAGGAACAGGACGCCCCCTGCCAAACAGCTGATTGGATTGATCCATCCCACACCAGCAGCACTGACCTCAGATCAGCCATTATGAAGCAACACAATCAAGAATTGAATTATTTGGCGCCATCTAGTGACAAGACATGAATTACACTATAGTATATGTTCTATGTTGGTATACCAACACATAGTAGATAGTCTGTTACAAAAAGCCGTATCTTTTTCATGTCTATTTCAAAAAATGTCTGTACATGTTTGTTTGTTTATCTGGTGTTATGAAACTATTTTAATACACGACTGAGCTATTTTATTAGACAACTGTTTTATTAGTTATATTAACCCCATCTGTGCAGCTGCCGTCCACTTTCTATCTTACTTGTATTTTATTATATATTTTTTCATCTACCTTTACTATGTTTCATATATGTTCTATGTTTGCACTTCCCTGCCACGGTAAATTCTGTGCTTGTATATCTTGAATGTCGAATAAAACCGTTTCTGATTCTGATTACACGACGGCGCCCCTCCCCCCAGGTGCTGGGTCTCCCTACCCTCAAACTCTCCGTTGGGCTCCTCTGTGCGGACTCCTGCCATGTGGAACTGCTGGGCCACAGACTGGGCCAACATGCCCTCCAGCCTCTCCAGTGTGGACTGGCCCTCCTGGGTCAGTGCTGACAGGCCCTCCTCATAGGTGTAGAAGAAAACGTAATCGCCCCTGGCTGTGCCTGAGTATGAGCTCAAGGGGGGAGGAGAGTGAAGGGGGGAGAGCGTTGAAGGGGGAGAAGCTGTGAAGGGGATGACAAAAAGTGGGCGCCAGAGGGCCGAGGGCCGCACCATACATCTGTATAGGCAGAGAGGGAGCGTGAAGGGGTGTAATAATAGAAAGGAGAGCGGGAGGAAATTATTGAGATTGGCAAAGTAGAAAGAAGAAACATCCGTGTTTTGATCAATTAAAAATCAAAAAAATGTTTTAGTCGCATATCAGGAAGTTGTCATGAGTGAACAGTTTAGTTTGACGTTCTTACCTGCTTCTTTATCAGACGCACGTCAGACAAGGAGGAAACAGAGAGAAGACATGTTAATACACACAACAGCCCCGTCGGGGATGTATAGGTAAGACCATATATATAATCATGTATGATCTGTGTGTATACTCATCAGTCCTTCATCGTCGAGGTTATATTAAGGTGCTACAGTTGAAAGAAAGAAATCCTGATGGTGAGTGTGTGATAGTGTGGGTGTGTTAGTGCTCTATTGTGTATGAGTGTGTGTATGTTTCTGTATTGTGTTTGTTTATTGTATCTATGTGGTGTGTGTGTGCATATTTTCTGTGTGTGTGTATGTTTTTTGTGAAATGTGTCTGTTTCTGTGCATGTGTGTGTATTGTGTTCTGTGTCTTCTGGTGTGTGTTTGTGTGTGTGAGGACCCACCCTGCCTCCGTAACCACATCATTACCCGCTCTCCTCAAAATAGTTGTCAGGAGTCGTCTCCTTCTGTCAGGATGTAGCCCCGACCTTCACGACATCTATACATCCTACTGCGACACGTCCTGCACCAACATCCTCCATCCTCCTCATCTAGCACAACAACACATATATATAGCATCTGACTCAACACCTAATGTGCCATATGTACCACCATCTATCGTTCTTTCTGCACCCAACCCACACCCATGTAAGAGCTCCATCTTGCCACGTCTCTGTGCTGATCTCCTCTCTGGACTCACGTGTTGCTTTGTCACTGGGCACAAAACGGATTTCAGAGATGGTCCCTGAATCTTCATCATCGCTGCTCTCATCTTCATCGTCCTCATTCGGAACATTGTCCACCATCTCTGCATCATTGTCATCTGAAGGATAGACGGACAAATGGTTAATAGAATTACCGCCCCCCCTTCCCAACACAATCACATGATGAAATGTAAGAAAAACTTCCCTTGACATCCTGAACATAAGAGTTTGTGTAAGTTACGGCTACAGCTATTAACAATCAACGATTACATGAATAATTCACGTGTTTGTACATGTCTTACCGTTAAGTTTGGCGTTGACCATGACGTACAGGTGTTCCTGAGGGAATGCGCTCAGATCTCAAGAGATGGCATGTAGGCTGATGGAGGGGTATTCTAATGAGAATCCCATGCCTGACCCGTCAAACCACGACAGGCGACTATCGAAAACAAATAACACCCACATTGAGCATCGCAAATACATTGACTGCGCTAAACCGTAACACTCTTCAAACTAAAGAGTGAAATGTTTATCGAATGAGTTAACATGTAAAAACTGAAAATAACATTTACTAAATAACAATAGTCAAATGATTTATACCCAGTGATGTTTACAGTGACGGAAAATCCAGCTAGAACTCTCGTCATGACATTGGCGACACCGGTAGCAACATAAGTGTTGTGTAACTGGAGTCTGCAGCGTTCACACAACCTGAGTAGATGGGAAGGATACAGATATTCTATCATCCTATATTTACAGTTTTTCTCAATTGTTTACACACATTTTCTGGTACTTGAGACAAAAGGACCACAACATGTAACTCATTATGCAGCAACCGCGACCCATGACCAACAATGTCTGCTACCTACAAGCACAATTCCTGTAGCTTTACACTTCAAATTTCAGTTTGCTACAAACAAGGCACTTTTTCAAAAACAACTACCAAATTCTCCTGCTTTTGCACAAATTTATCATGCAGAAACATATCTTGTTTTCACGATCAAATGAACACACTGCCATTCAAATATGTCACTGATCATCACAGAGGGCCAAACAACCTTCCACAGTTTTAACAATTGGCAATTACAGATTGCTCAGGCATAAAAGGTGCAATAGGTGGACGTGTTCTGTTTTGGAGCAATGGATGCCAACGATTGGAAACAGAGGCAGAGCAAGTAGAGTTGCGCACAATAAGATGAGCGAGGACGAGGCCGAAGGAAGGACCAAGGTGACTGGAATCCTGATGAGATCCCAAGGACCCTTTGGTCGAGCATTCGTGAGTCAACCATGGTCTAACAATGAAGCGAGGCGGGCAAAGAGTACGGCCACAGATTTGAGTAAAGGTATATATGTAGCATGCATCATGCCCGGACTTTCTAGATAATAGAAATCTAATCTCTCACTAGAATAATTTTGCAGTACTGTTATGGGGCAATATCAATACCGTAAAGTACAATGCAGGTATCGTTAGTTAGCAGTATTCGCCCGTGGACTGTTCTTGAGGCTGTTAAAAGAATACTGTAAAAGTATGTCTTTTCAAGTAATTTGGAGTTGCTACTACGTACTTTGTATTTCAGTTGGTACCTTTTGGTTTGGCAGAACTGGGAAAGATTTACCAACTCCAAGGTGGTCAGGAACGGATGGTTCTGTATCAATGAACAGGAAATTACTTCTGTCTTGTTTTGTATTGTAAGGTGTATGTGCATACTTGTGTTGGTTGGGAATAGGGATGTTGTACAACTGTGTACATTGTTTTGCATGAGAAATAAGGGACAATTTGACCGCGCAATGCTGTGAGATCTGAGCCATAAAAAAAAAATATTCCTCAATATTTCACGACACACCTTATTTGTGTACTGTCTAGTAGTGTAAACACTGAAAACACGACAAATACTGTACTGTGTAACACTGTAACACACAAAAAGGGCCTAAGTCATTATGATGAATGGAGACGAAAGTTTTTTACATTCATCACAGTGTTTTACATTGAGCACATCAGTTTGCAGATGGTTCTTATAAATGTCTATACATATGATGGTTTGTGTGTCATTTGAAAACAAAATCCCATTTTGAGAAGTAATAACATTGTTTTTAGAATGTAAAGTCTCATTTTTGCAGGATAATGAGTGGTTTTGCCGCATCTGTTGTGGATGTTTTGGGGATTTGTTGTAGAGTTCGTGAGATATGAGCCGCTGTCAGAAAATGTGTGTAAACAATTGAGAAAAACTGTAAATGTACCTCTGCTGTGTGTGTGTGTGTGATGGTGTTTGGTGTGTCATAGGATGGTGTTTATGAGTGTGGATGGGTGTGTGTCTGTGTGTGTGAATGTGTGTGTGGATGGGTATGTGAGTGTTTTTGAGGATGTGTGTGTGAGTGTGTTTGAGGATGTGTGTGTGGGTGTGTGTGTGTGGATGGGTGTGTGTGTGTGTGTGTGATGGGTGTTTGTTGTTCAATGAGATGGTGTGGTGTAGATGTGGATGGTGTGTCTGTGTGTGTGAATGTTGTGTGTGATTGTGTGTGTAATTGTTAGTGTGTGTGTGTGACAGACTGTGTGTGTGTGAGTGTGTTTGAGGATGTGTGTGTGGGTGTGTGTGTGTGGATGGGTGTGTGTGTGTGTGTGTGGATGGGTGTTTGTGTGTTCATGGATGGGTGTGTGTATGAGTGTGGATGGGTGTGTGTCTGTGTGTGTGAATGTGTGTGTGGATGGGTATGTGAGTGTTTTTGAGGATGTGGTGTGTGATGTTTTAGGAGTGATGTGTGGTGTGTGTGTGTGTGGATGGGTGTGTGTGTGTGTGTGTGTGGATGGATGGGTGTGTGAGTGTGTTTGAGGATATGTGTGTTGATAGTTGTGTTTATGGTGTGTGCTGGGTGCTGTGTGTTGTGTGTGTGGTTTGTGTCTGTGTCAGGTGGCAGTGTCACAGGGGCAGTGTTTAACCCTGAGCTGGCGTTCTCCACTCAGTTCCCCTGCAGTGGCAACACCTTCTTAGAGTACAGTCTGGTCTACTGGCTGGCTCCTGTCTTAGGTAAGCTGCTGACTGGCCCTGACTCCACCTCTGTCTCTCTCTCCCTCGTCTGTTTCCCTCTGTCTATCTCTCTCTCCTGTTCGTGTGTGTATGTCTCTCTGTCTCTCTCTCCTCTTTCGTGTCTATGTCTCTCTGTCTCTCTCTCCCTCTTTCTGTGTCTATGTCTCTCTGTCTCTCTCTCTCTATTTCTTTCTATCCAAATGTTTTTCCTATCCCTCTGTCTCTCCGTCTTTGGTCGTCTAAAGAATCTGATCATGCTTGCTGCCTGGGTGCGACAGCGTAAACACAAGTCTGATAAGCAGATGAAGAGCCTGAATCTGCAGGGGGAGAAGATATAGCAACACACACAGCAGGTTGTTTAGTGTGCAGAAGAACAGGTGTGTGATTGGCCTTGTGTCACATCCAGGAACTGGAGTCACGTTTCCCTCTGGTTCTGTTTGTTGTTCTCTTTCTCCCTCTCTTTCTGTCTCTCTCTTTCTGTCTCTCTTTCTGTCTCTCTCTTTCTGTCTCTCTCTTTCTGTCTCTCTCTTTCTGTCTCTTTCTGTCTCTCTCTTTCTGTCTCTCATTCTGTCTCTCTCTTTCTGTCTCTCATTCTGTCTCTCTCTTTCTGTCTCTCTTTCTGTCTCTCTTTCTGTCTCTCTTTCTGTCTCTCTTTCTGTCTCTCTTTCTGTCTCTCTTTCTGTCTCTCTCCTTCTGTCTCTCTTTATGTCTCTCTCTCCCTCTGTCTATCTCTCTGTCTCTCTCTCTCTCTCTCTCTCTCTTTCTGTGTTAGTCTCTCTGTCTCTCTCTCCCTCTTTCTGTGTCTATGTCTCTCTGTCTCTCTCTCTCTATTTCTTTCTATCCAAATGTTTTCCTTCTCCCCCTGTCTCTCCGTCTTTGGTCGTCTAAAGAATCTGATCATGCTTGTTGCCTGGGTGTGACAGCGTAAACACAAGTCTGATAAGCAGATGAAGAGCCTGAATCTGCAGGGGGAGAAGATATAGCAACACACACAGCAGGTTGTTTAGTGTGCAGAAGAACAGGTGTGTGATTGGCCTTGTGTCACATCCAGGAACTGGAGTCACGTTTCCCTCTGGTTCTCTTCGTTGTTCTCTTTCTCTCTTTCTCCCTCTCTCTTTCTCCCTCTCTCTTTCTGTCTCTCTCTTTCTGTCTCTCTCTTTCCTGTTCTCTTTGCTGTCTTCTGTTTCTGTCTCTCTTCTTCTTCTCTCTCTTTCTGTCTCTCTCTTTCTGTCTCTCTTTCTGTCTCTCTCTTTCTGTCTCTCTTTCTGTCTCTCTTTCTGTCTCTCTCTTTCTGTCTCTTTCTGTCTCTTTCTGTCTCTATCTTTCTGTCTCTCTCTTTCTCTCTCTCTTTCTGTCTCTCTCTTTCTGTCTTTTTTGTCCTCTCTCTTTCTGTCTCTCTTTCTGTCTCTCTCTTTCTGTCTCTCTCTTTCTGTCTCTCTCTTTCTGTCTCTCTCTTTCTGTCTCTCTCTTTCTGTCTCTTTCTTTATCTCTGGCTTTATTCTCTCTCTGTCTCAAAATCTTCCAGTCTTTGTCCTCTCCTTTCCTCTCAGAATCAGAATCTGTTTTATTCGCTATGCAAGATATACCAGCACAGAATTGACTCTTTGGATCGTTATTGACTCCCTGTCTGTGTTGCCTGTGTGTCTTTGTCATTACAGGTATGATCAGTTCTGTGCTGTTGTTTGATAAGATCAACCCTCTGCTTGCTGGTAAAGCTGCTGGAGACCCTCCCTACTGCCCCCTGGAGGCCAAGAAGAGGAACTGAGGTGGTGTTATTCTACCAAGGAATCCTAACTTATATCTACAGTGTTGACTGTAATGATCATGTTTCATTCAGCTTCTGTACTATTCAGTGAAACTCTGGCACAGAATCAGACTTTGTAAAAAGGACCTTGGATACTCTGGCACAATATTTCAGGCTAGAAACATAAACCATGACTAGATTCTACACTTGAAGTCTCCAACACTTCATATCATTTGTGCTAAGAGACCAGGAATGTGAACTAAAATATTTTCAAGTATCTTACATAGCGATATATGATACAAGATGTATGCAGTTTAAAAGCACAGTTGATGGAAAGAAAACTTGAATTCTTAGTCTTCAGACAACTACAGGAAGCTCCCTGTAGTAATACTCCCTCTTTCTAAGTCTGTGTCTCTCTCCCTCTTTCTGTGTCTATGTCTCTCTCCCTCTTTCTGTGTCTATGTCTCTCTCCCTCTTTCTGTGTCTATGTCTCTCTCTCTCTCTCTCTCTCTCTCTTTCTGTGTCTATGTCTCTCTCTCTATCTCCCCCCTTAAAAAGAAACATGGTTATTTTATAACAGAGAGAAACTGGGGCCCCTGGAGTCAGTGATCTGCTGGACTGCTGAGGCAACATCACCGCTGAGCTTCATTTCGAATTGGTTGTTTAATTGACATGTGTGGATCTAGAGGTGAGGACCAATCACAGCAAAGAATGCCGAGCCTCAGGTCAGAACCAGCTTCTCTATCCCTTAATGCACCTGGAGCGCTTTAAACTGCAGTCAGGGTCCATCTGCGGAAAGCAGAAAAGGAGTTTGCTTAAATGTTTGTTTATAATTTCACATCTGACATACAGGGTTGAAGAGGATTCTGTGAGTTGAAGTCCTCAGTCACCAGTGATCAACATGGGTGTAACGTAATTGAACTTGCACCACAGTGACGCTGGAGGTGCATACACTTCGGTGCTTAAAGTAATTGAATTATAAATAGAGATACTGTAAAACAGCTATGCAATATAAATTTTTATTATCAAACTGTGCCAAGTTGTATACATGTCTGATAAGCAGGGTATGAACCTGACATTACGGGGGATGAATACATCGCTTCATACATAGCAGGTTGCTCAATGTGCTGAAGAATCGTGTATAATTGTCCTTGTGTCTCATCCAGGAACTTAAGTCGAGTTTCCCTCTAGTTTTGTTTGTTGTTCTATTTCTCCCTCTCTTTTTTTCTTTATCTCTCTCTCTTTTCTCTGTTTCAAAATCTTCCAGTCCTTTGTACTCTCTGTGTTCCCTCTCAGAATCAGAATCTGTTTTAATCGCTATGCAAGATATACAAACACAGAATTGACTCTCTTTGGCATCGTTATTGACCTCCCTGTCCTGTTGTCTGCCTGTGTGTCTTTGTCATTACAGGTATGATCAGTTCTGTGCTGTTGTTTGATAAGATCGTTCCTCTGCTTGCTGGTAAAGCTGCTGGAGACCCTCCCTACCGCCCCCTGGAGGCCAAGAAGAGGAACTGAGGTGGTGTTATTCTACCAAGGAATCCTAACTCTTATCTACAGTGTTGACCGTACTGATCATGTTTCATTCAGCTTCTGTGTGGTTCAGTGAAACTCTGGCACAGAATCAGACTTTGTAAAAAGGACCTTGGATACTCTGGCACAATATTTCAGACTAGAAACATAAACCATGACTAGATTCTACACTTGAAGTCTCCAACACTTCATATCATTTGTGCTAAGAGACCAGGAATATGAACTAAACTAGTTTCATGTATCTTACATAGCGATATATGATACAAGATGTATGCAGTTTAAAAGCACAGTTGATGGAAAGAAAACTTGAATTCTTAGTCTTCAGACAACTACAGGAAGCTCCCTGTAGTAATACTGCCCTCTTTTTTTTTCTGTCTCTCTCTCCCTTCTTTCTTTCGTATGTCTCTCTCCCTCCCTTTCTGTGTCTATGTTCTCTCTCTCTTTTGGTGTCTATGTTCTTCGTCTCTCTCTTTCGTCTTCTATTGTCTCTCTCCCTCTTTCTGTGTCTATGTCTCTCTCTCCTCTTTCTGTGTCTATGTCTCTCTCTCTCTTTCTGTGTCTATGTCTCTCTCTCCCTCTTTCTGTGTCTTATTTCTCTGCTCCTCTTTCTGTGTCTATGTCTCCCTCCCTCTTCTGGTCCATGTTTCTTCTCTCTCTTCTGTGTCCCATGGTCTTTCCTTTTTCTTTGTCTTTCTCTCTCCCTCTTCTGTGTCTATGTCCTCTCTCCTTTCTGTGATCTTGCTCTCTTCCCTCTTTCCTGTGTTGTGGCACTATGTTTCTCTCTGTTCCTCTCCCCCCCCCTTAAAAAGAAACATGGTTGTTTTATAACAGAGAAACTGGGGGCCCCTGGCGTCAGTGATCTGCCGGACTGCTGAGGCAACATCACCGCTGAGCTTCATTTCGAATTGGTTGTTTAATTGACATGTGTGGATCTAGAGGTGAGGACCAATCACAGCAAAGAATGCTGAGCCTCAGGTCAGAGCCAGATTCTCTATCCCTTAATGCACCTGGAGCGCTTTAAACGGCAGTCAGGGTCCATCTGCGGAAAGCAGAAAAGGAGTTTGCTTAAATGTTTCTTTATCAATTTCAGATCTGACATCAATTCAGATCTAAGGGATGTTAACCCATAACTAAATACTTATACATGCATCGGTGAAAAGGACTCTGGGAGTTTAAAGTCTTCAGTCACCAGTGATCAACATGTGCATTTCTTATTAATAACTCTGATCCAAACATGTTTTTGTCTTGGCTGAGAAATCAGCTGACAATACTGTCACATGCGCACGCTTCTACGATTGCATCCATATATGGACATTATTCGGCATGTCAACACAAACTGCACCCTACCTGGGCAAAGTGTCAGCCGGCGCCCAGATGCACATTCCATTTCACCCTGCAAAACAGAGGAAGCTATCGTCAGAACAGTCAGCAAATTCGTGATGGGATCCTAACTCACTATTAATTTAAATATGGAAGTTATTGGTAAGTTCTTGTATAATTACAAAAGATAATGTACAGGTAGTTAACAGTAATGAATGTTCAAATTATTTCCCTTTACAACACTTTCGTTTGTGTTTCGCAAATTTTTCGACGACGCATTCATGTGCACTTTCGTTGTATATCGGGCTGGCTTTACATTTCAGGTAAAACTAATATCAGGCGAACAATATATATACATGCGCATGTATAGTCGCAAACACTTATGAATAACTGCGTATATACTGACTTTGTTCAAATTAAATTAAGTGCAAGATACCAGCTGTTAGATTTGGGTAACCTGAAACATTAAAGCACACAAGAAGGAAAACGATAGAGTTTGGTACTTTTTAGATGTGACTGTAGACGGGAACGGACAGAGTTGTACTCGGTTACAACCTCCTACCCCTTTGAAGCACATTCATGGACCCGATTATCCATGTCAACAGGAATAAATTGAAATCTCCCCCTAGTGGTCCGCGAAAACTTAACCTAAACTAGGCAAGTGTTTATAAAACCGTCACCATCGAAAGTCAACAGTCACTTTGAGTCAGTGCACCAACGCGCTGGCTGACAGCTAATAACCATCACCCCCTAACACTCCGGAAAAAAATTACCTAAACTAGACAAGTGTTTATAAAACGGTCACTTATTTAAGTCGATTTTTTATGTACTTGCGAAACAGTTCTTGCCATTCTGTTTTAATAACGTAAAATGTATCAGTGACTAAACCAAACAGGAATCAAAAGAAAAGTCCACTAAATGCATCAAATCTACAGTAACTCAAATATCCACTGAAGCCGGAACCAAGTCACGGCCACTGATCTCCACACTCCCTCATACCACGGGGCGAAACCGTATGAGAAAGTTCGGCGATAACATCACAATTGGTACAGGAAGTTTGAATTTTACTGGACTGGGGATATTGAGAATTGTAGACCTCACCGTGTTTTGTATTATGTAATATTAGCTACTGAATCAATAAACCCATCGAAACTCAACAGTCACTTTGAGTCTAAGCACAAAGATTGTTGGTTTTTTGAGACGTGTTAGAGTGAGACTCTGTTAGGTGGACCTCAGAATAAAATTGGAAGATAAAGAGGTCCTTGGACTGAAAAAGTTCGAGAAACACTGCTTTAAACGGAGGGTGAACCTTGGGAACACACAGCAGCAATGAGAATTGGGCTTTTCACTCACATTTCCGAAACACTCGTTGGAAGCGTTGCTATAGGAACCGGGTGAAAACTACTCATGCCATTTAGAAAAATGATGACTCCTACAATATTGCTATGATGATAAAACCTAAAACGGACACCAGATTATTCTAATAATATGTAGCCTACTTCTACCTCCTTTCCTTTTTCAATTGTGTTTTTGACAAATGATACATCATTGCTTATCTCTGAAAATAGCATCAAATACAATTCCCAATAACATTTTCAAAAACAAATATAACGAGCGATTTCCGAAAGTGAGACGATGAAACTAACTTTGAACGAACTCGGTTTGTTTTAAACTAGCTTCTTACTCGAACAATCTACTAATCGTACAATCTGATTACACAAACAGTTTGTTCCTGTCTGGGGAATGATGGTTACAGCCACACCAAACATGGTTTAACACCAACGCTAATCAAATCAAGTTAATTGAACTGCTCAAATGCAATGTTAAAAGTGTACCAAAGGCATAACTCATTAACACTAAGGTGCAGTTTAGAAACTCTGGCTTCAGTCATCTCAAAGTGAATTCATCCAGTTTCAAACACATGCTAAAAAGGGCTATTGAATAATTTATAATAACACTGTACCGTATAAACCCATACAAGTGACTGACTGCCCAAACTTCCCCTGTGCTGTCTGACAGCAGAGGAGGACCAGGTGGGGCTGGTGTTGCTGAGGGGGAGATGGACTGGGAAGAGCTCCTGTGGGAACACCATCCTGGGACTCCAAGATCCAGATGGCTTCAGCGTCCCAAAACAAACCAAGGTCTGCGTAAAGAAAGATTGTGTCTTTCGCGGGAGAACCGAAAGGAGGAAGAGCATGGACAGCCCTCCGCTAAGTAAGGACATCAGGATCGTCAGCCTCCATACAAACACATCTGTGATGCTAACATTACTCATGATAAGACCGCTCACCAAACGTACTAAGTGTGTTTAACAGTGTTCTGTCCTCTTCATAGTGACTGAGGAGGTCGGAGAGATGGGGGGAAGTTGTCCGGACTTCAGAAAAAGGACCGATGGGAGGATGTCAAAGATTATACGTGCGGTCAAACACCACGTCCAAGCTGAGAAACAGGACGCCCCCTGCCAAACAGCTGATTGGATTGATCCATCCCACACCAGCAGTCCTGACCTCAGATCAGCCATTATGAAGCAACACAATCAGTTAACTATTACATATTTTAGATTTTCTGTTTGGCAAAGCATACTGAAGATGGGGGTGCTTTTCATTATGCCCAACAGTTTGTAGGTGATTAGGCACCAATCTGGTAATATGAATGAAGTGTGTGTCATTTCATGCAAAAGTTTGATTTTGATAATGCTGTGTAGTTTCAGTGGCAGTGCTTCATTTTGCTGGATATATGAGGTATTTAGCAGTTTGGGTGTGTGGTTTAGTAAATTGTTTTAAGTTTTTTGATAAAACCAGACTAGTTTGTAAAATTGTGTGTTGGCAATCGGAAAAAACTGTATAAATCAGCACAATCAAGGATTGAACTATTTGGCGCCATCTGGTGACGAGACATACATTACACTATAGTATATGAGAAGTGACGTATTGTCAAGTATGGTGCCCCTTACTCGAAATTAACCCTCTGCAATTAACCCATCCAAGTGCACACACAGCAGTGAGTAGTGGGCCACCGCATGCACACACAGTGAACATACACAAAGCCACATCTTTGTCATGTCCATGTCAAAAAAATGTATGTACATGTTTGTTTGTTTAGCTGGTGGCAAGAAACTAATTTAATACATAACTGAGCTATATTATTACACGACTGTTTAATTAGTTATAGTAACCCCATCTGTACAGCTGCTGTCCACTTTTTATCTTATTTGTATTTTATAATCGATTTTTATTATATTTTAATCTACCTGCATTATGTTTCATATATGTTCTATGTTTGCACTTCCCTGCCACGGTAAATTCTGTGCTCGTATATCTTGAATGTCGAATAAAACCGTTTCTGATTCTGATTACACGACGGCGCTCCTCCCCCCAATTGCTGGGTCTCCCTACCCTCAAACTCTCCGTTGGGCTCCTCTGTGCGGACTCCTGCCATGTGGAACTGCTGGGCCACAGACTGGGCCAACATGCCCTCCAGCCTCTCCAGTGTGGACTGGCCCTCCTGGGTCAGTGCTGACAGGCCCTCCTCATAGGTGTAGAACGTAGGGACGTCCCCCTGGCCGTGTTCTGGAGGGAGGGGAGGGAGCGTGAAGGAGGGAGGGAGCGTGAAGGGGGAGGGAGCGTGAAGGGGGGAGGGAGCGTGAAGGGGGGGGGGCAGCGTGAAGGGGGGAGGGAGCGTGAAGGGGGGAGGGAGCGTGAAGGGGGGAGGGAGCGTGTAGGGGGGAGGGAGCGTGAAGGGGGGCGCAAAGGGGGAGGGCAGCGCGAAGGGGGGAGGGAGCGTGAAGGGGGGCGCGAAGGGGGGAGGGAGCTTGAAGGGGGGAGGGCAGCGTGAAGGGGGGCGCAAAGGGGGGAGGGAGCGTGAAGGAGGGAGTGGGAGGGAGAGAGGGAATTATTGAGATGGGCAAAGTAGAAAGAAGAAACATCCGTGTTTTGATCAATAAAAAATCACCCAAAAATGTTTTAATTGCAGATCAGGAAGTTGTCATGAGTGAACAGTTTAGTTTGACGTTCTTACCTGCTTCTTTATCAGACGCACATCAGACAAGGAGGAAACAGAGAGAAGACATGTTAATACACACAACAGCCCATAATAACCATATCTAACTGATAAGATGCTCTGGATCACTTTATGTACACAGTGCACCCTTCATTGTTGAGTTTATATTAAGGTGCTACAGGTTTGAAAGAAAAGAAAGCCTCAGTGTGTGTGTGCGTGTGTGTATACGAGTGTATGTATGCATCTGTGTGTGTATGTATCTGCATGTGTACGAGTGTGTATGTTTCTGAATGTGTGTGTATCTGTGTTTGTGTATGTTTCTGAGTGTGTGTGTAAATGTTTCTGAGTGTATGTGTGCATCTGTGTGTGTGTGTATGTATCTGCGCATGTGCATGTATATGAGTGTGGGTATGTATGTTTCTGTGTGTGTGTGTTTGTGTGTGAGTGACCCACCTGCCTCCTCCACATCATACTCCCCTCCCTCAAAATCGTTGTCAGAGTCGTCGTCCTCTGGGTCAGGATGCAGCGCCTGACACTCACACATGGCTGAGAACATGTTCTCTACTGCGCACACACACACACACACACACACACACACGCACACACACGCACGCACGCCCAAACACACACACATACACACACACACACACACACACGCCAACACATACACACACACATGCAAACACATACCTGCATGCCTACAAACACACAGACAGCTCTGGAAAAAAATTGGAGAAGACTGCAGCCTTACCTTTTATCTGTTCAAACAAGCAGGTCGTTTGGTACCACGCTGTGTGTATCATAGTTCCACCGTCTTTCTGGTTCCCTCTCAGCTGTCTGGGTTTAAACAGACAGCCTATATGGTTCATCATGCAAATATCAACTGTCTGTCAATGGACCCATGACACAGACACGTTACTCTTCATACAAAAACAGTTTATTAGTTCATACAAAGAGCAGGACGCTCATGACCAGAGCGTAGAAACGAGGAGGGGGAGGGGGGGTCGACTGGTCATCAGGTATAAAACAAAAACACAAAAAGAAACATGGTTGTTTTATAACAGAGAAACTGGGGGCCCCTGGAGTCAGTGATCTGCTGGACTGCTGAGGCAACATCACCGCTGAGCTTCATTTCGAATTGGTTGTTTAATTGACATGTGTGGATCTAGAGGTGAGGACCAATCACAGCAAAGAATGCCGAGCCTCAGGTCAGAGCCAGCTTCTCTATCCCTTAATGCACCTGGAGCGCTTTAAACTGCAGTCAGGGTCCATCTGCGGAAAGCAGAGAAGGAGTTTGCTTAAATGTTTGTTTATAATTTCAGATCAGACATCAACTCGGATCTAAGTTATGTTAAAGCATAATTAAATACTTCTACATGCAGGGTTGAAAAGGATTTCTGGGATTTGAAGTGCTCAGTCACCAGTGATCAACATGTGCGTTATCAAATTTATAATCTACCTTAGTTCGGGATATGTCCCCTGGACATTCTTGGAAAACCAGTTCTTCTTGACAAAAATGAGGTGTGTCCGCACTCCTGAAATTTAGGTGTCGGAGTAACGCCCCTTTGGTAGCTATGAGCTAATAGCAAGGCTTGAAGCCAAGTTTGCACGAATGTACTTGCCAAAGAGAGAAGGTGCATGGCCTGTCGCATATCTCATAACAGGAGTAAATGTGATAATGGAAATTAACACGATTATTATTGGTAAGTATCTTCTAATTCGATAAATGAATGTATGTGCAAATAACCGCAATACGACTCATTATAATTCCCGTTGGTAACTTTAATGTCTGAGTCTCGTTCAATTTTCCGACTTCATATTCATGTGCATCTTTGTTTTAAATCGGGCCGGTTTGACATTTTCAGGGTAAAACTGATCTCACGCGAACAACATATATACATGCGTATACATAGTCGCTAAGACTTATGAAAATTTGCGTCAACACTGTCTTTGTTCAAATGAAATTAACTGCAAGATACCAACTGTTAGGTTTGGGTAACCTGAAACATTAAAGAACACAAGAAGAAAGACAAAGAGAGTTAAGTACTTTTTAGATGGAACTAGCGAGGAGAACGGACAGAGTTGTACTCAGTTACAACCTCCTACCGCTCTGAAGCACCGCGAAGGCGGATAACTAGTAACCATCACCCGCTATTAGTCCGGGAAAACATGACC
>BROE01000005.1:1988159-2006496 GCA_036571765.1 Plecoglossus altivelis | reverse complement strand
AAGCAGGTAAGAACGTCAAACTAAACTGTTCACTCATGACAACTTCCTGATATGCGACTAAAACATTTTTTTGATTTTTAATTGATCAAAACACGGATGTTTCTTCTTTCTACTTGCCCATCTCAATCACTCCCTCCCGCACCCCCGCTCCTCCTTCCTCCCACTCCCCCCTTTCGCGCTGCCCTCCCCCCTTTGCGCCCCCTTCACCCTCCCTCCCCCCTTCACGCTCCCTCCCCCCTCCAGAGCACGGGCCAGGGGGACGTCCCTACGTTCTACATCTATGAGGAGGGCCTGTCAGCACTGACCCAGGAGGGCCAGTCCACACTGGAGAGGCTGGAAGGCATGTTGGCCCAGTCTGTGGCCCAGCAGTTCCACATGGCAGGAGTCCGCACAGAGGAGCCCAACGGAGAGTTTGAGGGTAGGGAGACCCAGCACCTGGGCGGGGAGGGGGGCACCTGAGGGGAGGGGGGCACCTGAGGGGAGGTTGAAGCTCCTGGGAGGACGGGGGCAGTCGTGTATTCAGAATCTGTTTTATTCGCCATTCAAGATAAACAAGCACAGAATTTACTGTGGCAGGGAAGTGCAAACATAGAACATATATGAAACATAAATGCAGTAGATGAAAAATATAATAAAAAAATCGTATAATAAAAACAAAACAAGTTAAGTGACCCCAGCATCTGCGCAGATGGGTTAATTATATTTACAAGATAGCGGTTAATATAACTAATAAACCAGTCATGTAATGAAATAGCTCAGTCGTGTATTAAATTAGTTTCTTGCCACTAGATAAACAAACAAACATGTACAGACATTTTGTTGACATGGACATGACAAAGATGTGGCTTTTTGTAACAGACAATCTACTATGTGTTAGTACACCAACATGTAACATATAGGATGGTGTAATTCCTGTCTTGTCAATAGATGGCCCATACAGTTCAGTATATGAAACATAATGCAGGTAGATGAAAATATATGATAAAATACAAATAAGATAAAAAGTGGACAGCAGCTGTACAGATGGTTAATTATAACTTACAGATGTGGTCAATATAACTAATAAACCAGTCGTGTAATAAAATAGCTCAGTCTTGAAATAAATGAGCTTAATCCCCCCAGCTAAACAAACATGTACAGACATTTTGTTGACATGGACATGACAAAGATGTGGCTTTTTGTAACAATCTACAGTGTTTTAGTGTACCAATATGTAACATATACTATAGTGTAATTCATGTCTTGTCACTAGATGGCGCATAATTCAGTTCTTGATTGTGTTGCTTTATAATGGCTGCTCTGAGGTCAGTGCTGCTGGTGTGGGATGGATCAATACAATCAGCTGTTTGGCAGGGGGCGTCCTGTTTCTCAGCGGTGTTTGACCGTACGTCTAATCTTTGACCTCCTCCCGTCTGCCATTTTTCTGAAGTCCGAACGACTTCCCCCAATCTCTCCGACCTCCTCAGTCACTATGAAGAGGACAGAACACTGTTAAACACACTTAGTACGTTTGGTGAGCGGTCTTATCATGAGTAATGTTAGCATCACAAATGTGTTTGTACGGAGGCTGACGGTCCAGGTGATCTTACTTTGCGGAGGGTTGTCCATGCTCATCCTCCATTCGGTTCTCCCGTGTACGACACATTCTTTCTTTATGCAGACCTCGGTTTGTTTTTGGACGCTGAAGCCATCTGGATCTTGGAGTCCCAGGATGGTGTTCCCACAGGAGCCCTTCCCAGTCCATCTCCCCCTCAGCAACACCAGCCCCACCTGGTCGTCCTCTGCTGTCAGACAGCACAGGGGAAGTTTGGGCAGTCAGTCACTTGCATGGGTTTATACGGTACAGTGTTTTTATAAGTTATTCAATAGCCCTTTTTAGCATGTGTTTGAAACTGGATGAATTCACTTTGAGATGACTGAAGCCAGAGTTTCTAAACTGCACCTTAGTGTTAATGAGTTACGCCTTTGGTACTTTTAACATTGCATTTGAGCAGTTCAATCAACTTGATTTGATTAGCGTTGGTATTAAACCATGTTTGGTGTGGCTGTAACCATCATTCCCCAGACAGGAACAGACTGTTTGTGTTGTAAGATTGTACCATTTTTCAGTAGATTGTTTGAGTAAGAAGCTGGTTTAAAACAAACCAAGTTCGTTCAAAGTTAGTTTCATCGTCTCACATTCGGAAATCGCTCGTTAAATTTGTTTTTGAAAATGTTATTGAGAATTGTATTTGATGCTATTTTCAGAGATAAGCAATGATGTATCATTTGTCAAAAACACAATTGATAAAGAAAAGGCTGTAGAAGTAGGCTACATATTATTAGAATAATCTGGTGTCCGTTTTAGGTTTTATCATCATAGCAATATTGTAGGAGTCATCATTTTTCTAAATGGCATGAGTAGTTTTCACCTGGTTCCTATAGCAACGCTTCCAACGACTGTTTCGGAAATCTTTGTTCTGCTGCATTCAGTGGACGCTTGATCTTTTCTTTTGACTCCTGTTTGGTTTAGCCACCGATACATTTTTACGTTTTTTAACAGAATGGCAAGGACTGTTTCGCAAGTACATTAAAAACCTTCTTAAATAAGTGACGGTTTTATAAACACTTGCCTAGTTTAGGTCATGTTTTCCCGGACTAATAGCGGGTGATGGTTACTAGTTATCCGCCTTCGCGGTGCTTCAGAGCGGTAGGAGGTTGTAACTGAGTACAACTCTGTCCGTTCTCCTCGCTAGTTCCATCTAAAAAGTACTAAACTGTCTTTGTCTTTCTTCTTGTGTTCTTTAATGTTTCAGGTTACCCAAACCTAACAGTTGGTATCTTGCAGTTAATTTCATTTGAACAAAGTCAGTGTTGACGCAATTTCTCATAAGTGTATATATGTTGTTCGCGTGATATCGGTTTCATGATTGATAATGTAAAGACGGACAGATTTACAACGAAAATGCACAAGAATCCGTGGTCGGAAACTTGAACTAAACAGAAAACGATAGTGATGCATGTAGAAATAATATAAACATTCATTACGTTGACCTCCCTATATATTAATTTTTGGACGCATTAAATTCTTACCAGCGATTGCCATTTTGTGTGATAAAAGATATGTAATCAAATGTAATCCGTGCGCGAGTTTCCTCGACAATTCTTCAATCAGTTTCTGTCTTCATTACGTTGTAAGCTCGAGATTTAACTTGAAGTACTGCCGCTATGCTAAGTCACTTAGGGTATTTATACCAATTTCTCGGAGGAGGGGACTTCACTTCAGTTTATTTATGACATGACAGAGTAGAGTTCAAGGTACTGACAAGTAGATTATCTTCGATACAAACGTTGAGTTAGAGACTTTGACTCAAGGTAATGCACTATATACTTGATTTTTATTGCATTGGATTGATTGATGCGATAACGTATTAAGGTTTGTAAGTTGGCCACGTCGGTCTAGGCTTCGGGAGACGCAGAAGTTTATGACTGGTGACTGAGGACTTTCACTGTCAGAGTCCTCTATACTCCTGCATGTAGAAGTATTTAGTTATGGGTTAACATCCCTTAGATCTGAATTGATGTCAGATCTGAAATTTATAAACAAACATTTAAGCAAACTCCTTCTCTGCTTTCCGCAGATGGACCCTGACTGCAGTTTAAAGCGCTCCAGGTGCATTAAGGGATAGAGAAGCTGGCTCTGACCTGAGGCTCGGCATTCTTTGCTGTGATTGGTCCTCACCTCTAGATCCACACATGTCAATTAAACAACCAAGTGGAACTTGGTGGAAATGAAGCTCAGCGGTGATGTTGCCTCAGCAGTCCAGCAGATCACTGACTCCAGGGGCCCCCAGTTTCTCTGTTATAAAACAACCATGTTTCTTTTTGTGTTTTTGTTTTATACCTGATGACCAGTCGACCCCCCCTCCCCCTCCCCGTTTCTACGCTCTGGTCATGAGCGTCCTGCTCTTTGTATGAACTAATAAACCGTTTTTGTATGAAGAGTAACGTGTCTGTGTCATGGGTCCATTGACAGATAGTTGATATTTGCATGATGAACCATATAGGCTGTCTGTTTAAACCCAGACAGCTGAGAGTGAACCAGAAAGAAGGTGGAACTATGATACACACATCGTGGTACCAAACGACCTGCTTGTTTGAACAGATAAAAGGTAAGGCTGCAGTCGTCTAAATTTTTTTCCAGAGCTGTTTGTGTGTTTGTAGGCATGCAGGTATGTGTGTGCGTGTGTGTGTGTGTGTGTTGGCGTGTGTGCGTGTGTTTGCGTATGTGTGTGTGTGTGTGTGTGTGTGTGTGTGTGCGTGTGTGCGCAGTAGAGAACATGTTCTCATCCATGTGTGAGTGTCAGGCGCTGCATCCTGACCCAGAGGACGACGACTCTGACAACGATTTTGAGGGAGAGGAGTATGATGTGCAGGAGGCAGGTGGGTCACTCACACACACACACACACACACACACACACACACACACACACATACAGAAACATACACACACAGAAACACACACACATACACTCAGGCTTTCTTTTCTTTCAAACCTGTAGCGCCTTAATATAAACTCAACAATGAAGGGTGCACTGTGTACATAAAGTGATCCAGAGCATCTTATCAGTTATATATGGTTATTATGGGCTGTTGTGTGTATTAACATGTCTTCTCTCTGTTTCCTCCTTGTCTGACGTGCGTCTGATAAAGAAGCAGGTAAGAACGTCAAACTAAACTGTTCACTCATGACAACTTCCTGATCTGCAATTAAAACATTTTGGGGTGATTTTTTATTGATCAAAACACGGATGTTTCTTCTTTCTACTTTGCCCATCTCAATAATTCCTCTCCCACTTCACCACTCCTCCTTCACCCCCTCCCCCTTTGGCCCCACTCTTCACGCGCCCCTCACCCCCTTCAAGCTCCCTCCCACCTTCGCGGCCCACCCTTCACGCGTCCCCCCCATTGCGCACTGCCCTCCCCCTTTGCACCCCCCTTCACGATCCCTCCCCCCCCTCCAGAGCACGGCCAGGGGGACGTCCCTACGTTCTACACCTATGAGGAGGGCCTGTCAGCACTGACCCAGGAGGGCCTGTCCACACTGGAGAGGCTGGAAGGCATGTTGGCCCAGTCTGTGGCCCAGCAGTTCCACATGGCAGGAGTCCATACAGAGGAGCCCAACGGAGAGTTTGAGGGTAGGGAGACCCAGCACCTGGGGGAAGGGGGGGGGGGTCCCGTGGGGGGAAGAGGGGGTCCCGTGGGGGGAAGAGGGGGTCCCGTGGGGGGAAGAGGGGGTCCCGGGGGAAGGGGTCCGGGTGGGGAGAGAGGGGTGTCGGCCGGGGGTGGGGGGGGGGGAAGGGAGGGTCCGCGGTGGGGGAAGAGGGGGTTTCCGTGGGGGAAGAGGGGGGTCCCGTTGGGGTTCGTGTTTGTAGCACCGCGAGAGGTATGGCGCGGCATGGACAAGATATACAAGCACAGAATCTACTGTGGCAGGGAAGTGCAAACATAGAACATATATGGAACATTATGAAGGTAGATGAAAATATTATAAAAATATATTATAAAAATCTTTTTCAATAACAAATAAGATAAAAAGGTGGACAGGCAAGCCTGTAGAGATGGGGGTTAATGAAACGAATAAAACAGTCCTGTAATAAAATAGCTCAGTCGTGTAATAAAATAGTTTCATAACACCATATAAACAAACAAACATGTACAGACATTTTTTAAATAGACATGAAAAAGATACGGCTTTTTGTAACAGACAATCTACTATGTGTTAGTACACCAACATGTAACATATAGGATGGTGTAATTCATGTCTTGTCACTAGATGGCGCCAAATAATTCAATTCTTGTTGTGTTGCTTTATAATGGCTGATCTGAGGTCAGTGCTGCTGGTGTGGGATGGATCAATACAATCAGCTGTTTGGCAGGGGGCGTCCTGTTTCTCATCTTGGATGTGGTGTTTGACCGCACGTCTAATCTTTGACCTCCTCCTGTCGGTCCTTTTTCTGAAGTCCGGACAACTTCCCCCCATCTCTCCGACCTCCTCAGTCACTATGAAGAGGACAGAACACTGTTAAACACGCTTAGTATGTTTGGTGAGCGGTCATATCATGAGTAATGTTAGCATCACAGATGTGTTTGTGTGGAGGCTGACGATCCTGATGTCCTTACTGTTCAGAGGCTTGTCCATGCTCCTCCTCCTTTCGGTTCTCCCGCGAAAGACACGATCTTTCTTTACGCAGACCTTGGTTTGTTTTGGGACGCTGAAGCCATCTGGATCTTGGAGTCCCAGGATGGTGTTCCCACAGGAGCTCTTCCCAGTCCATCTCCCCCTCAGCAACACCAGCCCCACCTGGTCCTCCTCTGCTGTCAGGCAGCACAGGGGAAGTTTGGGCAGTCAGTCACTTGTATGGGTTTATACAGTACAGTGTTTTTATAAGTTATTCAAAAGCCCTTTTTAGCATGTATTTGAAACTGGATGAATTCATTTTGAGATGACTGAAGCCAGAGTTTCTAAACTACACCTTAGTGTTAATGCCAACGAGTGTTTCGGAAATTCGGAAATCTTTGTTCTGCTGTTGTTCTGCTGCATTCAGTGGACAGTTGATCTTTTCTTTTGACTCCTGTTTGGTTTAGCCACCGATACATTTTTACCTTATTAAAACAGAATGGCAAGAACTGTTTCGCAAGTACATTAAAAACCTACTTAAATAAGTGACGGTTTTATAAACACTTGCCTAGTTTAGGTCATGTTTTCCCGGACTAATAGCGGGTGATGGTTACTAGTTATCCGCCTTCGCGGTGCTTCAGAGCGGTAGGAGGTTGTAACTGAGTACAACTCTGTCCGTTCTCCTCGCTAGTTCCATCTAAAAAGTACTTAACTCTCTTTGTCTTTCTTCTTGTGTTCTTTAATGTTTCAGGTTACCCAAACCTAACGGTTAGTATCTTGCAGTTAATTTCATTTGAACAAAGTCAGTGTTTACGCAATTTCTCATAAGTGTTGGCGACTATGTATACGCCTGTATATATGTTGTTCGCGTGATATCGGTTTCATGATTGATAATGTAAAGACGGACAGATTTAATACGAAAATGCACAAGAATCCGTGGTCGGAAACTTGACCGAAACACAAACGATAGTGATGCATGTAGAAATAATATAAACATTCATTACGGTGACCTCCCTATATATTCATTTTTGGACGCATTAAATTCTTACCAGCGATTGCCATTTCTGTGTGATAAAAGATTTGTAATCAAATGTAATCCGTGCGCGACTTTCCTCGACAATTCTTCAATCAGTTTCTGTCTTCATTACGTTGTAAGCTCGAGATTTAACTTGAAGTACTGCCGCTATGCTAAGTCACTTACAGTACTTATCCCACTTTCTCGGAGAAGGGGACCTCATTCGGTATATTTATGACAGGACAGAGTACAACTCAATGATCCGGGACATAGTTTACTTTCGGTTCAAACATTGAGTTGGATACTTTGACCCAAGGTAATTACACTATATGATTGATATGATCGAATTGGAGCCATTGAACTGATAAGGGATTCTGGTGTGAGGTGTGACATGCATCGGTCTACCATTTGGAAGACGCAGAAGTTTATCGCTGGTAACTGAGGACTTTCACTCTCAGAATCCTTTTCACCCCTGCATGTATAAGTATTTAGTTATGGGTTAACATCCCTTAGATCTGAATTGATGTCAGATCTGAAATTTATAAACAAACATTTAAGCAAACTCCTTCTCTGCTTTCCGCAGATGGACCCTGACTGCAGTTTAAAGCGCTCCAGGTGCATAATGGGATAGAGAATCTGGCTTTGACCTGAGACTCGGCATTCTTTGCTATGTTTGGTCCCCACCCCTAGATCCACACGTCAATTAAACAACCAATTGGAACTTGTGGTGGCAAATGAAGCCTCAGGCGGTGAATGTTCCTCAGCAGTCCATGCAGATCACTGACCTCCCAGGGGCGTCCACAGGTTTCTTTCTGATTTAAAACAACCATTTTCCTTTTGGGTGTGTTTTTGTTTTATACCTGATGACCAGTCGACCCCCCTCCCCCTCCCCGTTTCTACGCTCTGGTCATGAGCGTCCTGCTCTTTGTATGAACTAATAAACTGTTTTTGTATGAAGAGTAACGTGTCTGTGTCATGGGTCCATTGACAGACAGTTGATATTTGCATGATGAACCATATAGGCTGTCTGTTTAAACCCAGACAGCTGAGAGGGAACCAGAAAGAAGGTGGAACTATGATACACACAGCGTGGTACCAAACGACCTGCTTGTTTGAACAGATAAAAGGTAAGGCTGCAGTCGTCTAAAAAAATTTTTTCCAGAGCTGTTTGTGTGTTTGTAGGCATGCAGGTATGTTTGTGTGTGTGTGTGTGTGTGTGTGTGTGTGTGGTGTGGGGTGTGTTGTGATGGCGCAGTATGAGAACATGTTCGTCAGCCATCTGTGAGTGTCAGGCGCTGCATCCTGACCCAGAGGACGACGACTCTGACAACGATTTTGAGGGAGAGGAGTATGATGTGGAGGAGGCAGGTGGGTCACTCACACACACACACACACACACACACACACACAAACATAAACACACACTCATACACATACACACACTCATGCACCCCCACACATTCAGAAACATAGACACACTCAAGCTTTCTTTTCTTTCAAACCTGGGGCGCCTTCATATAAACTCGACAATGAAGGGTGCACTGTGTACATAAAGTGATCCATCCATCCATCCATTGTCTTCCACCTATTCGGGGTCGGGTCGCGGGGGCAGCAGTCTGAGCAGGGAGGACCAAGACTTCCTTCTCCACGCACACCACCTCCAGCTCCTCCACCTCCAGCTCCTCCACCTCCAGGGGGATCCCGAGGCGTTCCCAGGCCGTCCAGGAGGCATCCGAAACAGATGCCCGAGCCACCTCAGCTGGTTCCTCTCGACGTGGAGGAGCAGCCCAGCAACACCAGCCCCAACTAGTCCTCCTCTGCTGTCAGACAGCACAGGGGAAGTTTGGGGAGTCAGTCACTTGTATGGGTTTATACTAGTCTAAATATTCATTTTTTACGACGCTTTTTGTGTATGTTTTTTACACGTCTGCCTTCTTATAAGTATGTTCACCAATTTAATATTTTCCTAGTAAAGCTATACACTGTATTAACGGTAGCTTCTACTGGTCCGTTTAACTTCCGGTCCCCAAAATACGTACCTTTCCGTTCCAAGCGGTTTGTCCTTCCGCCCGTTTTCCTTCGAGCCATCGACACACGTGTGGATTTTTAGTCGAATTTCCATCACAAATACCGACTTTCAGATTGGACCAAATGGCGTCGTCCTTCGAACAGATGAGAGCAAACGTGGGAAAACTCCTACGAGGAATCGATAGGTAATTTAACCTTTGAAACACGACTAGAAAGTGGATGCTAGCTAGCTCGTACGTTAGCTCTAGTTCATCCGCTAAGAAGCTATACAGTTGTACATAATGACGGTAGCTAACATGATCGTACCAAAAATCTCAATACTTCATAGTGTATGCAGCAGGAATTGTTGCATCGTCACCATGATTACAAACATAAGTCGTTTGTCTACGCCTTCCTCGTTTTTCATTATTTAGTTTGTAGCTGTCATGTTAAAGCGCTAGCAGCGAGCTAGTCAGTTGCACTTGTTAGCTAGCTAATTGAAATCAGAGCTAGCTGATTAGCAGCTTCATGTCGCTAACTGCCGTCAGAATTGAATTTTTGTTGCGTTATTTAACGCCGTGTTATCTCTGATCTCTCTCCCAGGTACAACCCAGAGAATCTGGCCACTTTGGAGCGGTATGTGGACACTCAGACTAAAGAGAACGCATACGACCTAGAGGCTAACCTAGCCGTCCTTAAACTGTGAGTTATTCAAAACCAACTTCTCAAACTAATACGGAAGGTTTAACGAAGGGTTACGTGGTATGATGAAATTAACTCGACGATCAGGTGTCGATAAATGTTTGATATCCGTTCTCTTAGTCTATGCGTTTGACCCATCCTGCTACCCGTCCTACAGCTCCGTTGGGAATGTGGTTAGTTCAGGGAAAGGAAGGATTGTCTCGCCAGTTATTCTTTATAATTTATGATTGGAGATGGATGATAATCCAATAAAATCAGTTTTGCGTATTGTATTTGATTGTAGAGGTCTTCTAATACACCCATATAACTGTAGCGTGACCAACCTAAACCCTCAAGAAACACGAGGTCAAACTCAGTTAGACGCCTGTCTGACGATGACGATGATGATGATAATGATGTCGATATCCACAGGTACCAGTTCAACCCCGCCTACTTCCAGACGACAGTGACGTCCCAGATCTTGCTGAAGGCTCTGACTAACCTGCCACACACAGACTTCACTCTGTGCAAGTGCATGATTGACCAAACACACGTATCCTTTTGGTGCCATGGCAACGCCAGTCCCTGACGCTGACTCGGCAGCTACGCTACGATGAGGTCACCTGACCATCACACCTGTTTCTCTTGTTTGTCTCCTCAACACTACAGGCGCTCCCCATGTCGCTATGACAACTGTTTCTCCTCCCTAATGGCTGTTTATGATGTAAGAGTCTGTGGGATTTAGCGGACATTCTGGAGGGTCTAAAGACAGGGGATGTTCTGGGATGGTTGTCCATTTGCTGAAGTCATTTGGACGTTGTTTATTGTTTACCTTGTTTTGCTGTTTATATATATATATATATGTTCTATGTTTGCACTTCCCTGCCACAGTAAATTCTGTGCTTATGTATCTTGCATGGTGAATAAAAAACGATTCTGATTCAGCCACTAGGTCATGGGTGGTCAACCCTGGTCCTCAGGGGCCTCTATCGTGAACGTATTGAATGTTTTCCTGCTCCAGCACACCTGATTCTGATGAGGGGTCATTATGAGGTTTCCACAGAGCTTGATAACAACCCAGTTATTAGAATCAGGTGTGCTGGAGCAGGGAAACATCGAAAACCTTCAGGGCAACGGCCCTTGATGATCAGTATTGCCTGCCTACGCACTAGATTGTTAGGGAGTTTGGGCTGCTGTTGTTGGCCTCTTGGCCTGCAGATGGCGTTAGAACTGGTCCCTAATGTGTTTGATGGTGTTTAGGTCTGTGTCGAGCAGTCTGGGATCTGTCGACCGGCCTGGGGTCTGTGTAGACCGGTCTGGCACCTTGGGAGTGGGGGGTGGGGCACCTTGGGGGTGGGTGGGGTGGGGGGGCTCCTTGGGGGTGGGGTGGGTGGGGGGGCACCTTGAGGGTCAGCTAGTCTTGGTTAGTGCGTTTCCTTGACTACAGTGTCGCAGCAGGAGGAACGTCCCATCAGGCAGATCCTCTACCTGGGGAACCTCCTGGAGACGTGTCACTTCCAGTCCTTCTGGGTGAGGAGACACACGTGCACACACACACGAGCACGTACACGTGCACACACACGAGCACTCGCGTGCACACGCGTACACACACACACACACACGTGCACACTCCCAAACACACGAGCCAGCATGGAACATTTGATGGCATCATGAGCTTGCAGGTTCCAATCCCTCTCTGTGTTTTGCTTTGAAGAAAAGCGTTTGCTAAGTGTAAAACCTCTTTATTAATGTTGTTGTTGTTGTTGTTGTCCACCTCAGACCAGCTTGGAGGAGAACCGAGAGCTGATTGATGGCATCACAGGCTTCGAAGACTCCGTACGCAAATGTGAGGTCGACTGTGTAGACGACCACTTGTGTGTGTGTGTGTGTGTGTGTGTGTGTGTGTGTGTGTGTGTGTGTAACCCTCGTGCTCTTTTCGTATTCTGCCACTCGCCCTGCTTGGAGACAAAAAGGCCCCACCTTAAACCCTAAAATAAAGCAGGTTAATTACATTTTTATCCTGTACCCTTTTGGGCACTAAAATATGCAGCCATGCTGCACATGAGTCAGAAAGATTTTGTTTTGTTTGAGTTCAATCAAGCACATTCAATCTAAATGTCTCATTGTGGGTGTGCGTGTGTACGTCAAACATAGTTTCTGATCATTCTGACCCCCGACAAGAGCATGAGGGTTGACGTAGATATGCAAATGATATGCAAAATGATATGCAAATGTACCTCCATAATATACACTTTATACATGTCAATGTTTTCTCTGTCGCTAAAGACAAGACTGTAGTATACATTTTTTTCCCTTCCTTTCTCAGTCATCTGTCATGTGGTTGGGATCACTTACCAGAACATCGAGCATCGCCTTCTGGCTGAAATGCTGGGAGACCCCTCAGGTGAGACTATACATAGACCCCTCAGGTGAGATCTACAGACTGTATGTAGACTCCTCAGGTGAGACTATATATAGACTCCTCAGGTGAGATCTACAGACTATATATAGACTCCTCAGGTGAGATCTACAGACTGTATGTAGACTCCTCAGGTGACATCTACAGACTGTATGTAGACCCCTCAGGTGAGCTCTACAGACTATATATAGACCCCTCAGGTGAGACTATATATATATATAAACTCCAGGTGAGATCTACAGACTATATATAGACTCCAGGTGAGATCTACAGACTATATATAGACTCCTCAGGTGAGATATACAGATTATATATATATAGACTCCTCTACATACATAGACTATATACAGCCAGGTAAACTAGCGTGTGTGTACATATCCAGCCATCTAGCTATATACACACTCGCTGCAGTTGAGCTTTAGAGAACTAGGTGAAAATTCCAACCAGGTGTGTGGTGTCTGTGGTGTCTGATGTCCTGTGTCTGGTGTGTGATGTCTGTGGTGTCTGATGTCTTGTGTCTGTGATGTCTTGTGTCTGTGGTGTCTGATGTCTTGTCTGTGATGTCTTGTGTCTGTGGTGTCTGATGTCTGTGGTGTGTGTGATGTGTGTGTTGTATGTGGTGTGTGTGTGTTGTATGTGGTGTGTGTGATGTGTGTGTGTGTGTTGTATGTGGTGTGTGTGATGTGTGTGTGTGTGTGTGTTGGATGTGGTGTGTGTGATGTGTGTGTGTTCTATGTGGTGTCTGTGATGTCTTGTATCTGTGATGTCTGGTGTGTGTGATGTGTGATATCTTGTATGTGGTGTCTGTGATGTCTGATGTCTTGTGTCTGTGGCGTGCAGAGATGCAGGTGAAGGTGTGGATGAGTAAGCACGGCTGGACGGAGAACGAGGAGGGTCAGATCTTCATCTTCAACCAGGAAGAGAGCGTCAAGCCCAAGAACATCGTGGAGAAGATCGACTTTGAGAGTGAGTCTCGTCTCTGTATCACTGTTTCTTCACCAGAGATGACACACAGTGTTTGATTTACTGGTTTTTAGGTTTGATAAATATCCTGTTTCTTCGCTAAACCTTCTCATGTTCCCTTTCTTCTCTCTCATAATGCTTTCTGGTTTTATTGTTTTCTAGGTGTATCAAGTATCATGGCCACGTCTCAATAATACCCACCAACAACACAACACACACACCACAGATGTCAACATTTTCACAATAAATGTAAATTATACTTTCAAACTATTGGCCTTGGTTGTGTCTTTATTTTTCATAATTAAGATTATTTTGTATTCATTTATGTTTGTTTTTAATACTTATATCAACCTGTATCTCTGGTCTAGATTCTGCTTCACGGAAACGTTGGATGTTAAGCTGTTTTTCATAGGCCTATTTTTGTTCCGTACGGATCAAGCATTGTTTACTTGTTCGCACCGAAGGACCCCGCTACTTTATTCTAGAACAGAAGCTGTTTAAGATAATGGTTTTTCAGACTTCATTAACGAGAATGTAAAACGTCTATCAGGGGGTCTACTATCACATACCAATGGAGATATCTTTTACGCAACAGACTTGTCTGAGCCTGCATTTTTAACAGTTCTGACATACCCGGGGCGGGGGAGTTGCACCATAACATACAGGCTACGTGGTAAAGCGAAACGATAAATAGTCTAACCGCAGCTGAGTCTGCAGCGACACTAACGCAGCGCGGAACTTCGAACACAGGTGTTCTAAGTTCTAGAAGGCGGAGCGTTCGATCAAGGTATCCTATATAAGGAGGCGACTGTAAAGAAACAAACCGCTGTAGGTTTGGTGAAGGAAGAGTTGCGCACGACGTAAAACTATACGTTTGATAAGAGGCTCCATATCGTATGTGGGATACCGATACATTTAGATAAAGTTATGAATAACAAGATTGAGAATCCACCTCCGTCCCCGAAGAAGCAGGACTCCGTGGAGGCCCCAACGGATCCGCTTGGAGGATCGGGCAAGTGGTTATCTTCGACATTCCGTCATTTCAAAAACGATGACAAGCTGTTCGTGGACCGAGACTTTCCAATTGGGAACGTTCTTCCGCCTACTATGAAGTGGAAACGGCCGAAGGTAGACGAAAACAACCGAATGCACCACTAAAATAAGTTCAACAAGTCACTTGTTGGTAGAACACTAAAGTCTACCACTTTTTGAATTGAAAACCTTTTCCTGTCGTGGTCACTTTCCTTGGTTAATGAATCAGACTTTCTCTGAATGACACACTTGAACGTAACAGGAGATAAATAATTGCTAGTAGGACAGTCGCGAGGTATTTTGCGTTGCACTTCTAAATGACTCATTTTTAAGTAAAGATTGATGTTGCCTTTAGGTTTACTAGTTACCATGTGCTGATAGGGGAGTGTCCGTCGCGGCACCATTTCTTAAGGCCTTAAGTCATAAAATCTAAGCAAAGTGTACGTGAAGATCTGCGGTCCAGCAAAGACAACTAAAGGGTATTTAGTCTCACCCAGAGATTACAGTGCTAAACTGAGGCCTTTGAAGTGTGTGTGTGTGTGTGTGTGTGTGTGTGTGTGTGTGTGTGTGTGTGTGTGTGAGAGAGAGTGTGAGAGAGTGTGTGTTTGCGTGCCTGTACTCGAATGACTTTAAACAACAAACAGGTTTTGTCGTCTGTAAAAACAACATTATTACCACAAAGAAGCCCCAGAATAGATCAACATCATTACATAAATCTTCTTTCGGATCATTCTAGAAAGACAACCTGTGGTTAAGTCTTGGCATTCAGTGATGTGGACAGAAGTGTAAATCTTGGCAAACAGGTCTGATAAACCACAGTTTGTCCTGGAAGCTAACAAGGTCCGGTTCCCCCTCACCTCAGCCTTACCTGGCCACACCTGGAGTTGGTGACTAACTCACTGATCAAATTCATCATTAAGACTGTTCACTTGGATGAGAGTGACCAGGTGGTGTCGTGGAACAGATCTAGTGACCAGGTGGTTCTCGTGGAACAGATCTAGTGACCAGGTGGTTCTTGTGGAACAGATGTAGAGTGACCAGGTGGTTCTGGTGGAACTGATCTAGAGTGACCAGGTGGTTCTCATGGAACAGATGTAGTGACCAGGTGGTTCTGGTGGAACTGATCTAGAGTGACCAGGTGGTTCTTGTGGAACAGATGTAGAGTGACCAGGTGGTTCTGGTGGACCAGAGCTGGAGAGACCAGCTGCAACGTGACCTTTACGCTGAACTCATCAGGATTGTGTTGACGCTGTCTGACAGCTGTTCTGGGAATCTGCACATTTAAACAAGAAATACATGCAGTGACAGTGATGTTTGAACCTGTCTGAAGAAACACACACACACACACACACACACGGACACACAAACACACACAGACGCGCACACACACAGACATAGACACACACAGACACACACACACACACACAGACACACACACACAGACACACACACACAGACGCGCACACACACAGACATAGACACACACACACGCACAGACATAGACATGCACAAACGCACACAGACGCATAGACATAGACATGCACGCACACACACACACACACACACACACACACACACACACACACACAGACACATGCACACAGACGTACACACACAGACTTGTTTGTCAGACCAGTGTTGATTTATTGACTTTAATGATTTGATCGTCAGATATGAGAAAAGAGGAGAGAACATGTACACAGCTTGAGCCCTGCAGTGTAGCTCAGCTAGCTTGTTCATGCCTGCTGTGTGTTGGCCCTGCAGTGTAGCTCAGCTAGCTTGTTCATGCCTGCTGTGTGTGTTGGCCCTGCAGTGTAGCTCAGCTAGCTTGTTCATGCCTGCTGTGTGTGTTGGCCCTGCAGTGTAGCTCAGCTAGCTTGTTCATGCCTGCTGTGTGTGTTGGCCCTGCAGTGTAGCTCAGCTAGCTTGTTCACGCCTGCTGTGTGTGTTGGCCCTGCAGTGTTAGCTTCCTGCAGTGTGTCAGCTAGGTTCATGCCTGCTGTGTGTGTTTGGCCCTGCAGTGTAGCTCAGCTAGCTTGTTCATGCCTGCTGTGTGTGTTGGCCCTGCAGTGTAGCTCAGCTAGCTTGTCATGCCTTGCTGTGTGTGTTGGCCCTGCAGTGTAGCTCAGCTAGCTTGTTCATGCCTGCTGTGTGTTGGCCCTGCAGTGTAGCTCAGCTAGCTTGTTCACGCCTGCTGTGTGTGTTGGCCCTGCAGTGTAGCTCAGCTAGCTTGTTCATGGCTGCTGTGTGTGTTGGCCCTGCAGTGTAGCTCAGCTAAGCTTGTTCTGCCTGCTGTGTGTGTTGGCCTGTGCAGTGTAGCTCAGCTAGCTTGTTCATGCCTGCTGTGTGTTTGGCCCTGCAGTGTAGAGGCTCAGCTAGCTTGTTCACGCCCTGTGTGTGTTGGCAGTGTAGCAGCTGCTTGTTCATGCTGCTTGTGTGTTGGCCCTGCAGTGTAGCTCAGCTAGCTTGTTCATGGCTGCTGTGTGTGTTGGCCCTGCAGTGTAGCTCAGCTAGCTTGTTCATGCCTGCTGTGTGTGTTGGCCCTGCAGTGTAGCTCAGCTAGCTTGTTCACGCCTGCTGTGTGTTGGCCCTGCAGTGTAGCTCAGCTAGCTTGTTCATGCCTGCTGTGTGTTGGCCCTGCAGTGTTCAGCTAGCTTGTTCATGCTGCTGTGTGTTTGGCCAGCTGCTGTAGCTCTATGTGTGTGCTTGTTCAGCATGCTGCCTTGTGTGTTGGCCCTGCAGTGTAGCTGCAGTTGCTGTTGTGTGTGTGCATGCTTTGTTCATGCCTGCTGCTGGAGATATTTGCCCAGCGCCTCAGTTCATCGTGGATGGAGCCACTCGTACGGACATATGCCAGGGCCTTCTGAGTAAGACAGCACATCACCTTACCTGTCCTCTACTCTGCTCCTTTCTCCTCTATTCTCCTCCTTTCTCATTCTCTACTCTCCTTTATTCTCCTCCTTTCTCATTCTCTACTCTCCTCCTTTCTCCTTCTCTATTCTCCTTTCTCCTTTATTTTTCTCCTTCTCTACTCTTCTCCTTTCTCATTCTCTATTCTCCTTCTCTACTCTTTCTCTTCTCTCCTCCTTTCTCCTTCTCTCCTCTCCTCCTTTCTCCTTCTATGTTCTCCTCCTTTCTCCTTCTCTCCTCTCCTCCTTTCTCCTTCTCTATTCTCCTTCTCTATTCTCCTTCTCTATTCACCTCCTTTCTCCTTCTCTATTCACCTCCTTTCTCCTTCTCTATTCTCCTCCTTTCTCCTTCTCTATTCTCCTCCTTTCTCCTTCTCTATTCACCTCCTTTCTCCTTCTCTATTCACCTCCTTTCTCCTTCTCTATTCTCCTCCTCTCTTCTCTCTAAATCTCCCCTCTACCCTACTCCTCTCTGCAAATCTCCTCCTCTGTACTCCTCCTCTCCTCAAATCTTTTCCTCTGTTTTCCTTCAATATTCTCCTGTCCTCCATTCACTCCTCTCTTCAAATCTCCTCTTCTCTCCTTCACTCCTCTCCTGTCCTCTCCTTCTCTCCTCCTCTCTCCCTCTCCTTCTCTCCTCCTTCATTCACCTCTTCTCTCTATTACCGTCCTCCTCTCCAAATAAAGTCTGACGCCTCCCCCCCCCGCTCCCCATCTCTCTCTGTGGTAGATGACTGCTGGTTCCTGTCTGCTGTGGCATCCCTGTCCCTCTACCGCCCCCTGCTGGAGAGAGTGGTTCCTGAGGGCCAGAGCTTTCAGGAGCGCTACGATGGACGCTTTCACTTCCGGGTATGCTGTTTTTCTGTCTTTGTGTGTCTGTGTGTTTTCCTACATATGTGTGTATGTGCGTATGTTATTAATGTGTGTGTACCTGTTTTGTGTGTGTGTGTGTTTTCCTACATATGTGTGTATGTGCGTATGTTATTAATGTGTGTGTACCTGTTTTGTGTGTGTGTGTGTTTTCCTACATATGTGTGTATGTGCGTATGTTATTAATGTGTGTGTACCTGTTTTGTGTGTGTGTGTGTTTTCCTACATATGTGTGTATGTGCGTATGTTATTAATGTGTGTGTACCTGTTTTGTGTGTGT
>BROE01000005.1:1982950-1988149 GCA_036571765.1 Plecoglossus altivelis | reverse complement strand
TATCGTTGTGACGCTCTGACCCAGCCACAAGCTTCTGTTGTCTACTCTTTCTGTCTACGATTCCTTATTTTATTCTCCTCTCTTAAGTCCTTACTCGGTACTTAATCCCCTACTCTCTCTCCTCCCTCTATCCCCCTAAAACTCCCTATCTGGATGAACAGCTCTGGCCCTTTCTCTCTCCCCCTCTCCCGCAGCTCACTCGTCTTATTAGCCCTCTCTCTCACCCTACAACCATCTCCCATATCTCCTCCCCCCACACTGCTCCCTGGTCTCCCGCTTCCCCCTCCCCTCCTCTCAACACCCCGATCAGTGTGCTCGTTGTAGTGCTGCTGGAACTCTCCGCAATCCGAGAGTGGTCCACCGTAATGCGTTTCGCCTTCTCCTCGTATCTACCACAGAACGTCTCTATCCAGTGTGGTATGTGTACTGCATTCAGCCGTCACTGTCGTGATGGAAGTGTGTGTTGTGGTAATGTATGCGACCTCACGCCACAGGTTGTTGTGTTGTGTAGCTGCGAACGCCGAGAATGGTGTGTATGGACTAAGGCCTTTATGAGATGTGTGATATAGCGGTCGCGATAGGGTGTCGAGCGACCTGCTGGAGAAGGCCTCCACCCCACGCTAAGTCAGTCTTCACAGCGCGTCCCCAGATGGTGTGTTGTGGTGTGGTATCGGATGAGAAGAGTCGTGTGTGTGTTGTGTGTATGGATAGTGTCGGTGTGTGTGTGTATGGATGAGAGTGTGTGTGTGTGTATGGATGAGGGTGATGTGTGTCGTGTGTGATGTGTATGGATGGATAGAGTGTGTGTGTGTGTGTGTGTGATGTGATTCGGACTCCCAGATGTCTCGCTCGCGTTGTCGTGTTGGTCACTCAGCATCTCACGTTGTGTGTTGCTTCGGTGTGTGCATCTCCGCCCGCATCTCTGAAGTGTGTGTTCTGCGTTGCGTCGCTGTTCTGTCTATTCGTCTAGACGCCAACTGTCTCGTCCTGTCTGTAACGCATAAAGCGGTGTTGTGTTTGTGTCGCTGGTGTATGATCGAGTGTTCTTTGTTAATAGATCTGTCTGTCTGTATGACATGGTGTCGTGTGCTTATGATGAGTTCGTGTTGTTGTCCGTGTTCAGGAAGTCGTGTGTAGGATTGTTCGTGTAAGATACAGGTGTGTTGTGTATGGATGAAGAGTGTGTGTGGTATGGATGAGTGTGTGTGTGCGTATGAATTTGTGTGTGTGCGTGCGCAACCGTGCGTGTGCTCATGTGTGTGCGTGTGTGTCCAGAGTGTGTGTGTGTGTATGGATGAGAAGTGTGTGTATGATGAGTGTGTGTGTCGAGTCATGGGATGAAGTGTGTGTGATGGACTGAGTGTGTGTGTATTGATGAGTGTGTGTGTGTCGTAGTGTGACACCTGCTGGAGAAGCTCCTACGCTAAGTCATTCTTACACGCCCATACATCCCTCCCATGTTGTGGTGTGTGTGTATGTATACTGGTTGACTGTTGTGTGCTATGTTATGTCTTGAGATTCGTGTTGTGCATGGTAGTTGTGGTTAGTGGATGAGTGTGTGTGTTTGTGTGTGCATGTGTATGGATGAGAGTGTGTGTGTATGTGATGGTGTACAAGACACCCTCAGGATTAACTGGGAGCTCTGCAGAGATCTCCTGCTCCTGTTCGGAGTGTTCAGAACTGTTGCCGGTGACAACCTCCTGTTCTGAGTGTTCAGAACTGTTGCCGGTGACAACCTCCTGTTTGGAGTGTTCAGAACTGTTGCCAGTGACAACCTCCCCCCCCCCACAGACTGAAGGGGGGTTACCAGGGGCTGAACATGGGCTTCCCCCACGAGGCCATGGTGGACATGACAGGGGGGGTGACGGAGGTGGTACCAGTGTCCTACCTGCCCAGGGACCTGCCCTCCTTTCTGAGTCCTCTGCTGGACAAGGGAGCTCTCATCAACTGTGCCAACTCCCAGGTGAGCTCTAGCCTCCTGTGTGGACGGTTACAGGTGCGAAGCGTGTGGGTTTAGGGTCACCAAGGCAATGGAGGAATATGAATATACGTAGTCTCTATTTGGCAGATGCCTTTGATCCAAAGTGACTTAACGTCAGGTGGTATAGAGGGTGACATCCACCTGTGTGTGTGTGTGTTTCTCCAGGGTTCTCTGGAACAGAGGAACGAGCTGGGGATCATGTTCAGACATGCCTACTCCATCACCGGTCTGGAGCGGGTAACACTGCCCCCTACAGTCATGGCAGAGCAATCACATCCTCACTGTCTTAGTTCTCTGCTGCACGAACACCACTGAGTCCCCCGTCCTTAGAGGAGGAGAGCTGTCATTCATATCTGCTCTCGTCCTTCTCCTCTGTGCTCCTCCTTCTTACCTCCTCTTTCCTCTCCTCCCTGGGTCCTCCCCCAACCTCTCCTCCAACCTCTTCCTTCCTTCCTCTCCTTCTATCTTCATCACTTCCCCTGCACGCTCCTCCCTTCTCCTAATTCCCTTCCCTCCCTCCCTCTTCCACTCTCCTCTTTTCCTTCCCTTCCTTCCTATCTCCCTCCCTCCCTCCCCCCCTCTCCTCTTTTCCCTCCCTCCCTTCCTTCCTTCCTTCCTTCCTCCCTCCCTCCCTCCTCCCTCCCTCCCTCCCTACTCCTTGCTCCCCCAGGTGAAGACCAGGAGTGAGGTGGTGGACCTGATCCGTGTTCGGAACCCCTGGGGCAGGGTTGAGTGGGAGGGGCCTTGGAGCGACAGCAACGGGTCAGAAAACCAGCCAATGAGAACTCACAACCACACAATAGATACTTGTATTGGAATATTGATTAGTGTGTGTGTGTGGGTGGGTGTGGCCAGGCCAGAGTGGAGTAAGGTCAGTGATGCGGAGCAGAAGCGTCTAAACAGGGTTGTGAAGGACGATGGAGAATTCTGGTGAGTTTTGTCTGTCTGTCTGTCCTTCTGTCTGTCTGTCTGTCTGTCCTTCTGTCTGTCTGTCTGTCCTTCTGTCTGTCTGTCTGTCTGTCCTTCTGTCTGTCCTTCTGTCTGTCTGTCTGTAATAATTGCTATGAACATCCCCTCCTTTCTGCTCTCCTGTCTCTTAACTCCTCTTCCTCTCCCTCCCCTCTCCTCCTCTCCTCTCATCCCCTCCCCTCCTCCTCTCCCCTCTCTCTCCCCTTCCCTCCTCTCTTCTCATCCCCTCCTCTCCTCTCCCTCCTCCCCTCTCTCTCTCCTCTCCCCCCCCCCAGGATGCAGGTGTCAGACTTCCGTCAGAACTTTGACATGATGGAGGTTTGTCACCTAACGGCGGAGTCTTTGAGCCAGCCAGGTGGAGTGCCAGGTGGAGCTGAGCACCCCTGGCACTGCACGCTGCATCAGGGTGTCTGGGTGGAGAGACTCAGTGCTGGAGGACCCCCCAGAGGAGGCAGGTGGACCAGGCCCTGACACACACACAGACACACACATACAAAGACACACACACACAGACACACATACACGGACACACAAAGACACACACAAACACACACACGGACACAGAGACACACACACACACACACAGACAGGGATGCACAAACACAGACACACAGACACGGACACACAAACACCACAAACATACACACACAGACACACAAACACCACAAATACACACACAGACACGGACACAGGAGGGTTTGTGTGTGTCTTAGCATATGTGTATGCGTGAGTTTTCAGGAAGATGCTTATTTCTGTGTGTGTGTGTGTGTGTGTGTGTGTGTCTCTGTGACTGTGTGTGTGTGTGTCTCTGTGACTGTGTGTGTGTGTGTCTCTGTGTGTGTCTGTGTGTGTGTCTGTCTCTGTGTGTCTGTCTCTGTGACTGTGTCTGTCTCTGTGACTGTGTGTGTCTCTGTGTGTGTGTCTCTGTGTGTGTGTGTGTGTGTGTCTCTGTGTGTGTGTGTGTGTGTCTCTGTCTGTGTGTGGGTGTGTGTGTCTCTGTCTGTGTGTCTCTGTCTCTGTGAGTGTGTGTGTGGGTGTGTGTGTCTCTGTGTGTGTGTCTCTGTCTCTGTGAGTGTGTGTGTGCGTGTGTGTGTGTCTCTGTCTGTGTGTGTGTGTGTGTCTGTGTTCAGGCTGGTACTGGCAGAACCCCCAGTTCCACCTGACTCTGCTGGAGGAAGATGATGACCCCAGTGACCCAGAGCTTTGCTGCTCCCTGCTGGTGGCTCTTATGCAGAAGCATCAGAGACGCACTGGAGTCAATCTGGCCATCACTGTGGACGTCTACCAGGTACACACACCTGCTAGGTGTATACACACACCTGCTGAGTGTACACACACACACCTGCTAGGTGTATACACACACCTGCCAGGTACACACACCTACCTACCAGGTAGACACACACCTGCTGAGTGTATACACACACACACACCTACCTACCAGGTAGACACACACCTGCTGAGTGTATACACACACCTGCTGAGTGTACACACACACACACACACACACCTACCTACCAGGTAGACACACACCTGCTGAGTGTACACACACACCTGCCAGGTACACACACCTACCAGGTACACACACACACATCTACCAGGTAGACACACACCTGCTAGGTGTACACACACACACACCTGCCAGGTACACACACACACACACCTGCTGAGTGTACACACACACCTGCCAAGTACACACACACACACCTGCTGAGTGTACACACACACACACACCTACCTACCAGGTAGACACACACCTGCTGAGTGTACACACACACACACACCTACCTACCAGGTAGACACACACCTGCTGAGTGTACACACACACCTGCCAGGTACACACACACACCTGCTGAGTGTACACACACACCTACCAGGTAGACACACATCTGCTGAGTGTACACACACACCTACCAGGTAGACACACACCTGCTGAATGTACACACACACACACATCTACCTACCTACCAGGTAGACACACACCTGCTGAGTGTATACACACACACACACACCTACCTACCAGGTAGACACACACCTGCTAGGTGTACACACACACACACACACACACCTGCTAGGTGTACACGCACACACACACCTGCTGAGTGTATACACACACCTACCAGGTAGACACACACACCTACCAGGTACACACACACACACCTGCTGAGTGTATACACATACCTGCTGAGTGTACACACACACACATCTACCTACCAGGTAGACACACACCTGCTGAGTGTAGACACACACCT
>BROE01000005.1:1975450-1977950 GCA_036571765.1 Plecoglossus altivelis | reverse complement strand
GTACAGTTTCAAGGTCCCCGACATGGTCTGGCGAGACCCGGCCCGCCGCGGTCTGATATTCCATCAGCTACCTAGAGCAGGTATGATCATCACACACACATCACACACCGATATCAACAGCTCCACAGATCAAATCTGACATACACACACACACACGCGTGACACTTACTGACATCCCACCACACAATATCATCACATGACACACACACCACACACTGACTCACTCAAATTCACCTCTCACTCTCACCCGGCGTTATGCAGATTCTTGTCCTCTCATTCCACTGGAACTACAGTTATAGGATCTAGATCAGGTTAGATTACTCCATAGTGGGACCACTCTGTTCAATATATAAATGCGACTCTCTCTCTCTCTGTTTTCTTTACAGCTGACTTCACTTGACGATTACAGGCTAAATGCGACATTCCTCTCTCCGTTACGCAAGAAAAACAATCTCTCCTAGACACGTTACCGTTGTATGATCTGTTTTCCATATTTTAACATTCAGCCGAGAAATATATTTTTATCTAGTAACACTGTAATTACGAATGCCCAACTTACTTACCAGATACAGGCAATCGTTGTGTCAAAAACTTAGCATCTAATTGCAATAAAGATTTATATAACTCATTCTAATGTTTTTTTATCCTTTTTTTAATTCCTCTTTTCTCTTTCTCATTTGCTCCTCATAAAGAGACTGAATACATAAATCAGAAAATGCACGATGAATAATCGTAACCGTGGCAACCGAGCGTCACACCATAATATTAAGATAATAATAGTTGTGATGCGTTCTGATCTGTTTACGTTGCTTATGTGGTTCCATTGTCTTACAAAGCTGCTTCACCCAGGCCTGTCTCGGTTAGAGTTGAGGGTATATTACCATGAGCACTGTATTAGCAGGAGGCGAGTAGGGTTAGACTCCACTGTGGAGGAGGAGGGTTAGGGTTAGACTCCACTGTGAAGGAGGAGGGTTAGGGTTAGGGTTAGAGTTAGACTTGCACTGTGTTACAACGGACAGAAGTGCTAGGTTAGTAGTTAGGCGATTAGCTACAAACTTCCACTGGAAGAGATGAGGGTTAGAACAATTGAGGGTCATTCAGTAGACTAGCACTTTGAAGGAGGTAAGAGTTAGGGGTTAGCGGTTAGGCGTAGAGTTAGGGTTAGACTCCACTGTGAAGGAGGAGGGTTAGAGTTAGGGTTAGACTGCACTGTGAAGGAGGAGGGTTAGGGTTAGAGTTAGGGTTAGACTGCACTGTGAAGGAGAAGGGTTAGGGTTAGAGTTAGGGTTAGACTGCACTGTGAAGGAGGGTGAGTTCGTCGTTTAGCCTGTCTCAAGACTCCACTGTGAAGGAGGTTGCGTTCGTCGTTTAGCCTGTGTGAAGGATTCCTCATTTATCTGAGTTTATCCAAACAGAAGTACGACTGGAGGGTGTAGAAGTACATGACCCAGGACTGCAAGTACGGTCCTAACAGAACTGCAGTGGTCAGAACTGTGACACGCTGACACAGGGACCTGAGCTACACAATTATTCTGAATTATTACAACCTTTTACTGCTTTTTCTTTCTAATCTTTCTTAACCTTTCTCAACGTTTATTTATTTATTTTTTATTTTTGTTTACATACAATGAACGGAGAAACAGTAGAGTATATTAGAGTACAGTACATTGCAGTAAAGTATACTAGAGTACAGTAGAGTATATTAAAGTACAGTAGAGTGTGTCTGAGTAAATTAAAATATATTAGAGTACAGTACAGTATATTGGAGTACAGTAAAGTATGTTGGTGTGCAGTAAAGTATATTGGAGTACAATAGAGTATATTGGAGTATAGTAGAGTATATTGGAGTATAGTAAAGTATATTGGAGCACAGTAAAGTATATCGGAGTATAGTAGAGTACAGTAGAGTATATTAGAGTATAGTAAAGTATATTGGAGTACAGTAGAGTACAGTAGAGTATATTGGAGTAAAGTATATTGAAGTACAGTAAAGTATATTGGAGTATAGTAGAGTATATTGGACTATAGTAAAGTATATTGGAGTACAGTAAAGTATAGTAAAGTATATTGGAGTACAATAGAGTATATTGGAGTATAGTAGAGTACAGTAGAGTCCTTAAGCATCTTATCAATGATGGAGGGTTTTTTTTTCAATCTTTCAAAACTTTTTTCCTGGCACAGTTTGCTGTCCCTCACTTTACAACATATATATTTTCAACCTTCCTCCAAAAAGTGAACCTTTTAAAAAATATATATTTTTTACGGTTTAAATCTGTTTTTTTTGTGTGTATAAAAAGCTTTCTGGTAAGCAGAAAGTTCTAGTTTCTTAAGAAGCGTTCTTGCAGCATGATGCTCGGTGTCTGGGAGATGGAGGGCCTTGACGTTTGGTATGCGTAAATATCCTTTCTGGAAGCATCCCACAGCTATGATAGTCCTGCTGTATGGGGGGTTAGAAACAGCACATACCAGACACAGAAGGGCTGGGGAGGAGGGGGGCCGG
>BROE01000005.1:1962807-1974717 GCA_036571765.1 Plecoglossus altivelis | reverse complement strand
GGGGTCTGGGGAGGAGGGGGCCCGGGGGAGAGGGGGGCTGGTGGGGTCTGGAGAGGAGGGGTCGGGGGGGAGGTGGGTCCGGGGTCAGCAATTTCCTGTTGCGCCATATTTGTTAAGACTTCTGTCAAAACGACAGCATGAATTGTAGAAGACACTGAAGTTTGAAGAGTTGTAGCTGTACTGTTGGCTGTCTACTCACAGGCAAACACACGCACACACTTTAGTCTTTTTAAAGTCCTAAAACCCACTTTTAGGATCTCAGTAGATCAACATCACATGTTGCGATTTATTCACTGTCACTTTTCATTGGCCAGACAAAGGATTGTTATTCAAATTATATACAAAAAAAGACCAAGTTAAGTTAGTAAAATCCTATTTTAGGTCTAATCATTCATCAGTGGTTTATCTCTCAAACAGTAGTCTCACGAGACTGGGTTTGTAACGGGGATGAGGTCCAAGGCTCACGGGATCCCTGGGAATCACGTAGAGTAACGATTAGGAATGTGGCACTTCGAGCCTTAAACGCAAACCGGACGACCCCCAAACGGTACATCAAAGAACAAATAAAAGTAGGTGCCTACGCCCCGCAAACTATCAATCCGCTACTGGCGGAAGAGAAGAGAGAGTTAGAGTGTGTGTGTGTGTGTGTGTGTGTGTGTTGTGTGTTGTGTGTGTTGTGTGTGAGGGGGGGGGTCTCGAGCTGGTTGCTGACGATAATCCACATGGACACACGGGTTAGAGCGTGACCTACTTCCTACGGTGTCGCGGCATCTCAGTCACCGGCCTCCAGCCTATGAAATTTTTATGGTAAATATAATCCTCTTTACTGCCCTCTCGTACGTGTCGCGCACGGCTGCACCCCAGCGGTAAGGCGGGGAAAGAGTGAAACAAACGCTGCTCTCCTCGATACACCTGCTCGAACACCGCATACAAGTGGTGGTGAGTCTTCGGTAAGGCTCGAGGCTACGGTGAGTCTACGGTGATCACGCCAGGAATTATACAAATCCAAGGAGTCAACGATACAAAGGAACTAGCGTCGTTAAATAATGCAGGGTGTTCGCCTGCACTTGTTCTGGATAATACATGACAGAGGCGGGGCTTTCATGACCACATTAGATCAGTAGAACAGAAAAGAGTCACCTTGCCTGTGGGAAACCAAACACGTCGAGAGTTACGAAATAACTGTCAAATGGTGTTCGCCCTCGGCTACAAGGAGAAGCTCAAAGCTTAAAGTGATGAGCTGTATGGCTTCAAACAAGCACGTGGGAACTGCAGCAACAAAAAAAAAAAAAAACATGAATTAAAAAAACAAACGTTTTTAACTCCGTGTTGCTGCGCCCTGATCCTCCGTTTACGTGGTGAAACGTTAATCACATTGCAGAATTTGAATGTTGATCAACTGAAATCATTGACATCCGATCAGTAGCTTAATAAAAGTGCCTGGAAACTTTGTGTCGTGCGTCCTATCAGACGGCCGTGTGAGGGCAGTGTTTCAACGCATTATGAATAATGTGGAACATGAATAGGTTGACATGAATATTCATGAGATATTTGGGCCTACGTAGACTATTCGAAGTTGTAGGAGCGGCTCGCTCGACCACACCATTCCCTCCTCGGGTGGAGAGCATTCATCTTCTCAAACGGGGATTTTGTCAGTGCACGGACCGGATATTCCTGCCCAAACGTTGAAAGCGGAGTGTTGCCGCAACTGGGTCACATCCCGTTTTTCTTTTTCGTTGATAGAGAGAGAAAGAGAGTGAGTTAGCTCGGTAACACAATTCGGGTGTAGCTGATATGGTAGATTATCACGCTACAAATAATCAAAATCAATACTCGTCGGCCGAACCTCCGACATACATGGAACAGGAAAATGATTGGGACCGGGACCTGCTCCTGGATCCCGCTTGGGAAAAACAACAGCGAAAGGTAGGAGGAAGAGAGGGAAAATGGCTGGGGGTCGGGTGGGATAGGTCGGGGACTGATTTCTGGGCCCGAGTTTCCAGCGCACGTTTTCAATCTAGAAACGTTCTTCTTATTTTTTTGGTCAGATGTAGACTGTATTCTTGCCTTGGTGTCGCTATGGTGATACCTTTCCACATGCGTCATTGTCCACGGCAACCAGTATTTTCTCAGCCTAAAATAGAGAGGAAAAGGAGATTTTCCTCTCCGTCGTCTATGAATGAAACAAAGTACAAAGTATCAGTTGCCTGCAGCTTGGCTGTTGTTCCAGCAGCTATCCTCGACACACAACCAGAAGTTTTCAAAGATAACCGGATGTGCGAATGTGGTCGCGGCGCTACATGATCGAATATGTCGTGAAAGGCTCAAAAATAGCTCGTGAAATTGTTCTCCCTTCATTGTTATCTGATGTGCTGGTTTTAGTCTGATAAGGCAATGACGAGTTTCCGACCTTTTTTTGTGTATGCTCAATCTAGTGCAACATTTTTCTTGTCGCACTTAGACCAAGGCCTCTCTACCTTCCAAAATATGTTAAGTTTCCCTCCCTAAACTTGTCTTTAATCCCCCTTTCACCGGTATTGAATTGAGTCCCTGACATTGTGAAATATGGCAGTGATCGGTTGAGCATAATTCGAGACAGCGTTGCCCAACAGTGTGGAATAATTCAGGGTGTGTTGCTATGCATCTGACGGACGAGATTTTTTGAATTCTTTTTGAATTCTCCACCCCCCCTCCTTTCTTTTTTCCCCCTGAACCTACAACATATGTATTATAAGCCGTGTGATTGGCGTTTTGACCGCAATCATCCCCCATTTGTTTGATATTATAACCATGAGGCCGGTTTCCTTCTCCGTTTAGTGTTCCCCACCATTTAGACGTGTGTTTACTTATTTGAAGGCCAAAGTTCCCATCAAGATCGTTTTATGTCAATGATTCACTTAATATGTAACATAAACACGATCCAAAGCCATGGTCTTCCATGGTCATCTGCCCCGCAACCCAAATCCTGCTGCTGTTTCGGATCCTAACTAACTCACACACTTGTCTGGTTTGACCAGGGCACTGGTTTGTACAGTGTTTGATACAATGACGGGACATTTATTTGACCAAAGTCGGGAGGGGGAGGGGGGGGGGGGGGGGGGGGGGGGCAAGGGCAAATTCCTGCCGCGTTTTCACCCCTGCTGTGCCGGTTATTGCATAAACGTTAATGAATTCCTCCCACGAAAATATCAAAGGAGTGTGTTTAGTGTGTGATTAAAAACGCGAAGGCTATGTATAGTTCATCTGAAGCCTACCAGGATCATAAGTAACGTTACGGAATGCCTCGATAAACCATTGATAAATGGGTAAACAACGTTTTTAATGCCTAGCCTGGTTGAACGAGGTCCAGAGGTCCAGTCCAGCTTCCCTAGTTACAGTTTTACACACGCACTCCAGAGCTTCATCCAACCAAACAAACATATCATTAAGGAGCACCAACGACAGAGAAGATGCCACATGCAGAGACATGCCACAGTGCTCCATAGTCTACATGTCACTGCTTCTGTCTAATGTTTGAACTGACACGCGATACATGCAAATCGGAACGTCCGACTCAAGGAACGGTACTCTCTGTAGATGTTGAAGTACATTTTTATTTTTTAAATATATATATATAAAAAAACAATCAAACAAACAGTGATAGACCATAGAGTCGCTTGTGCTCTGTATGCTGTGAAATGTAGCGGTGATGGAGTTTAGAGATGGAGTTTAGAGATGGAGTTTAGAGATGACTAAGGAGTGTTGAAGTAACGCAAGTGGCTGGCTAACTGGCTGACTGACTGGCTGGCTGGCTGGCTGGCTCACTGGCTGGCTGACTGGCTGATTGGTTGGCTGGCTGGCTAGCTGGCTGGCTGACTGGGGCCAGTTGTACTGTTAAAAAATGATTGTTGCTCTAGTTTTCATCACTGTTGGCCATTTATAGTCCAAATATCCCCCGGCCTTAACAGTCCCTGCTCTCTACATTTCTACTATGGTTTTGAATGTGATTGCATGTATGGCTAGGATTCTGATTCTAGTTTGAATAGTGTCACACCCTACTGTTAAACAACACACACACACACACTTGCGTGCACACACACACACATACACACCCACACACACACACTCTCACACTCACACACACACACTCTCTCACACACACACACTCTCTCACACTCGCTCACACTCACACTCGTGCACACACACACTCTCACATACACTCTCACACACACACACACACACACACACACACACACACACACACTCGCACACACACAGCTCCCCTCCTCCCCTGTCTCACCCATGCCTCAGTGCCCAGACTTGTATTCCTGTTTACTGTGGCACTATGACGGGTACAAGCACAGTGTGTTCCTGACGCTGGCAGTTTGAAGATATGTCTCTCTCGACGATGGCAGTTTGGAAAGATGGATCTCTCAGTGTTTCTGCTTTATTGTGATAGTGACAGTGGAGAGGACCAGGACATGTAGGGAGAGGGAGAGAAGGAGAGGGAGAGAAGGAGAGGGAGAGAAGGAGAGGGAGAGAAGGAGAGGGAGAGAAGGAGAGGGAGAGAAGGAGAGAAGTAGAGGGAGAGGAGAGGGAGAGAAGGAGAGGGAGAGGGAGAGAGAGAAGGAGAGGGAGAGCACAGGGAGGAAATATGATGAGGCCTTAGCTTTGCTTGTGCGTGACCTACCTCTGGTATGCCCCTCTGCACTGGCAGTTTAGCACGCTTCACTGTCGTCAAGGAAACCCAGGGCAGCTGGGAAAAGGGTGTGCTTGGTTCTTCAGACTGAAGTCACCCTCCTCCCTCCTTCTCTCAGAACACAATCGGAGGTGTTGGTGACGCAACTTGATACAATCTCTGCTTGTTTGATACTAGCAAAGGTTAGCCAGGGTTCGCTAAGGTTAGCCACGACTCTTGGTTCTGCACTTCCTGGTTTCAGACTCGCAAGTGTCTAAAGTCTGGAGGTTCTTTTCCAAGAACCAAGAACACATGTTGGAACTGTGCCGAGAGGGAAAAGTTGTCATGGAAACCGTCCTTGGAATCAAACAAAACTTTATTAGTATTGTTCTTTTTAACAAGCAGTGTCACAGAGGTCTTCACTCACACCCACAATACTGTGGTGTAAAACTATCAGGGGAACAAGCCAGAAACCTTGGGAGGAGCAGCTCTGTAAGGAACAGACAGGAAGCAGGCAGGATGCAGGCAGGAAGCAGGCAGGAAGGAGGCAGGACGCAGGCAGGACGCAGGCAGGACGCAGGCAGGAAGCAGGCAGGAAGCAGGCAGGACGCAGGCAGGACGCAGGCAGGACGCAGGCAGGAAGCAGGCGGGTACCAGGCAGGAAGCAGGCAGGTACCAGGCAGGATGCAGGCAGGTACCAGGCAGGACGCAGGCAGGAAGCAGGCAGGTACCAGGCAGGATGCAGGCAGGTACCAGGCAGGACGCAGACAGGAAGCAGGCAGGTACCAGGCAGGAAGCAGGCAGGAAGCAGGCAGGACGCAGGCAGGAAGGAGGCAGGTACCAGACAGGAAGCATGAGCTCGAGTGTGTCAGTCAGGGGAAGAAGACCAGAGTGAGACCAGTATCTCCTAACCTGCCTTAACCTGCCCTATCTGGTCTATCCTGCTCTGCCCAACGAGCCAATCAGCTCCACCATCACACAAAAGAACAATCGGCCAATCAGCAGCCTTTTGACATGGAAATCATACCAGCCACTCCCAGTCCACAGTACATTGGGCGTGTGTGGTGTTTTGATTGTGCTCTTGTCCCTCTCCTAAAGAAATACAGCTTCAAAGGAACATAAGTTCCTTGCTTTTTAGACTGTACTTCCACTTGTGTGTCTCGAACGCAGGTTAGCAAGCCAGGCACAGTTAGCTAGTCATTCAGTTACCTAGATAGCTATCTGGTCAGCTACACAATCACACACTGTGGCAGATACCTAGCTAGCCAGCCAAATCAGTCAGTTAGCCAGCTAGCTAGCCAATCACTCAGTTAGCCAGCTAGCCAGCCAATCAGTCAGTTAGCCAGCCAGCTAGCCAGCCAATCAGTCAGTTCCCCAGTTAGCCAGCTAGCAGGCAAGCAGAAGAGAGGACCGACCAGAATGGAATGTGGTTCCCTCCCTCCCTCGCTCCCTCCCTCCCTCTCTCCCTCCCTCTTTTTCTCTCCCTCCCTTTTTCTTTCTTTCCTTTCTCTTTTCTCCCGCAGCCAAAGCATGCGAGGGAAACATTCCATTTGTGGCCCATTATAGCCGGGCAGGGGGAGGGGCTTCATGGGGGCGGGGTGGCCTGTTATTTTGCCCGACTGAAAAAGAAGAGGGGGTTTCAGGCAGGCATGGCTGCAGATGTGTCCTGTGTGGTGCTGGAGGGAGGGAAGACGAGGGAGGAGGCAGGGTGGGGCAGGGCGAGGGAGGAGGCAGGGTGGGGCAGGGCGAGGGAGGAGGCAGGGTGGGGCAGGGTGAGGGAGGAGGCAGGGTGGGGCAGGGTGAGGGAGGAGGCAGGGTGGGGCAGGGTGTCAGATGCAGTGTCTGTGGAGGGGTGTTGCCCCCTAGCTTCACATCCAGCCTAGGAGGGAAAGGTGTCCATCTTCCATACATGTTTAGAGTGTGCAGACCTGAATACGCTTGTTTCTGTGTCAATGACATTCCTTCCACTCTGTTTCCTCATCATCTTTACTCTCCCCTCCCACTCCTCTCTTCTCTCCCCACATCTATTCCCACTCTCTTTCTCCTGCCTCCCTGCCTCCCTCCCTCCTTGCCTCTGTCCCTCCCTCCCTTCCTCCCCCCCACAAGTACTATCCTACTGACACTCTAGACTTTACTGAATCTCCTGCAAAGCCCCGAAGGCACAAAGTCTGGCCTAGTAAGAACACAACACACACACTCAGACACACACAGACACACACAGACACACACACACACACACACACACTCACAGACACACACACACACACACACACACACACACACACACACACACTTAGGATTGTTTGATTCCAGGAGTCTAATGATGTGTAATATTCAGCCAGTTCTCCTACTTGTTCTCTTGTAGTTTATATCTACAGAAGTGTGGGGTTAGTTTGTATACAGTATACAGTTTGTATATAAGTGTGTGTGTGTGTTTGTGTGTGTGTGTGTTTACATGTTGTTGTGCTTGCCAGGTCAGGCCATGTACCCTTGAGGCTTTACAGGCGTTTTAGTAGGAGAAAGAAATGAGTGTTTGGGTGTGTGGGAGAGGGAGGGAGTGGGGGAGAGAGGGAGGGAGTGGGGGAGAGACAGAGGGAGAGGGGGAGAGAGAGGAGAGGGAGCGGGGGAGAGAGAGGGTTACAATATTTAAGGGGTTGGGTTTAAGCATTTTTAACATAGCTAGTGCAGTGCTAGCCATGGTTCAGTGTTGAACACTGTGTTAGCTATGGTTCAGTGTTGAACACTGTGCTAGCTATGGTTCAGAGGTGAACACTGTGTTAGCCATGGTGAACATTGCTCCGTCTAAATAAACAAAGTTCCCTCTCTCAAGCCAAGCTCATGTTAGTGTGTATTGTACACACACACATTTGTGTGTGTGTGTGTGTGTGTGTGATAGAGTGTTGTTAATGAGTCTTTGTCTGCATAGGACCCTGTGCTGTGGGAGCAGGTCTCCCCTGGTCTCCCCCTGGTCTCCCCCTGCTCTCCCCCCCGGTCTCCCCCTGGTCTCCCCCTGGTCTCCCCCCTGGTCTCCCCCCTGGTCTCCCCCCTGGTCTCCCTTGCCTTTGAAAGTGTATTTTAAGGCAGTAGACAGGCTAGAGGGCAGGGCTCAGGTCCAGAGGAGCAGAGTGGAGTAGAGCATCCAGACAGCCGTCTCTCAGCACAGTTCACCAGAGCGCTGATACACACAGAACCAAGGACAGAGCTCTCACAGCAGAACAAGGTTTCTCTCTCTCTCTCTCTCTCTCTCTCTCTCTCGCTCTCTCGCTCTCTCGCTCTCTCGCTCTCTCGCTCTCTCGCTCGCTCACTTGCTCGCTCACTTGCTCGCTCACTTGCTCGCTCACTTGCTCGCTCACTTGCTCGCTCACTTGCTCTCTCTCCCCCTCTCTCTCTCCCCCCCTCTCTTCTCTCTTGCTCTCTTCTCTCTTGCTCTCACTCTCTCCGTCTCTCACACACAATCGCACACTTTCTCTCTATCTTGCTCTCTCCTCTCTCACTTTCTCTCCCGCCACTTCTCATTGGCTGTGCCACTACTCACTGGCTGTGCCACTTCCCATTGGCTGTGCCACTACTCACTGGCTGTGCCACTTCCCATTGGCTGTGCTTGCTTGCGCTCTTCTTCTATCTTCCTGTCTCTCCATCCCATCTCTCTCCCTCCCATCTCTCTCCCTCCCATCTCTCTCCCTCCCATCTCTCTCCCTCCCATCTCTCTCATCCCTGGTTGCTGCTATTAATAACCAGCTACCTAGCTACAGTCAAGGATCTCCTCTGCAGATGTAACATGCATCAGTCATGTTACTATTGCAGACAGTGTGCTCCTCTGCAGATATAACATGCATCAGTCATGTTACTATTGCAGACAGTGTGCTCCTCTGCAGATATAACATGCATCAGTCATGTTACTGTTGCAGACAGTGTGTTCCTCTGCAGATATAACATGCATCAGTCATGTTACTGTTGCAGTATGTTTGTGTTTGCGATCTGTAGACAGGAGGTAGCTGCTGTAGCTGGCATTCTGTTATCTTGGCAGATAATGTGTAAAGTGTGTGTTATTTTAGTTGTTTGTCAGTTCACACGATCAACTATTTCCTGCCTGCCTGTCTGTCTCGCTGCCTGTCTGTCTCGCTGCCTGTCTGTCTCGCTGCCTGTCTGTCTCGCTGCCTGTCTGTCTCGCTGCCTGTCTGTCTGTCTCGCTGCCTGTCTGTCTCGCTGCCTGTCTGTCTGTCTCGCTGCCTGTCTGTCTTGCTGTCTGCCTGTCTCGCTGCCTGTCTGTCTTGCTGTCTGCCTGTCTCGCTGTCTGTCGGTTCCTAATCTCCTATCCTTTGCTGGTCTGAAGCCTCCTTTTGTTACTGGGTCAACATCTGTCTTGCTTATCCTCTCCTCCCCCTTCCTCCATCACCAGACTGTGGAAAGAGAGAGGAAGCCAGAGATTGACCAACATGGACAACCTGGTCCAATCAGGGTCTTCTTTAGGGTGTGATGTAATCAAAGGGGGTGTGGCCTGCTTCTAGGGGCTGATTGGTTGAGTGTAGAATGATTGGTTCAGTGGTGGCAGTTAGACACACCAACCCTATCCTAGCCTCTTACCCTCCTTGCCTCAGCCACCCCCAGTCTCCTCCACACCTCCAGCCTGCCAGACGGCTGGAGCAGACAGCTGGAGCAGACGGCTGGAGCAGAGAGTCTTAGCATCATGTCTGCTGCATGAGCTCTTTCACACGCCTGGCTGTGACTGGATTACAACACCCACACCCTCCAAGCCCCACACCCTCCACCCTCCAACCCCCACATCCTCCAACCCCCACATCCTCCACCCTCCAACCCCCACATCCTCCACCCTCCAACCCCCACAGTCCTCCACCTTCCAACCCCCACAGTCCTCCACCCTCTGACCTCCACATCCTCCACCCATTCCCTAACCCTATCCTTAGCCCTAGCCCTAACCCTAGCCCTAGCCCTAGTTCTACCCCTGGGTCAGGTGACTTCGTGGTCAGGTGACCACCAGGTGACCTCATAGTCAGGTGACCACCAGGTGACCTCATGGTCTTTGTGTAGAGAGCTTCACCTCCACAGTCACCTCTCCTGCCTTTCAGACAAAAGCCTGAACAAACACAGACTGAGCCTTGAAGCCTGTAAGTGTGTGTGTGTACATATCCTTCCAGCTGCGGCTGATAGTGTGCGTGTGAGTGTGTGTGTGTGTGTGTGTGTGTGTACATATCCTTCCAGCTGCGTCTGATATTGTGTGTGTGAGTGAGTGTGTGTGTGTGTGCGTGTGTGTGTGTGTGCGCGTGCGTGCGTGCGTGCGTGCGCGCGTGTGTGTGTGTGTGTGTACATATCCTTCCAGCTGCGGCTGATAGTGTGCATGTGTGTGTGTGAGTGTGTGTGTGTGTGTGTGTGCGGGTGTGTGTGTGTACATATCCTCCCAGCTGCGTCTGATATTGTGTGTGTGTGTGTGTGTGCGCGTGTGTGTGTGTGTGTGTGTGTGTGAGAGAGAGAGGTCTGGTGTTATTGCAGAGATGTTGATTAGGACACTGTGGAAGAAGGTAACAAGGCTACTGGGATATTATCCACCCCAGCACACACACACACAGTACACACACACACACACACACACACGTATACACACACACACACACACGTATACACACACACGTATACACACACACTCACACGCACGTATACACATGTATACACACGTATACACACATGCATGGATACACATGTATACTCACACGCATGGGCACACACATGCATGGGAACACACACACACACAAGTATACACACATGCTTGGGCACACACACGTATACACACATGCATGGGCAAACACACACACACACACGTATACACACATGCTTGGGCACACACACGTATACACACATGCATGGATACACATGTATACTCACACGCATGGGCACACACATGCATGGGAACACACACACACACACAAGTATACACACATGCTTGGGCACACACAGGTATACACACATGCATGGGCAAACACACACACACACACGTATACACACATGAATGGATACACACACACATGTTTACACACATGCATGGGCAAACACACACACACACACACACACACACACACACATGGATACACACACACACACACACGTGTATTGAGCTGCCTGTTCAGCTCGCCTCTCCCTCAGATGCACCGTGCTTGTAGTTAACCTCAGGCTGCAAGACTTTATTCAATATTTACTGAGACCAGAGACCTTGTGCTGTTCAAGGTTTCACTACTTGCACTGCCAATGCAGATGAACCAAGGCTCTCCCTGCCTCCCCCCTCGTCTCTCTCCCTGCCTCCCCCCTCGTCTCTCTCTCTGCCTCCCCCGACTCGTTCTCCTCCTCCCCTCGCTCCTCCTCTCCCTTTCGTCTCTCTCTCTGCCTCCCTTCCTCTTCCCCCCCCCTCTCTCTTTTTTCTCTTTCTCCTTCTCTTTTCTCTCTCTTCTCCCCTCCCCCTCTCTCTCTGCCTCCCCTTCTCTGCCCATACCCCCCTCCGCTCCCTTTCCTCCTCCCCGTCTCTCTCTCTTGCCCTCCCCCTCCCCCCCTTTGCTTTCTGCCTCCCCCCTGTCTCTCCCTCTCTTGCCTTAGGGGGCTGGATGTGAGTCTGTCTTGCAGTCCTTAGTGTTAAGAGTACACATTCAGGACAAAGGCTGTTTGGTAAAAGGATTATATTGCTCCTGCTTGCTGAAACGCTTGGCCGTATTTTTAGGGAGGGCAGTTTGGTTCTGTGTTTTGGCTGAGCGACTGTTTTAATTGACCTGCTTCTCAGCCACGCAAAGACTTGGTGGATGGTACCAACACAAACACACACACACAGACCACACACCACATACCAACACTTAGGAGGTGTGTGTATTCTTCTAGTCCAGGGCTGGATAAGTCAGAGAAAAGAAAGCCCTTGGAACTGAAACTGTAGACTATCTTTTGTTTCCTGGCCAATCACAGGGGCCCAAGGAGTCGACTAAAGATAAGGTATAGTGTTTGTGTTGTGCCTGTTAACGGCAAGCCCAGCCAAAGGGGCTAAAGGCAGCTTAAGCTAGCTCCCTATTCCCAGCCAAAGCAGGCCCACCAGTTAAAGCTAAGGCCCAGCCAGCCAGGCCCAAAAAAGCTAAAGGCCAAAGGCTAAAGGCTTTAGGCTAAAGGGCGGTGTCTTTTCCCAACTTCTGCACGGCGGGTTTTAATACTTTTTTTTCTTTTTTTTCTTTTTTTTTTTTTTCCCCCTTTTTTTTTGTGGGTGGGTG
>BROE01000005.1:1949544-1962113 GCA_036571765.1 Plecoglossus altivelis | reverse complement strand
TCAAGCATCTTCTCTTCCATCTTTGCATTATTACTCCCAGGGCAATCACCTCCTTCGTCATCATGTGTTGATTCGTATTCGGGTATCTCTGTCTCGTAGATACTTTCTGATCGTTATTACCAGTTGATCCAAATTTGCGCGCCCTTCTTTAAGGTGCATGGTGGTCACTGCTGTAATGATATTCCATTCCAACAAAATAAAAACACTTTTACAGTCTATACGTTTACTCTATACTTTATGCACTGGATTGAGGGGCAACTCACCACATCCCGCATTACTAGGATGAATAGGCTCTTGTTAGATAGGACTAGTACATGTCGGATTCCCTCCACACGATACTTGCGGTAGAAATTGGCGGCCGATTTTGGAGGGTTTTCAGACGACAGGATAACATGGCAATTAATTCATATATAATCTGACAAGTGAGTCCTTTTGCGCTCTCATTTCGTGCTTCTGTGCTCCTTTTCTTCCTTCGCAAGTCTTAGGAAATGTGTGCATGGGCTTCGCGCTCTTCTGAATACCCTTCCCCTCATCGAGACATTCTTGGTTCCTATGGTCTGTCTTGTCGCCTGTCTGTCTGTCTCTGTCTCTCTCACCCACTGTCTCCCTGTCTCTCTCCCTCCTCCCTTCTTCCCTTTCTCCCTCCCCCCCTTTCTGCCCCCCCCGTTTCTGTCTCTCTCTCTCTTTCTTATCTGTCTCTCACTCTCACTCTCTCTGTCTTCCAGCCAAGCACAGATATCGATCCATGCTGGTCTATAAATACTCTTCACTCCACAGCTCAGTCCCAGTTAGTAAACGCTTTAGCATGACTGTACAGGTACTTAAGATAGTCACTGTGTGGTCCGGTAAGCAGAGGAAGAGTATAAACTTGATTTACTGCTCCTCTAAGTGGTGTTTGTAGATGCTGTTATCTTTGTACAGAAGGAGAAAGTGGTTTAGTCCAGCAGGATGAGACACATCAGTGTCGACTTGGTCTGGACTGAACCACTCTGGGAAGAGGGGGAGGGGGGGTGGCAGTTTCATGGAAGTCATTTAAAGAGGATTATGCTTATGTGACCCTGGGATCTCCCCTCGTGAATGGAATCCACTTCCCCCTGATGGAGAGGAGGGGGGGAGGCAGGGGGAGGTGTAAATGCATGTGTTTGTGACGTAGCTTGTGTCAGGCAGGGAAGACCCGAGAAGTCGGGGGGGTGTGGGGGGGTGGGTTGGTTGCCTTGGTGGCAGTAGAGCATTCTGGGTATTCTGCCTGCCTGCCTGCCTCTCTCTGCCTGTCTGCCCGCCTGTCTCTCTCTGCCTGTATCACTGCCTGTCTGCCTGCCTCTCTCTGCTGGCCTCTCTCTGCCTGCCTCTCTCTGCCTGTATCACTGCCTCTCTCTGCCTGTATCACTGCCTGTCTGCCTGCCTCTCTCTGCCTGTATCACTGCCTGTCTGCCTGCCTCTCTCTGCCTGCCTCTCTCTGCCTGTATCATTGCCTGTCTGCCTGCCTCTCTGCCTGTATCACTGCCTGTCTCTCTGCCTGTATCACTGCCTGTCTCTCTCTTCCTCTATCACTGCCTGTCTCTCTGCCTCTATCTCTTCCTGTCTCTCTGCCTCTATCACTGCCTGTCTCTCTGCCTATGCCTGCCTGTCTCTCTCTGCCTCTTTCACTGCCTGCCTGCCTGCCTGCCTGCCTGCCTGCCTGCCTGCCTGCCTGCCTGCCTGCCTGCCTGCCTGCCTGCCTGCCTGCCATTGACTTCCCTCCCCTTCTGCTACCCACTGACTCAGGATCTTGATTTAAATCAATCCCCATCAGTCATTTGTGTGATGATTTGCTTAGGTATCCGTTTGATCGTCTATGTGTGTGTGTGTCAGGGTGTGTCACACAGGCATGGGCATGACCGTCATAACATCCATAAAGGGCTCTGTAACCTCTGTGTGTGTGTGTGTGTGTGTGTGTGTGTGTGTCATCTGGAAGCGGAGACACAGAGGAACAAACAGCAGCGTCAGTCTGGACTCTCAGACCTTTTACAAGCCCTCCTCCCCCTCCTCCCTCCCCCTCCTCCCCCCCTCCCCTCCCCTCTGCCTCCCCTCCCCCCCCCTCCCCCTCCTCCCCTTCTCCTCTGCCTCTCCTCCCCCTCCTCCCCCCTCCTCTCCTCCCCCCCTCCTCCCCCCTCCCCCTTCTTCCCTCTTCTCCCTCTCCCCTGGCTCTTCTCCCCCCTCTCACTCCTCCACCCCCCTCTCCCACCCCCCCCCCCCCCCAGCCACACACACCACACACACACACACCACACACACACACACACACAACAACACAAGCACAACCACGAAGCAGGGCAGGTTAGAACATCCACAGGGACTTCCCAAGCAGGAAGCTGCCTGCTGTAATCCCAAGCTACACCAGTAACGCACTAGGGAATACCTCTGCCGATCTCTCTCTCCGCGTCCTCCTCTGTCTCTCTCTCTCTTCCCTCTCTCTCCTCTCTCTCTCTCCTCCTTCGTCCTCTCTCTCATCTCTCCCCCTCTCCTCTCTCCTCCGTTGTCCTCTTCCTTTCCTCCTCTCTCCGCTCTCGCTGTTGTGTGCTCTCTCTCTCTCTCTCTCTCTCTCCCCCTTCTGTGTCGCTCTCGTCTCCCTCTTTCTTGTGGTCTCCTCTCTCTCTCTCCTCCCTCTCTCTGTCTCTCCCTCTCGCTCTCTCTCTCTCTCTGTCTCGTCTCGTCTTCTCTCTCTCTCTCCTCTGTGTGTCTACTCGTCTCTCTCTCTCTCTATCCTCTCTGTGTGTCATCCCTCTCCTCTCTCTCTCTCTCTCTGTGGTTCCTATCTCCCCCTCTCTCTCTCTCTCTCTCTCTGGCTATCTCTCTCTCTCTCTCTTCCTGTCCTCTCTTCTCTCTCCCTGCCTCTCTCTGTTGTGCTATCCTCTCGTCCTCTCCTCTCTCCCTCGTCGCTCCTCTTGCTCCTCTCTGCTCCTCATCTCTGCTTTTCTTTCCTGAGTCCTTCCTGTCTGTCTCTCTCTCTCTTTCTCTCTGTCTCTCTCTCTCTTTCTCTCTGTCTCTCTCCCTGTCTCTCTCTCTCTCGCTGTCTCTCTCTCTTTCTCTGTTTCTTTGCCTGTCTGTCTGTCTGTCTGTCTGTCTGTCTGTCTGTCTGTATCTCATTCTCTCTCTCTGTTTCTGCTGGCTCATAGGAAGTTCTTAACAAGGGGGGGAGAGATGGGAGGATGGGGGAGGATGGGGGAGGTAGTGTTTCACATTCCTCCAGTAGAGAGCAAACAGAGTGTTTGTGGAGGGGCTGTGGAACACAGACATCTGAACACAGAAGTCTGAACACAGAGAAGTCTGAACACAGAGAAGTCTGAACACAGAGAAGTCTGAACACAGAGAAGTCTGAACACAGAGAAGTCTGAACAAAGACATCTGAACACAGAGAAGTCTGAACACAGGGATGTTTAAACACAGGCGTGGCTTCCACCAGGTGTTTTTAACTACAGTAAAGGTGTGAGTGTGTTGAGAGTAGGTGAGCGTGTGTACTCAGTGGCTCATGGGGGGGGCACCTTGTGCGCCGTGTCGTCATCGCCACGGTGACGGGCCGTTATCTCTGTTGCCTTAAAAGGCGAAGAGAGCGAGCAACAGCAGCGACAGGAAGAGGAGGTTCATGTGACACAATGTGTGTCCCTGTGTGTAATGTAACACACACAGTGTGTTACTGTGTGCTGTCTACCAGACTGGCTGCTCCTGTTTGGTCACATTGTCTTTGGTCACATGGTCACACGCTCACTCGCTCACTCACACGGTCATTCACTCGCTCACTCACTCACTCACTCACTCACTCACACGGTCATTCACTCACTCACTCCCTCACTCACTCACATGCTCACACGCTCACTCACTCATTCACTAATTCACTCACTCACACGCTCACATGCTCACTCACTCACACGCTCACTCACTCACTCACAGACACATTCTGACACACTCGCTCACTCACACCTGTGTTTTGAGTGTTAGCACCCAGACAGACTGTGTCTGACTGTGCATGTGTGTAGGGTCAGTAGCAGATGAGCACCAGTAAGACTTCCCACTCCTGCCTCAAAGGGAATGTAAGGAATGAAGTACTAAATCTGGGGAAATGTCACACTCCTACACACACACACTCTCCTCTTCCCCCTCTCCTCATCCTCCCCCTCTCCCTCCCTCCCTCTCCTCTCCCCCTCTCCTCTCCTCTCCTGTTACTGGGGTTAGTGGAGCCACCAAGTTAAGGTGACCCTGCTAGATGCTGGCTGGATGGCTGCTTGTGGGAGTGGAATGTCTACATGTAGGTGTAAGACAGACAGACAGACAGAGTGAGAGCAAGACAGATAGATAGATAGACAGACAGACAGCCAGGCAGAGTGAGAGACAGACAGACAGAGTGAGAGACAGACAGACAGAGTGAGAGACAGACAGAGTGTGAGTCTTGTCTGAAACTGAAACAGAGAGGCTTGTTCATAAGTGCACCCTGTCGTGCGACCACAGTTACCCCTCTGGAATGTTTGTGGTTTCCATGTCCTCATCACAAAACGGGTTTCTGACTAACTTCTGCTTCCTTTTTGCTTAATAACTTCCTGTTCCTCTGGGCGAGTGGTTCTGGTTTAACGTTAACGTGCTAGTGCTGCAGCATTAGCTTTCTAGCAGAGGGGAGAGAGAGAGAGGGAGAGAGAGGGAGGGGGAGAGGGAGAGACTGGTTTGACCACCGCAAACCTCGGTCGCAATCATGCCTGTAGACATCGTCAGGAAGTTCCAGCTCTGGGAAGGTTGCAGGTTCGAATCCCTTCCTCCCTGTGTTCCCTGAAAGCATTTCTTAATGAATCAACGTCATCATCGACTGCTGCCAATAGCAGATGGAGCTGAAGGTTACGCTTCAGATTAGACAGCGTAGAGGAATGTGGCTCTGTGAAGACTACTTCTAGTCAGCCCTGATGGGGGAGGGAGGGAGGGAGGGAGGGGGGGGGGGGGGGGAGGGTGTGGGGGGTGAAGAATGTGACCCATCCTTTCTGCGGACGCCAGTGGCGGGCGTGGCATCTGGATTGGCAGGTGTGTGTGTACGCTGGAAAGGACGTGTCATCATCGGCGTGGTTATTACGGTGACTGACTCCATTCATGCTGTTTCTCAGTCATAGCTGAGTCATACGCACACGCACACATGCATACACACACACACACACACACATACACATGCATACACACACACACACACACACACATACACACACACACACACACAAACACGCGCAGCAGGAAGTTTACACATGAGGTGTTCTGGCAGGTGATTGGTCCCTGTTCTGGCAGGTGATTGGTTCCTGTTCTGGCAGGTGATTGGTCCTTGTTCTGGCAGGTGATTGGTCCCTTCTCTGGCAGGTGATGGTGTTCTGGTGTGACTGTGGCCCAGTTTGGTAGTGATGGTGTTCTGGTGTGTTCTGGTGTGACTGTGACCCAGACTGGTAGTGATGGTGTTCTGGTGTGACTGGGACCCAGTTTGGTACTGATGGTGTTCTGGTATGACTGTGACCCAGTTTGGTAGTGATGGTGTTCTGGTGTGACTGTGACCCAGACTGGTACTGATGGTGTTCTGGTGTGACTGTGACCCAGACTGGTACTGATGGTGTTCTGGTGTGACTGTGACCCAGTTTGGTAGTGATGGTGTTCTGGTGTGACTTTGACCCAGACTGGTACTGATGGTGTTCTGGTGTGACTGTGACCCAGACTGGTAGTGATGGTGTTCTGGTGTGACTGTGACCCAGTTTGGTACTGATGGTGTTCTGGTGTGACTGTGACCCACACTGGTACTGATGGTGTTCTGGTGTGACTGTGACCCAGACTGGTAGTGATGGTGTTCTGGTGTGACTGTGACCCAGACTGGTAGTGATGGTGTTCTGGTGTGACTGTGACCCAGACTGGTACTGATGGTGTTCTGGTGTGACTATGAGGATGTCGTCCAGAACACGCTGACAGTTTCAAGGTCGCTTGTTTTCAGCCCTCATGTTCAGAAACACAGTCTGATGTTGATACCCTGTTTGCGTGCTATTTCTGTTTACTCATCTACAAGCCGTGCGTGTGTGTGTGTGTGTGCACGTGTATGTGTATGTGTGCGTGTGTGTGTGTGCACGTGTATGTGTGCACGTGCGTGTGTGTGTGCACGTGCGTGAGTGTGTGCACGTGCGTGTGTGTGTGCACGTGTACGTGTGTGTGTGCACATGCGTGCGTGTGTGCGTGTCTTGAAGGCGTCTGTCTCGAACAGGGAGGTGTCTCGGTAAAGTTCTTATCTGTTGTCACGTACTCACAGTTCCATTTTAAGAATCTGGTTTAGGTCTTCAGCACAGACACACCTCTGTCCTCAGCACAGACACACCTCTGTCCTCAGCACAGACACACCTCTGTCCTCAGCACAGACACAAGGACACACAAGGAGAAGAGGACAGGAGGGAGGGAGGGAGGAGAGATGAGGAGGTAGGAGAGGATATAGGAAGGAGAGGAGATGAGGTAGGAGAGGAGATGAGGAGGTAGGAGAGGATATAGGAAGGAGAGGAGATGAGGTAAGAGAGGAGATGAGGAGGTAGGAGAGGATATAAGAAGGGGAGGAGAGGAGATGAGGAGGGAGGAGAGGAGATGAGGAGATGAGGAGGTAGGAGAGGAGAAGGGGGAGGAGATGAGGAGGTTGGAGAGGAGATGAGGAGGTAGGAGAGGAGAAGGGGGAGGAGATGAGGAGAGGAGGTAGGAGAGGAGATGAGGAGGTAGGAGAGGAGAAGGGGGAGGAGATGAGGAGGTAGGAGAGGAGATGAGGAGGTAGGAGAGGAGAAGGGGGAGGAGATAAGGAGGTAGGAGATGAGGAGAGGAGGTAGGAGAGGGAGACAGGAGCAGGCTGGCCAGAGACAGCAGACCACATATTTAGTCTGTCTGGCCCTTATCTTCCTTCCTGAAGAGGCTGTGTTTACATTGGCCATGTTCTCTGAAAGTGATCGGAACCTCTGGAACGCTTCGCAAAAGCGTCTCCTTGGCAATGGCGTGTTTTTGGAATAATTCTTTATAGCCCTGCCCCTCGTTAATCATCGCAGGAGATGAGAAGATAGTTTGACTGGAGGAAATGACTTGATATTCTCCTCAGGTTTGAGACATCTGTAATGGTCAGAGATAGAACTCTGAACGCTGGCTTCGATGTTCCGGAACTTTCCTTCTTTATGCGGACCAACCTGATTGGACTAGAATAGAGCTTCCTGGAATGGAATTTTCATCCGGGGTGTGATTGGTCCACGCCGATAAAGGCGTGTCTTATGGTCACAGTCCTGCACTTGCCAGGAAAAGGCAAATGTCTTTCTGAGAGAAGCCAGTTTCTTGATAAAACGATACCAAGGTTGAGGCAAGACAATAAGGGTGGATTCCTGCTTGTAGAATATAAATAAGAGCTTAAAGCTTCCAGGGCTGTCAGACAGGTCATGTCTATTCTAGAACTTTCGGAGAATTCCGTCTATTATGACCTCAGTCACCTCACACCTTGAGTTCCAGCGTTATCAGTTTCAGATGTGTCATTTCCTTACAGCCAAGCCTTTATGACTCTGTAGGACCACTGACGTGCAGCGAAGGGGTTTATTGTTTGTGTTCTAAGCAGGGCTGGTGTCGTTTGTATTGAACTGGTCGCTCGCTAGAGAAACGCTCCTCTGTTAGACGAGCTAGTCACCAGCGTGGCGAGGAAATGGACGCAGTCGACTGTCTACACCGACTGTTCGTTTAAGATACAAAAAAGCAGACGCGAAGTCGTGGACATAACACCCCCTCCCCTTCCCCACATCCTGTCCCGCGCTTTCTCAGACAGGAAGTTGATTTGGAGGCTGCCGATTGGCCAGAGTGAGCAGGAAGTGATGGTGCGATGACAGATCTGAAAGGAAGGTGAGAAAGAGAGAGGAAGGTGTAGAGAGAGAGAGGAAGAGGGAGAGAGGGGACGGGACAAAAATAAGCCAGTAGTTTCACTCTCTCTCTCTCTCTCTCTCTCTCTCTCATATCTTTCTATCTGTCTCTCACCGCTCTCAAACGACAGAGAGAAAGGAGGGAAGGGAGGATGGACATATTTGGCATTCTTCACATCGCTCTCATGCTCTGAATTTAGATGTCATCCATTCCTCGTAACATCTCTCCCTGCCCTCTCCACCTCTTTCCTTTCACCTCTCATTCCTCCCATACTCTCTCCTCCCTTACACGTCATCCTCCCTCCCTCTCTTCATCTCCCTCCCTCCTCCCTCTCTTCATCTCCCTCCCTCCTCCCTCTCTTCATCTCCCTCCCTCCTCCCTCTCTTCATCTCCCTCTCTTCATCTCCCCCACGGAGGGAGGGGAGGAGGGGGAGGGAGACAGGAAGTCAGTCCAGGCAGGGGCTGTGATGTCAGAGCAAGACTCCTGTGGTCTGGACAGAAGTAGGAGACACTTCTGGAAGCCCCAGCTGCTTTCTGTCCTCCTGGGTGGGTGTGGAGAGTGAGAAGAGCAGGGATGCAGTCAGTAACACCTGACTGGTTGTCTGCTGGGGACAGCAGGCCTGTGTCAGGGACGTAACAACCTTGTCAGGTGCGGTGCAACAACAGTGGCCAGCGGCCTGACACAGGCCTGGCACAGGTGCTGTACCCCAGCAGGGTAGAGAGTATTCTGGGTGTGACACAGGCCTGGTGATACAGGCCCAGCTGTGCTGTACCCCAGCAGGGGGCCTGGTCCTCTTAAAGCAGCAGGATCTGAAGGGCTCTCAGGCTGGGCTAGTTTAGATGTTGTTCAGGTCTTTCTGTGTTTCACTGTGGAGGAAGCTACGTTTCAGACAGTTACCCAGAATGCCTTGCAGCTCTGTGTGTGTGTGTGTGTGTGTGTGTGTGTGTGCGCGCGCTGCAGATAACCTTCTAGAATGTGTCTAGTGTTCTAGAACAGAACCTAGTTTGTGGAATGTCTAGTGTTCTAGAACAGAACCAAGTTTGTGGAATGTCTAGAGACACCTTGATCTGAGGGAGTGAGCCAGTTATCAGCCTCTCTCTGTTTCCTCTCTAGGAACGAGACAAGAGAGAGGACGGAGGGAGAGAGAGAGGGATCGAGAGAGAGGAGAGAGGAGGGCAACAAAGGGAGATGAGAGAGGGAGACAAAGGGAGACAGAGTGGAAGCCAGAGGGGAAGTAAAGAGGAAAGAGGGAAGAGAGGAAGATGGGTCTCTCAGAGGTGGAAGAGAGGGAAGAGGGGAGAGTGTTTGTGTGGTGTGTGGGGGGTGAAAATGCAATTACAGAGCAACTGAAATAGTTTGGTCTGTGTAGGTCACAGACAATGAACTACCTGTTTTTGCGTTTGACAGGTACCGAGGGCCCGGGAAGACTGGTGTTAGACAATTGGGGGCGCCGTCTGACAAACACTGCGCCGTCCATTTCAGACTGGGGAGTTCGACCGTGTCGTGGTCCCTGTGTGTGTGGTGTGGTGGGTGTGTGTATCTCTTTTGGTGTTGTGTGCTGTGCTGTGTTTCGCGCAATGGTGCGCGAGCTCACCACACCAGAAGTTTAACTTGACATTAAACTATTTTGCAGCACAGCATGTTGGACTAGGTTAGGGTTGCTAGCATGTATCAGCTAGCTGTATTTCTAGGTGCTAGTATGTAGCAGCTAGCTGTGTTACTAGGCTAGCATGTAGCAGCTAGCTGTGTTACTAGGTGCTACTATGTAGCAGCTAGCTGTGTTACTAGGTGCTAGCATTTAGCAGCTAGCTGTGTTGCTAGGTGCTAGCTTGTTAGCTGTGTAAGTTGGTAGCTGCTGTGTACCTAGCTAGCTACAAGCCTGCACCAGTAGTGTAACAGCTTGTAGCAGACATGCTTGGATTAGGAATTCCTTGTAAAGCTGCATGTTTCTGCTTGTCTAGCTATAGGCTGTGCAACCGTGAGAACTTCATGTGTCATGCAGTTTGAACATGTCAAATATCCTGCGTGTGCCTGTGTGTGCGTGCGAGTTTCCATTTTAAAATGACTCTTGGTGGCCTGAATGAGCTCAGCACATTGTGTGTGTGACCTTGTTGATTGGACACACACATGCGCACACACACACCACATGCACAACACACACACACACATGCAACACACACACATCTCTCTCAGCACACGTAGCGACGCACACACAGCAACACACGCACACACACACATGCCACACACACCACCACAACACACACACACACACATGCACACACGCACACACACACATGCACACACACACACACACCCCCGCCCCCCCCCCCCCCCCCCCCCCCCCCCCCCCTCACACACACACGCAAGCAGAAGCCATGTCAGAAACATGGGAGCAGGCTGGTGTATTGTCTGTGGCCTGTATCTCTCCAGGTGTTTCTGTGGCCTGTCTCTCCAGGTGTTGTCTGTGGCCTGTCTCTCCAGGTGTTGTCTGTGGCCTGTCTCTCCAGGTGTTGTCTGTGGCCTGTCTCTCCAGCTGTGTCTGTGGCCTGTCTCTCCAGGTGTTGTCTGTGGCCTGTCTCTCCAGGTGTTGTCTGTGGCCTGTCTCTCCAGGTGTTGTCTGTGGCCTGTCTCTCCAGGTGTTGTCTGTGGCCACGCCCTTACCTGTTCATGGGTCACACAGGAAGGTGTGTGTTTGGTCAGGGAAAGTGTGTGTGTGTGTGTGTGTAATCATGAGTAAAGTTCAAACCTGTAATGTGTAGGTGGTAGAAAATGTGTGACTTGCGTTGTGTGTGTGTTTGCGTAGAGATAGACTGTTGGCGTGTGTGTGTAGGCGGTAGGCTGTTATGTACTTGACATTCCTGTCCAGGGAGAGGCAGATAGGTGTGTGTGTGTCTGTTGGCAAACAGAGACGAGCGACCGTCTCATCACTCCCTCAGGAGTCTCTCTGACCTCTGACCCCGGGGTCCCTGTAGAGGTCAGAGGTCACAGTTAGCAGAAGCCTCTCAGTTGGGGATGACTAGATGAGTTATAGCTACTGGGGTGAGGTGGAATGCTAACAGTTTAACCAGACTTGAAACTAGCTTAGAAATGCAGAAAAACAACCTTCAGCCCTTCCCACCCAAAACCTCCTTCTCTTCCTCCAGCTACTACTCCTCTTCTTCTACCTCCTTCTCTTCCTCCTCTTCTCCTCCTCTTCCTCTTCTTCCTTATCCTCTGCTTCCTCCTCTTCCTTCTCCTCTTCTTCCTCCTCCTCCTCTTCCTTATCCTCTTCTTCCTCCTCTTCCTTCTCCTCTTCCTCCTTCTCCTCCTCTTCCTTATCCTCTTCTTCCTCCTCTTCCTTATCCTCTTCTTCCTCCTCTTCCTTCTCCTCTTCCTTCTCCTCTTCTTCATCCTCCTCCTCTTCCTTCTCTTCCTCCTCCTCTTTTTCCTCCTCTTACACCGAGCTGTCAGGAGGGGTGTGGTATACACACTGGAGGACATACACACCCCTGTGTGTGTGTGGACCAGTGTGTGGACCAGTGTGTGTGTGTGTGTGTGTGTGTTGTGTGTGTGTGTGTGTGTGTGTGTGGACCAGTGTGTGTGTGTGTGGACCAGTGTGTGTGTGTGTGTGTGTGTGTGTGTGTGTACCAGTGTGCTGTAGTCGACCAATCCCTGTAGGGGAGACCTTGACCTGGTTTGACATCATAACTGTTCCTCCGTGCTGTAGTTCACATCAACCGTTGGTGTGATGATGATGCTCACAGTCCTGCAGGAGGGCTGCATGTCTCAGCTGGTCCTTTCTGACTTCTCACACACTCTCTCTCTCACACACTCTCTCTCTTCTCTCTTTCTCACACTCTCTCTCACTGTCTTTCTTTGTCACACACACACACACACACACACACACACACCCTCTCGCGCTCTCTCTCACTGTCTCTCACACTAACACACACTCTCACACTCCCATCTCATTCTCACATTCTTTCCCACATCTTCCTTGATGTTTGTCGCTATGTTTCTTAATCTCTTTCACTTCCTCTCTCTCTCTCTCTCTCTATCTCTCTCTCTCTCTCTCTCTCTCTCTCTCCCCCTCTCTCTCTCTCTCCCCCTCTCTCCCCCTCTCCCCTCCAGTCCGTGCTGTGTGTGTGTGTGCATGCGTGTCGTCCAGAGGGACATGAATAGAGAGCGGGGGGCAGCAGCAGTCATTGTTTAGAACCACTGTTTGTTTGTGGGACCTCTTCTCACCTCCCTCCCTCCCTCCCTCGCTTCTCTCCCCCTCTCACCCCCCCCATTCCCTCTCCTCTCCTCCTCCCTCCTCCTTTTCTGTTGTCCTGGCCCTATGTCCCCCAGTGGGTCCCTGGCTGTGTGTGTGTGTGTGGTATAGCAGGGGCCTGGTCCAGGCCTGGGGGGTTGAAGGGAGTCATTATCTAGGGGCTCAATGGCCCCATTGTGTCCCTGCTGAGGGCAGGGTGGGGAGGCAGTCCGCCTCACTGTCATAATGTTTTCGTACCCCCACGGCAACACACACCCTGGGGGGGAGGGGGAGGGGGTGTGGCTGGGTAGGATCGACCGATCGTGGTTGAGGTTTGGAATCAAGTTTGTTGTGAGTGAAACACACCCTGGGGGGAGGGTGGTGGAGGCTGGAGGGGGAGGGCGGGGGAGGCGAGAGGGGGAGAGAGGCTGG
>BROE01000005.1:1890758-1917493 GCA_036571765.1 Plecoglossus altivelis | reverse complement strand
TGTACCTACACCAGGTGAGGTGTACCTACACCAGGTGAGCTGTACCTACACCAGGTGAGGTGTGTCTACACCAGGTGAGGTGTACCTACACTAGGTGAGGTGTGTCTACACCAGGTGAGCTGTACCTACACCAGGTGAGGTGTGTCCACACCAGGTGAGCTGTACCTACACCAGGTGAGCTGTACCTACACTAGGTGAGGTGTGTCTACACCAGGTGAGGTGTACCTACACCAGGTGAGCTGTACCTACACCAGGTGAGGTGTGTCTACACCAGGTGAGCTGTACCTACACCAGGTGAGGTGTGTCTACACCAGGTGAGCTGTACCTACACCAGGTGAGCTGTACCTACACCAGGTGAGGTGTAGAGGGTTGAAGTTGGTCATAGGTGCTGATCTGTGGGCATCTGTGAAGTCCACCATGACAAATTTGATGTCATATCCTGTTGGACCAGGACAGTTGCTTGTAATTAGTAGGAGCGGGACATGGAAGGTTGCTGGTTCAAATCCCCCCTCTGCTGCGGTGTCATGCCCCTAGTTGTGAAAGCAAAGTGGAAACTAAGTTTGTTCCTCCTCAGGAACCGTATGCCAGATTGCAGTCCAGAGGAGTCCCATACCAGCCAATCAGAGAGAAGCTACACTGACAGGCCTCTCCCAGGTGAGCTCCTCCTACCTTAGTTCCTGGACTACGTAAAACTATTTCGCGCTCTCTCTCTCTCTCTCCCTATCTCTTCCTCTCTCCCTCTGACTCTCTCCCTCTCTCTTCCTCTCTCCCTGACTCTCTTCCTCTCTCCCTCTGACTCTCTTCCTCTCTCCCTCTGACTCTCTTTCTCTCTCTCTCCCTCTCTCTCTCTCTCCCTCTCTCTCTCTCTCCCTCTGACTCCCTCCCTCTCTCTCCCCCTCTCTCTTTCCCTCTCTCTTCCTCTCTCCCTCTGACCCTCTCTCGCTCTCTCTCTCTTTCTCTCCCTCTCTCTTCCTCTCTCCCTCTGACCCTCTCTCTCTCTCTCTCTCTCTCTCTCTCTCACTGGACTTCATTCACTCACTGGACTCCATTTCCCAGGCTGCCCTGGGGCACGTAAGAAGGAGTTCCTGCAGAGCCTGATCAAAGCCCTTCAACTGGAAGCAGAGCATGCTGGGAAATTGAGTCCTTACGGGTCAGTGTTTCCAAATCACGTTTCTGGTCAATTCAGAGCGTTTATTGTGTTGAGTAGCACTTTGCTAGTTTCTCATCAAGCTTTGAGTGAAATTCCCCTTTAATTTTGTCTTTGTAAGACTGGTTCACTGCTGTGCCCTTCCACATCGAAGGCTCACACTCTCCCTATCTTTCTCTCGCTCCCTCCCTCTTCCTCTCTCACCCTCTCTCCCCTCTCTCTTTCCCCCTCCCTCTTCCTCTCTCACCCTCTCTCCCCTCTCTCTTTCCCCCTCCCTCTTCCTCTGCCCTCTCTTTCTCTCCCTCCCTCTCTCTGTCTTCCTCTCTCTTTCTGTATAGCTCTCTGTCCCTCCCTCTCTCTGTCTCCCTCTATTTCTGTATATCTCTCCCTCTCTCCCTCTCTCTTTCTGTATAGCTCTCCCTCCCTCCCTCTCACCCTCTCTCTTTCTGTATAGCTCTCTCTCTCCCTCCCTCCATCTCACCCTCTCTCTTTCTCTCTCTCTCTCCCTCCCTCTCACCCTCTCTCTTTCTGTATAGCTCTCTCCCTCCCTCTCACCCTCTCTCTTTCTCTCCCTCCCTCTCTCTCTCCCTCCCTCCCTCTCACCCTCTCTCTTTCTGTATAGCTCTCTCTGTCTGTATAGCTCTCTCTCCCTCTCTCTCCCTCTCTCCTCTTCCCTGTATCGCTGCATAAAAGTGACATTAATAAGATATTCTGTCTCTATCACTCAGTCTCTTTCTGTTTCTCCTCCATCTGTTGTTCTCTCTGCTCATATCTAATCAGATCTTCACCCTCGCTCTGTTTACGAATACCCATCTGGGATTCATTCCCTCTCTTCCTCTCTTCCTCTCTCTCTCCTGCTCCTCCTCTCTCCCTCTCACACTCCTTCTCTCTCTCCCCCCCTGTCTCTGTCCTCTCTCTCTTAACCTCACCCTCCCTCTCTGTGCTCTCTCTGTACTCTTTCGCTCTTTCCCTCTCTCTCTGTCCCCTCTCTCTGTCCTCTCTCTCTCTGTGCTCTCTCTCTCTGTCCTCTCTCTGTCTATCCTCTCTCTGTCCTCTCTCTGTCTATCCTCTCTCTGTCCTTTCTCTGTCTATCCTCTCTCTGTCCTCTCTCTGTCCTCTCTCTGTCTATCCTCTCTCTGTCCTCTCTCTGTCCTCTCTCTGTCCTCTGTCTATCCTCTCTCTGTCCTCTCTCTGTCCTCTCTCTGTCTATCCTCTCTCTGTCCTCTCTCTGTCCTCTCTCTGTCTATCCTCTCTCTGTCTATCCTCTCTCTGTCCTCTCTCTCTCTGTGCTCTCTCTCTGTCCTCTCTCTCTCTGTGCTCTCTCTCTCTCTGTCCTCTCTGTCTATCCTCTCTCTGTCCTCTCCCTCTCTGTCCTCTCTCTGTCCTGTCTCTTTCTGTCCCCTCTCCCTCTGTCCCCTCTCCCTCTGTCCCCTCTCCCTCTGTCCCCTCTCCCTCTGTCCCCTATCTCTCTGTCCTACCCCTATCTCTCTGTCCTCTCTCTCTGTCCTACCCCTATCTCTCTGTCCTCTCTCTCTGTCCTACCTCTCTCTCTCTGTCCTCTCTCCCTGTCCTCTCTCCCTGTCCTCTCTCCCTGTCCTCTCTCCCTGTCCTCTCTCCCTGTCCTTTTTCTGTCCTCTGTCTGTCCTCTCTCTCTCTGCTCTCTCTCCCTCCCTCTCATCCTCACACTCTCCCTCTCATCCTCACACCCTCTGTCTTGTTCCCTCTCTCTCTCTGTCCTCCCTCTTCCCCCTCAGTTTCTCAGACAGGTGTGTTCCCAGAGCGCTGTGTAAGTGATGACAGAAGTGGAAAATCCATTTTCACACAACCTCATTTTCCAAACATCTAAGTTTTCTCTCAAACCAACATCTTTTCCCATCTGATAACATGTCCTTTTTATTCATGAACTTCGTTCTCGTTGCCGTTTGACACAGAATGTAATTTCACTCTGAACACGTCTGATACGGAGGCAGGGAGAAAGCCAGGTTCTTCTCGGATTGAAATGAGACTCATTCTGACTGTGGAGCTTCAGAATATTAACTTCCTATATCTGTGTAGAGGAGAGGTTTGTGAACAACACAGACTCAGACATCCAGCATCCAGCTGTCACCAGAACCTGATGTTTTCCTCTTTATGGATGGATGACTCCACCTTCTCCAGGATTGATAATATAAACAGACAAAGCTTTGATGTCAAAGTTATTGTTTTTTTAATGACTTGTTATTGTTTTCCTTTTCCCACCAGAATACAGCCAGACATCAGCCAATCGAACGCCTCTTACCCTGCGTCTGCCACGCCCCCCTCCTCCGCCCCACCCCAGGAACCTACCGATTGGCCATCATCAGTCCCAGGCGGGTCAGTGGGCGGAGCTTTGCGTTGGCATTTTGTCCGATTGGACGTGGACGGCAGCGGAGTCCTGAGCGAGCGAGAGGCACGCCCCCTTCGCCTTTTCCTCCGGCGCCGTCTCAAACCTCGCCGTTGTGCCAAGAAGTTCTCCCAATACTGCGACCGCAACACTGACCGAAGGCTGAGCCTGGCAGAGATCACAGCCTGTCTGGGGGTGTGAGGAGGGGGAGGAGGAGGGGAGGAGGGGGGGAGGAGGGGATGGGGGGGGAAGAGATGAAAGGAAGGATGGTGGGGGATGGGGAAGGATAGAGAAGATGAAGGGGTGTGGTTAATATAGAGGAGGATGTAGGTATATCTCTCTCCCTCCCCCCCTGCTCTCTCCCTCCCCCCTGCTCTCTCCCCCCTGCTCTCTCCCTCCCCCCTGCCCTCTCCCTCCCCCCCTGCTCCCTCACCCCTGTTTCCTACCCCCTGCTGTGAAGTGCAGCCTGGAGGAGCTCTCTACAGATGAGTGTTTTGAAGATGAGACAAGGGGGAAGTTAAGTAAATTATTATGTTTGAATTGAAGGAGAGAGAGAGCGAAAGAGAGGGAAAGAGAGAGAGGGAGGGAGAGAGAGGGAGAGAGGGGAAGGAGAGAGAGAGGGCGAGAGAGAGAGGGCGAGAGAGAGGGAGAGAGAGAGAGAGGGGGGAGAGAGGGAGGGAGAGACAGAGAGGGAGGGAGAAAGGGAGCAAGAGAGAGTGAGGGAGAGAGAGAGGGAGGGAGAAAGGGAGCAAGAGAGAGGGAGGGAGAGGGAGAGGGAGGGAGGGAGAAAGGGAGCATGAGAGAGAGAGAGAGGGAGGGAGAAAGGGAGTAAGAGAGAGGGAGGGGGAGAGAGGGAGGGGGAGAGGGAGCTGGCAGGGTTAGACCAGTCTCAGCTCTGCTGCGTGTTTTATAGACCTTTCTGGAAGCAAACTTTCTCCAGAACAGACGTCCCTCTCTCCCTCAGACCCCAGCCTTGTCAGCACAAATCTGTCTGCACTCCTTGATCCTGTCATCCCTCTCTCCCTCTCTCTCCCTTCTTCCTCTCCCCCTCTCTCCCTCTCTCTCCCTTCTTCCTCTCCCTCCCCCTCTCTCTCCCTCACTCCCTCACTCTCCCTTCTTCCTCTTTCTCCCCCTCTCTCTCCCTCTCTCCTCCCTCCTCCTCCCTCATCTCTGGCACTCATGCTCCTGTCTGGCCCAGAACACAGATGTGAGTGCGTGGGTGTGTTCATGTTTGTATGCATGCATGCATGTATGTGTATGTATGCATGTGTGTTCATGTCTGTATGTTCAGTGTGTGTGTTGGTGTGTGTGTGTATGTGTTAGTGTGTGTGTGTGGTGTGTGTGTGAGTGTGTGTTGGTGTGTGTGTGTTGGTGTGTGTGTGTGTGAGTGTGTGTTGGTGTGTGTGTGTGTGTTGGTGTGTGTATGTGTGTGAGTGTGTGTGTGTGGTGTGTGTGTGTGTTGGTGTGTGTGTGTTGGTGCGTGTGTGTGTGTGTGGTGTGTGTGTGTGTGGTGTTTGTGTGTTGGTGTGTGAGTGGGTGTGTGTTGGTGTGTGTGTGTATGTGTGTGTTGGTGTGTGTGTGTTGGTGTGTGTGTGTGTGTCTCTGTGGACCTGAACGTCCTGCTGACAGAGAGACAGACCATAATAACCAGCTCACACCACGAGTCCCCTTCACAGGAACACAGCTAACATCACAGCCTCGCACGCACGCACTCACACACACACACACACACACACACACACACACACACACACACTGACATCACTAACAAGCTCCTTTCTTACCCTCCCTTTACTCATATACCTGTCTCCCACCTCATCTCATCCACCTCTCCCCATCTCTCTCCCCCATATCTCCCACCTCATCTCATCCACCTCTCCCCATCTCTCTCCCCCATGTCTCCCACCTCATCTCATCCACCTCTCCCCATCTCTCTCGCCCATATCTCCCACCTCATCTCATCCACCTCTCCCCATCTCTCTCGCCCATATCTCCCCATGATTCTCCCCCATATCTCCCCATCTCTCTCGCCCAAATCTCCCCATCTCTCTCCCCCATGTCTCCCCATCTCTCTTCCCCAATAGAACTCCCCTCCCCCCTCTCCCTCCCCCAGTAGAACTCCCCTCCCCCCTCTTCCTCCCCCAGTAGAACTCCTCTCCCCTGTCCTGTCCAGCTTTCTGGCAGGCTAGCTTGTCTGCAGTGTCTCTACAGAACACAGATCTCTGTATCTTCAGGTCATCTGACCTCATGTTGTCTCGTCTGCAGGAAGTTTGGTTTGCAAGGATCCATCACCTCGTTACTGCGAGGATTCAATATTGACCGTTTAGTTGAACCCTCTCAGTGTCTCAGTGTAATCCTTAGTGTCTTTCCGTCTGTGTATCGATCATCATATTGATAAGCCAGGAGGGTGGGTTTAGCCATGACTTGTCAATAAAGGATGAGAAGATTTCTTCTTCTGTGGAAAGTCTTGTGCCCTGTGTTCTTCCTCTCTGGTGTCTGGACAGACTCTTACCCCCCGTCCCGTCCCCCCTCCCGCCCCAAACACACAAACAAACACACAAGCTTCTAAACCACACCGCTCATAACAACAACAACTGACAACTAAACGGCCCATCCCACAAAGTGGCAATTTCCCAGAATGCTGAGGGCCTCGGCCAGGTCATCAGTGAAGCTAAATTGGATTCGGTCGGGCTGAAATAGACTATCATAATTCTCCACAACACAGGAACGCTCCTGGTCGCCCCTGTTCTCCTCCCTCTGCCCCTCCCCCCACAGGAACGCTCCTGGTCGCCCCTCTTCTCCTCCCTCCCTCCCTCTGCCCCTCCCTCCACAGGAGTACTCCTAGTCCCCCCCTCCCTCCACCCCCCGCCTCCCTCCCTCCTTCCCCTGCCTCCCTCCCTCCCCCCTCCTCCCACAGAAGCAGGCAGGACAGGTGCTCAGAACAGCCTCTCCAGTTTGTCTTTTTTATGATGCTTTTTCGTGTCTTTTTTCAGCTTCCATTATATCGAGAGAGAGGCAGGGAGGAAGAGAGAGACAGGAAGGCAGAGAGAGGAAGGGAGGGAGAGGGAGGGAGGGAAAGAGAGACAGGGAGGCAGAGAGGGGAAGGGAGGGAGAGGGAGGGAAAGAGACAAGGAGGCAGAGAGGGGAAGGGAGGGAGAGGGAGGGAAAGAGAGACAGGGAGGATGATGAAGTGTGTGTGTGAAACAAAGCAAGGGTGTGTGTGTGTGCGTGGATGATGTCGTGGCGTGTGTGTGTGTGTGTGTCGTCGTCGTGTGAGGCGAGGGCTGTTTGTGTGCAGAGACCATGAGTTGTGTGTGTGTGAAAGAGAGTCAGGGTGTATGTGAGAGAGTGAGGGTGTATGTGAGAGAGTGAGGGTGTGTCCGTGAACAGAGTGAGAGAGAGAACGGGTGTATGTTGGCAAGAGAGTGAGGGTGTGTGTGAAAGAGTGTGAGAGAGAGGGTGTGTGTGAAAAGAGAGAGAGGGTTGTGTGTGTGAGAGGGTGTGTGTGAAAGAGAGAGATGTTTTGTGTGTGGTTGTGTGTGATTGTTTGCGTGTGCGTGTATGTGTATGTGTGTGAGAGAGAGGGTGTGTGTGAAAGAGACAGAAGAGAGGGTGTATGTGAGACTAACACTTTAAAAAACAACATCATGACCTCAAACACAATTTCTTAACCCAGAGTTTGTGATTACAGATCTGTAATAAATAGGATCAATACTTCCATCTTCACGACATCATCTGAAGTACATTCAGCTTCAACACAAGTGATCATGTCAGCTTCAGTGAGTCATCATGATCAATAGACTTTCAATGTAGACATTTTAATTGTAGACGCGCTTCTATATGAGTCATCGTTATTATTTTGGGCATTTAGACAAGCAGCCTGTAACAGCCTTTTCCTTCCCTTCTTCCTTCCTCTCTCTCTCCTCCTCCTTCCTTCCTCCTTCCCACCACCCTCCTCTCTCCTCCCTCCCTCACTCTATCTATCTATCTCCCTACTTCTTTCCCTCCCTCTCTCTCTCTCCCTCCTTTTTCCCCTCCCTCCCCTCCCACCCTCCCTCCTCTTCTGCTCTCTCTCTCTCTCATCTCTCTCTCTCTCTCTCCTCTCCCTTCTTCTTTTCCCTCCCTCCCTCCTTCCGTCTTTCCCTCCCTCCCTCCCACCCTCGCTCTTTTCCTCTCTCTCTCTCTTGTCTCTTTTTTTCTCCTTTTCCTTTTTTCTTTCTCTCTGTTTCTCTGTGTTTCTGTCTCTCCCTCACTCCTCCCCCTCCCTCATCCTCCTCTCTCTCCTCCCTCCTCCATCTCTCTCCCTCCTTCCCGCCCTTCCTCCTTCCCGCCCTTATTGGGTCATGTTCCACGCTCTGCCTGTCCTCAAGGATCAAACAGTTACACGCTAATAATAGCTGTAACAGTACATTAAGTCACATTATAAACATTGAGAAGGTCTCTCCTCTCTTTCTAATGACTCCAGGGTCTGTCTCTTCTCTTCTCCTCCTTTCCTCATCCCTCTCTTCCCCCCATTAACCACCCTCCTCTCTGTGTGGCTTCCCCTCATCATCCTCATCTACTCTTTTTAAAACATCCATCCATCCTCTCTCCTCCACATCTCCATATTATTTCTCCCTCATGTTGTTTTTTACCATTTGATTTATTTCTCTTTCTTCCTTTCTCTCTCACGCTCTCTCTGCCTCACTCTCTCTTTCTCAGCATATCCCTCTTTCTCTCTTCCTCCCTGACTCCCTCAATCTCTCTCCCTTCTTCCCTCCTTTCTTCAGACTCCCCGGGTTACTGTGGTGAGGGTTTCTTCAGAGAGAGAGAGAGAAAGAGAGAGACAGAGAGAGACAGAGACAGAGAGAGAGAGGGAGAGAGAGAAAGAGAAAGAGAGAGAGAGAGAGAGAGAGAGAAAGAGAGAGAGAGAGCAAGGGGAGAGAAAGAGAGCAAGGGGAGAGAGAGAGACAGAGAGAGAGACAGAGAGAGAGATATGAAGACACAGAGAGACAGAGAGAGCGAGAGAGAGAGAGAGAGAGATATGAAGACACAGAGAGACAGAGACAGAGAGAGAGCAAGAGAGAGAGAGAGAGAGCAAGGGGAGAGAAAGAGAGCAAGGGGAGAGAGAGAGAGACAGAGAGAGAGACAGAGAGAGAGACAGAGAGACAGAGAGAGAGAGACAGAGAGAGAGAGAGACAGAGAGAGAGAGAGGCACACATCCACACTCATGCAGACAGGATATTTAAACTCTGAGAGCAGGTAGATCTTTGCAGTATAAAGAGTAGTACTGAGGCTCCTTCACATTGTCAATCCAACAGGATTCTCTCTCTCCTTTTATCTCGGAGCTTATCACTCCGTGCCTTCCTCCGTATCGCTCTCACTCTTCATCTTCGATCTCTCTCTCTCCTCCCACCTCAGAAGGGTTCACTAACAGGTGAAGCTTTCCTCACCAGCCTTCTCTGCCACCCAGGATCCAGAACCCCCTTGACCCAGGTGTTCCACAAGTCCTTGCCCCCGCTGGGTGCGCTGTCTCTGGGCTTCTCTCCCACTACAGCAGGCTGTCTGGAGGAGTGAGAGTGGAGCTGCATCCTGTTAGCTGAATCAGATTTAATTTAGATTAAGCGCGATGGGAGGGGGGGGGGCTGTGCTGCATGCGACTGGCCTGGAGAACTCACACACACACACACACAGACACACACACACAGACACACACACACACACAATCTATCACACGCATGGACAGACACATACACACACACACACACACAGATACACCTATACACCACACTGACACCCTGCACACACAAAGGACACATTAAAGCCATTCAACACACATAGACACACAGACTCAGGAGAAATGTCAACACTGGAACTCATAGACATGCCCACACAGTCATTGCTGAGGTGAAAGAGTATGATTGGTTGGAAGGAATGTGATTTGGGACGGTTTGGGTTTATGCTGGTCTGGGCTAGTCTGGTTTGGTTGAGGTTAGTCTAGTTTGGTCAAAGCTAGTCTGGTTTGGTCAAAGCTAGTCTGGTTTGGTCAAAGCTAGTCTGGTTTGGTCAAAGCTAGTTTGGTTTGGTCAAAGCTAGTTTGGTTTGGTCAAAGCTAGTCTGGTTTGGTCAAAGCTAGTCTGGTTTGGTCAAAGCTAGTTTGGTTTGGTCAAAGCTCGTCTGGTTTGGTCAAAGCTAGTTTGGTTTGGTCAAAGCTAGTTTGGTTTAGTCACAGCTAGTCTAGTTTGGTCAAAGCTAGTTTGGTTTGGTTGAAGCTAGTTTGGTCTGGGCCAGGCTGGGCAGGGCTGGGCTGGGCAGGGCCATCCTGGGCTGGGCAGGGCCATCCTGGGCTGGGCTGGGCCAAGCTGGGCTTGGCTGGGCCAAGCTGGGCCAAGCTGGGCAGGGATGGCCGTGTTTCGATCTGTTGTGTCTCTGGGGGAGGATGGATGAGTGCTGCAGGAACGCTGTGATTGGCCGAAGGGTTTGGCTTTTCCTCAGAAAGACTACACAACCTTAACTGGATTAAACCACTTCCCTCTACACAACCTTAACTGGATTAAACACAACAAAGGACTCAAGACACACACACACACACAGGACTCAAGACACACACACACACGACTCAGAACACACACACACACACATGACTCAGAAGACACACACGGGACTCAAGACACACACACACACACACACACACACACACAGGACTCAAGACACACACACACACACACAGGACTCAAGACACAGACACACACACAGAACTCAAGACACACACACACACCTCTAGGTTTGAGATTGTACAGGCCCGTCTCTCTCTCCGTACAAACTCCCCTTTGATTACAAGCCACCAACGGTTCTGACCCAAACAAGCCCGTTCGCTCTTTGTCGTGTTTGTAAGCGGGCCAGCAGCAAGGCAGAGACTACACATGACTAACATACAAACAAACACAGCGCGTAACACACACGCATTTGATGTCCTGAAAATTCTACGTCAGAACTAAGCAGAGTTATAGCCGTTACCTAGTTAGCAACAATGAGATCAAAGGTTGGAGCTAATGATGATATTAGCATTTATTTATTTTTCACACACATGCTGGTATTGTCTTTCAGTCGTTCGTGACGTTCTACTGACGAACGTTTGTTATTTATAGATACCTCTTTTGTTTTCATCTGCATAAAACGATGATGGTATGATCGCGCTGCGATGAATCCTACTGCGTGAGTGTCTGTACTTATCCTACACAGAAGAACGTCTTCATGATTCACAGAAATACACGACAGTGATCCGTTTGCTCTGCTGTACGTCTTGTCATATTACACAGAGAGAAACTGGTTTCCTGGACACCGCGAGGTCATCAATCCCGTTATGTTTGTTTGTTTGTTTGTTTGTGTTTACGCCTGTCTGTGTGTGATTCAACTGAACACACACAAAGCGATTCTTAATAGGGCAAAGGCCAGTGACTTTAGGTTGAAAATCACGCAGGGCTTTGATTCAAAACACTTTGGGTTGTTGTAGATTCAAAAACAGTCTTAACAGACTGCAGTGTCTGGTCTCTGACTCAGCTGTCACCATTACTAGAACAACTATCACTCCCATTCATTCATTCATTCATTCATTCATTCATTTTCTACAGTTTATCCCTGTAGGGGATTGCAGTACCGCTTGTTCCCAGTAGGGGTCCCGGGTGACTGGAGGCTATCCCAGGTACTTTGGGCCTCAGGTGGGGAACACCCTGGACTGGGGGGCCAGCGAGTCAGTCTCCCCTAAGCTAACACCGGGGAAAAACTTTAGGAAGGACTGAATTTCGACACAGTTGTAATGTTTTGTTCTCTTTAGTGTCTTTTAGCCTCGTTTAAGGATGTCGAGGATTATCAATTTGGCTTCTTGGCGAGTGACCTTTGCAAATGGTTGAGTAACCCTTGAAAATGTTTCCACCTGCAATTGATCTCACCTGGTTAAATATAGGTTGCATTTCAAAAAGATATACTCTGTCCAATCGCCCTCACACACACACGCACGCACGCACGCACAGACACACACGCACGCACACGCACGCACACACGCACGCACACGCACGCACGCACGGACGCACACACACACACACGCACGCACGCTTGCACACACACACACACACACACGCACACACACACACACACACACACACACACACACACTCACAGTCTCTCCATTAAAGAGAGAGGCAAGAGAGTAATTAATTAAAGTTATGGGCTCTGTTCTAAATGTTGATTGAAATGAATCTATCATTCTTTCCCTCCTTCTTAACAGCCTTGCATCCTTCCTTCCTTCCCTCCCACCTTCCTTCCCTCCTTCCTTCCCTCCTACCTTCCTTCCTTCCCTCCTACCTTCCTTCCTTCCTTCCCTCCTTCCTTCCCTCCTACCTTCCTTCCCTCCTACCTTCCTTCCTTCCCTCCTTCCTTTCTTTCTGTCTTCCTTCGTCTTTGAACTGACAATTCTGGCTGGATGAAACAGTAAAGACCTGAGACGCTTTCCCATCCTATATGGACAGCTTGGTTATTACATAGCGGGCAGGAAGCTGTGTGTACATCAGACAGCATGAAATGCTTCTATTATTTTCTGTCAAATCGGCGCCCGCCTACGCCACAGTCCGCAACGTTTTACCCTGCAGCTAACATCGCTCGCGCATCCTCTCCTGGGAGTTGGCGCGTGGTCGTAACCCAGTGCCACGCGCGCCCCCTGAAAAATACCCCCCGCCCCCCTCCCCTCCCCCCGCAACGCTCTACCAAGCTGGGCGCGCGCCTGTGTGTGATTGTAAGAGAGTCGGACTGAGCGTGAGCGCTGTTTGTGAATGTGTCAGCGAACAGGGAGCGCGTGAGCAGCACGGCTGTACGGCTGAAAATACCAGGGACCGTTTAAAAAAAACCGTTAACCACACCAACATGAGCTTTCCGACCACACCTGTTTTTGAGCGACGCTGACAACTAGCAGTTCAAGGTAAGCAAACCGTGTAGTGAGTTGCAGTTCAAGCGCTCAAAAATGAGGACGTCCGAGAATGCTACAGATTAACATCGAATTGTTTATGTGAAAAACGTTCGTAACGGTCATAGTTTTGAATTCAACATTAAAAGCCTGTGAAGTCATACATTTGACAAGTTTGAAGTCCATTGATGGGCGGATCGATGATTAAAGCCACGGGCTGTTGTCTTGTGTATTTACTACATAAACTGTCTCACCATGTGCTTTCATGCAAGATGACGGCTGTATGGCGGCTGTTGTAAACGCAGCCTGGATGTAGACTATCAGTAATATGCTCCTAACGCGCACTGGTTGTACTGTTAGTCTGTGAAGTTTGGTCCACCGCGTGCTTGTAATGTTAAAGATGCTGCAGTCAGAGGAGGCTCGTGCTGTGTGTCGCGCGAAGCTGTTTTGTTCTCTCAAGCAAAACTTTTGTTATGATGGGATTTTATATTCAGACATACAGAAACAAGTCTTTGATATCAACGTTTTAAAAATGTGATAATTAAATTTATGATTGATCTTTTTTCATTTTGGTGTTGTGTGTATATAACCATCGGGAAAGATGTCTAACCGGACGCGACGGTGGTCTCTGATTGTCTTACAAGACAATATGTTCTCGTTATAACTCGATGTCGTTGTGTTATTGTAGTCTTCCGCTCTTTTGAAACCTAGTCTCCGGTGGGGCGCGGGGAGCAGTTCACTGGTTCAGTTGATCACCGAACATCACAGTCCGTACGTTGCGTAACGTTTCACACATATACGCTACAACTAACTGCCTTCCTTTGCATCAGGATTTAGAATGTGGTTTAGGATATTTTCCGGTGACATTAAGTGAGGTTCCAGTTGGTCGTTTGCACCGAAAACGGGTCTGTAGGGGCGCCGACGTTCTGATGATGAAACCGGGATTCTCCCCCGGTAGTGCTGTGCGGTGGGTTCTCCTCGTGTTGACAGTTTTCTGCGGCTCGGGCTTTCCTATGCTTGGCGTCCATCCCTCCTGCGTTCCCCACCCCTTCATCCCTCACCCCCCTCACCCCCTCATCCCTCACCCTCCCCCCCCCCCCCCCCCCCTCCCTCTGGACCGACGAGGCAAGGGCAATTCCTTCCTTCACTGCTCATCCGGTATAGCGGTTGGTGCACGCGGTGGCTTGGTGTTTGATTAACCTAGATCCTCGGAGGCAAGGCGCTTTCACGATCTCCTTTTAATATTTGAACGCCCCGTGAATACACTGCAAAGTGTGCTTTCTAATAGACACAGAACATCAAGGGGTTTTAGGGATTTCATTATTTTATGGATGCACCCTGCTTTAGATAGATTTCAAAGACTTAATTCGTTCTGCTTCACGCTCAGATCCTCCAGCTTTGATTTTTTCCTGTCTGTCTCGCTTCCTCTCTCTCTCTCCTTCCTCTCTTCTCTCTCCTTCCTGCTCTCTCTCTCTGCCTTCCATCTCTCTCGCTCTCCTCTCTCACCTCTTCCGTCGGTCTCTCATCATCGATCCATCCATTTCCCTGCACACCGCCTGTTCTCTTCATCCCCTTCTGTTTCTTATACATCCTAAACCATCCTCTCACTATCATCGCCGCTCTCTTTCCGTCGTCCTCCCCTCCTCTCATAATCCCGCATCAACACTCTCTCACTCCTAACTTTCCTCCTCGCCATCACTCGAGTCCCTGATCCTCCTCTCTCCATCTTCTCCTCCTCCTCATGCTGCCCTCCTCTCAGCTTCTCCCTTATACCTCTCCCTCCGCTCCCGACCTCTTCCGTTCTCTTAATTTTCATTTCTCCCTTTCTCTGTGTCTGTTTCTCTTTCTCTCCACCTCTCTCCCTCTCTCTCTCCCTCCCTCCATCACCCTCCCACTCGGTTCCTCTCAATTATTTTACACCTCTTCCCATTCCCCCTCCTCTGTGCCTATCTCTCTCCCCTCTGCCCTCTCTCTCGCTTTCTCTTCCCCTCTCTCCCCCCTCTCTCTTACACCCCTCCCCGACTCTGCTGCATTTCCTCTCTTCCCATCGCTGCTCTTCCGTACCACCCACTCTCACCTCCCTCTGCTTTCCGCCTCTGGTTCCGCCTCCATCCCCTCTCGTCCCCCTCACGCCGTGCCTCACTTGCCGTCTTTTTTCCCCCTCAGTCGCCCTCCATCTCATCCCGCCATCATTTCTTTTTCTTCCCTCTCTCCCTACCCCCTCTCTTTCTCTCTTTTTCTTTCTTTCTGTCTTTTTCTTTCTTCCTCTTCTCCTCCTCTCAACCCCACCCCTCCTCTCACCCCCCACCCCACCCCACACACACACACCTGCCTCCCCCTCTCCCCTCTCTCTACACCCTTACCTCCCCTCTCCTTCCCGTCCCCCCTCATCCTCTAAGCTCTGCCCCCCTTATCTCCCCCTCTGTTCCCCTCGGTCCCGTCTCGCTCCCCTCTCTCTACCCTTACTAGATTGCCCTTCTCCCCTCTCCACCTCTCTCTCTCTCATCTCTCTCTCCCCCCTTACCTCCCCTCTCTTTTCCCTCTCTCCCCCTCTCTCATCTCTTTCTCACCCGACCCTTAATTACCATGTCTTCGCCTCTCATTTCCCATCTCTCCCCCTCTCTCTCATCTCTCTCTCCCCCCTTACCTCCCCTCTCTTTTCCCTCTCTCCCTCTCTCCCTCTCTCTCATCATCTCTCTCACCACCCTTACCTCCAGCCTTCTTGTCTTCCCCTCTCTTCATCTCATCTCTTCCCACCTTTTCTCTTACTGAGGCTTAGTGTAGAGGAACTAACTCCTGATGGCCACATTACTAGATATAAAACCAGTTTAATGACTCCAGTGATCAGCTTGATTGGTGAACACCAACATGGCACCCTGCTTCCAGAGCAGAGGGAGGAGCAGCTGGAAGGAATTGTGTCAGGGGGGAGTTTGTGAGTGTGTGTCTGTGATTGTGTGTTTCCACAAGTGTGTGTGTGTGTCTGTGAATGTGTGTTTTCACGAGTGTGTGTGTGTGTCTGGGTGTGTGTGTTTTCACGAGTGTGTGTGTGTGTGTCTCTGTGTGTGTGTTGTCATGAGCTTGTCTGTGTATGTGTCTGTGTGTTTTAATGAAGCAGGGGTTGGGGGCTAGAGACAGACAGACAGACAGACAGTCAGACAGACAGAGAGACAGGCTGGTATGTGGTGTGTTGCAGACAGTATTGGTCTGGAGTGTGTTATGGTCTGCAGGGTGTGTTGGTCTGCAGAGTGTGGTGGTCTGCAGGGTGTGTTGGTCTGCAGGGTGTGTTGGTCTGCAGGGTGTGGTTGGTCTGCAGGGTGTGTTGGTCTGCAGGGTGTGTTGGTCTGCAGAGTGTGGTGGTCTGCAGAGTGTGGTGGTCTGCAGAGTGTGGTGGTCTGCAGGGTGTGTTGGTCTGCAGTGTGTGATGGTCTGCAGAGTGTGTTGGTCTGCAGGGTGGGGTTGGTCTGCAGGGTGTGTTGGTCTGCAGAGTGTGGTGGTCTGCAGAGTGTGGTGGTCTGCAGAGTGTGGTGGTCTGCAGAGTGTGGTGGTCTGCAGGGTGTGGTGGTCTGCAGGGTGTGTTGGTCTGCAGGGTGTGGTGGTCTGCAGGGTGTGGTGGTCTGCAGGGTGTGGTTGGTCTGCAGAGTGTGGTGGTCTGCAGAGTGTGGTGGTCTGCAGGGTGTGTTGGTCTGCAGTGTGTGGTGGTCTGCAGGGTGTGTTGGTCTACAGGGTGTGTTAGTCTGCAGGGTGTGTTAGTCTGCAGGGTGTGGTCGTCTGCAGGGTGTGGTGGTCTGCAGGGTGTGGTGGTCTGCAGGGTGTGTTGGTCTGCAGGGTGTGTTGGTCTGCAGAGTGTGTTGGTCTGCAGGGGGTGTTGGTCTACAGGGTGTGTTAGTCTGCAGGGTGTGTTAGTCTGCAGAGTGTGGTGGTCTGCAGAGTGTGGTGGTCTGCAGGGTGTGGTTGGTCTGCAGAGTGTGGTGGTCTGCAGAGTGTGGTGGTCTGCAGGGTGTGGTTGGTCTGCAGAGTGTGTTGGTCTGCAGAGTGTGGTGGTCTGCAGGGTGTGGTGGTCTGCAGGGTGTGGTGGTCTGCAGGGTGTGGTGGTCTGCAGGGTGTGTTGGTCTGCAGGGTGTGTTGGTCTGCAGAGTGTGGTGGTCTGCAGGGTGTGGTGGTCTGCAGGGTGTTGTATTGCCATCTGTTTGTAGTAGGCTCCCCTGGAAGGTGTTAGAAGTGTGTGTGTGTGTGTGTGTGTGTGTGTGTGTGTGTCTGTGTGTGTGTGCGTGTGCGTGCGTGCGTGCGTGTGTGTGTGTGTGTGTGTGTGTATGCACGTAGGAACATAACAGCAATGTCACTGTATTGTTTCTAGGCTGGAGATTCCCTACCTAGTTACTGAGCATCACTGCACCTCTCTCCCCTTCTCCCTCCTCTCCTCTCCTCTCTCCCCTTCTCCCTCCTCTCCTCTCCTTTCTCCCCTTCTCCCTCCTCTCCTTTCTCCTCTTCTCTCCCTCCTCTCCTCTCCCCTCCCTCCTCTTCCCTCCTCTCCTCTCCATCTATGATCTTTGATCTCTCCTTCCCTCGCTCTTTCTCCCCCGCTCCTTCCTTCCATGCCTGTCTCCCCCCTCTCTCTGTCTCCCCCCCTCTCTCTTTCCGTTTCCCCCTTCTCTTTCCATCTCTCCCCCTCGCTCTCTATCTGTCCCCCTCTCACTCTGTCTCTCCCCCCCCCTCTCTCTCTCTCTCTCTCTCTCTCTCTCTCTGTCTCCGCCTCTCTCGATCTTCCACCCCTCTCTCTTTCTCTCTCTCTCTGTCTCCACCTCTCTCGATCTTCCACCCCTCTCTCTCTGTCTCCGCCTCTCTCGATCTTCCACCCCTCTCTCTTTCTCTCTCTCTCTGTCTCTGCCTCTCTCGATCTTCCACCCCTCTCTCTTTCTCTCTTTCTGTCTCCGCTTCTCTCGATCTTCCACCCCTCTCTCTTTCTCTCTCTCTCTGTCTCCGCCTCTCTCGATCTTCGACCCCTCTCTCTTTCTCTCTCTCTCTTCACCACTTACCACATCTTCTGACATGTCCTCTTTGGCAGGACTGCCATTAATATGTATGAGGATTAAAGGGTCATATTTGAGTTTCTCTAGAACACAGCCATGCTTTCAGTGTCCACAGGCAACATCTAATTTTGTGTTGGTGTGTGCTTGTGTGTGTTCATGTGTGTGTGTGTGGGTGCGTGTGTTTGTGAGTGAGAGAGAGAATTTATCATTATAATACCAGCCTGTTCAGTCACCTGCTCTCAGAATAACAGCAGTCCAGAGATGCATGATGATGATGATGATGATGAAGATGGCTTTTACCTCTCCAATCTCAGCCCGTCATCATGACTGATCTGTTCCACACAGCCCCTTCCTCTCTCCCTGCAGAACATATTACTTATTTACTTGAAATAAATCCACATTTTCCTTATGTTGCTAGCTGATGTATGAAGGTGGATAGCAGAGAAGCTATTAGTAGCGTGATGTTCTGATAAAACGCCTCGCGATTCTCCAGCAAAGCCAGTTTCCCCTACGGGCATAAATAAAGTGTCTATCTGTCAATCTAACGAGACTGGGCCTCAGATCCAAATTGGATTTAGTTTCGATGTGGGCAGCTGGCTGGTGAGGTGAAGGTCTGGCAGCTCTGAAGCAGACATCAGATGACTCGTGGTTAGAGGAGAGCAAGTCCACTCAGATGGTTCTCATGGTCAAGTTCAAGTTGTGCTTTATTGTCATTCCGCTACATGCGGGGGCATACAGTGGAACGAAGGGTCGTGCCTCACAGAGTCACGCTGCTATGGTTCTACAGTGGTCCTGTCAGGCCAAAAAGTGTCCTAGTGCCAAAAAGTGTCCTAGTGCCAAAAAGTGTCCTAGTGCCAGAAACTGCCCTAGTGCCAAAAAGTGTCCTATCTGATGTCACAATGCCGTTCAGATGGAAGGAAGCATCCGTTGCTATGCCAGCGTTAAATTCCAGAGCTAGCTACGCGTGCTAGCGGGAAACTATCCTGATTGCTATAGTGGTCGCTAGGTGTGAATTTTTGCATTTGGGCCTATTTTTAATCATTTATCCTACTCTACAGTGTTTGTTTATCACTCGTACGAGACTCCTGAGACAGCAATGTGCGGTAGACTACTATACATGGCGCTTTTCCTGTCTATTAAAATCGATACTAAATACTTTTTACTTAAAAAAAAAAAACGCAAAATAGGTAGCTAGCTAGCTAGCTATCGAACAAGTGAAAACTTCAAATCGTTAACGTGGTCTCAGCAGCTCAGACGTGATGGGTGGAGATATTAGCCCTGGAAACTTTCAAAAAAACAACATTCAGAAACGTCCAATACGTGTTCCCTCCTGGACTACCAGGTCTCTCGCTCCCATGGGAACCACAGAACCTGCTGTGATTGGACGTCAGTCACCACGGACACACCACCAGCATCCAACTGCTCCCGCCCACACACTCTCATTGGCTGGACTCCAGGCACTGTGCCGCCAGATGTCCCCCTATTGGATGACTGGGCTGCCAGCCAGCCTCGCGTGTCATTACAATCCTTCTTCTCAATTATGGCAATAATGTCCATCTATCATCACTCATCTTGTTCTCTGTTCATCTCTCAGTCTCTTCTTCTTTCTGTCATGTCCACCCCTCCTCTTTCTGTCTCTTTCATTTTTCATCTCCCCCTCTCCCTCCCCATTTCCTCATCTCTCCCTCTCCCCCCTCTCTCACCCTCTCTTTCTCTCTGTCTCTCTCTCCCTCTCTCTCCCTTTCTCTTTCTCTCTCTCTCTCTCTCCCTCTCCCTCTCTCTATTTCTCTCTCTCTCCCTCTCTTTCTCTCTCTCTCCCTCTCTCTCTCTCTCCCCTCTCTCCCTCTCTTTCTCTCCATCTCTCTCTCCCTCTCCCTCTCTCTATTTCTCTCTCTCTCTCCCTCTCTCTCTCATCTTCTCCTGAGGTTCCACTTGATCTCTATCAATCTGTCAGTTTAATGAGATTTAGGGTCTCCTCAGCACACCAGTGACCCTTGACCCCTGCCTACTCGCCCCCCCCCCTCACACGCACACGGTTCATTATGAAACTGATACGTGTGGGTGGTACGTCACAAACAGGCTCTTTTTTTGTCTCAGCTCTGACTCTCTGCTCTCTCTCTCTCTCTCTCTCTCTCTCTCTCCTCTCTCCTCTCTCTCCTCTCTCTGCTCTCTCTCTCTCCTCTCTGCTCTCTCTTCTCTCTCTGCTCTGTCTCTCTCTGCTCTCTCCTCTCTCTTCTCTCTCTGCTCTGTCTCTCTCTGCTCTCTCTCTCATCTCTCCTCTTTCTCCTCTCTCTCATCTCTCTTCTCTCTCTCCTCTCTCTTCTCTCTCTCATCTCTCTTCTCTCTCTCCTCTCTGCTCTCTCTGTCTCTCTCTCTTCTCTCTCTTCTCTCTCTCATCGCTCCTCTCTGCTCTCTCTCTTCCCTATTACTCTCTGCTCTAACCATCTCACTCTTTCACACTCTCTTTCCACACACACACACACACACACACACACACACACACACACACACACACACACACACACACACCCACCCACCGACCCACCCCCACACATTCAGCTTAGTGTTTTCATGTGGCTTTGCTATTCTCCCTGAGCTGTTTTCAGGAGATTACAAACCAACCCAGCTCATCTGTGTGCAGATCTTCTGATGGAAACACTGCTCCAATCAAGTGTTACGAAACAAACACCAGCTACATGATCTACATGATGCATGATATAGGGGTCTCCTCCCTCGCTCCCTCCCTCCCTCTCTCGTTCTCTCCCTCCCTCACTCCCTCTCTCCCATGGTCCCTCCTTCCCTCGCTCTCCCTTTCTCGCTCCCTTGCTCCCTCCCCCCCTCACTCCCTCACTCCCTCGCCCCCTCACTCTCTTTCTCCCTCCCTCCCTCCCTCCCTCCCCAGACCCCAGTCCCCAGACCCCAGTCCCCAGACCCAGGCTGCCAGACCCAGGCTGCCAGACCCAGGCTGCCAGACCCAGGCTGCCAGACAGTCCTGTAGATGAGAGTTTTGCTAGTCTGTCTTCAGCTGTGCTCCTCTTCACCTCCACCGGCTGGACACTGAGAGAGCTGTGGACGACACACTGAAGTGTGTGTTTGTGTGTGTATATGTGTGTGTGCGTGTGTGTCTGTGTGCGTGTGTGTCTGTGTGTCAGTGTATGTGTCTGTGAGTTGCACCATTACAGAGAGTTGAAGTGGCCTCTTTTCTATCTTGTCCTGGGGTCACACCAGGACAAGATAGACCTACACTCTCTCTGTCTCTGTCTCTCTCTCTCTCTGTGTCTCTCTGTCTCTCTGTCTCTCTGTGTCTCTCTCTGTGTCTCTCTGTCTCTCTGTGTCTCTCTCTCTCTCTCTCTGTCTGTCTCTCTCTCTCTTTCTCTGTCTATCTCTGTCTCTCTCTCTCTCTCTCTCTGTCTCTCTCTCTCTCTCACACACATACACACACACACACAGACACACACACACACACACACACACACACACACACACACACACACACACACACACACACACAGTGGCTGCCTGGGTGCTGAGAGATGTTCTCAGGGTTAGCTGTTGGTGATGCTGACCCAGTCAGCTAGTACCCAGCTTTATTAACAGGAGATGCTGGCGTCTTAGGAACCTGCCATGACCTACTGTTCTGTATTCAGCAGAGAGACACACACCTATACACTACACACACACACACCTGTCCACTACACACACACACACACCTGTACACCACACACACACCTGTACACTACACACACACACCTGTACACTACACACACACACACCTGTACACTACACACACACACCTGTACACTACACACACACACACACACACCTGTACACTACACACACACACCTGTACTCCATATACCCACACACCTGTACTCCATGCACACACACACACACACACACCTGTACACTATACACACACACACCTGTACACACACATACACCTATACACACACACACACACCTGTACACTATACACACACACCTATACACACACATACACCTATCCACTAACACACACACCTGCACACACACCTGTACACTAAAAGAAAGGAGAAGGAGCAGGAGAAGGAGAGGAGAGGAGTGTCTTGTCTAACAGGCTTGTGTCTCAGGGCCATCAGGGCATTAGGACAGGCTATCATCCACCACAGACCTCTACCTTGTCAGTCCTGATCCATCCTCTATCTGTCAGGCTGCTGGAAGAACCCCATCACTCTCCTCCCCTCCTCCTCTCCTCCTCCCCTCCTCCTCCCCTCCTCTCCACCCCTCCTCCCCTCTTCTCCACCCCCCTCCTTCCCTCCTCCCCTCCTCCATCTCTGGTTAACTCTGCCATCTGCACTCCTCGCTCTTCACAAGCCAATTTATCATCCATCTGTCCCTCCAGCCTCTGCCCCAGCCTTTTGCCCCAGCCTCTGCCACAGCCTCTGCCCCAGCCTCTGCCCCAGCCTCTGCCCCAGCCTCCGCCCCAGCCCTTTGCCCCAGTCCCTAAACTGGAAACAGAGACAAACAGGGAAAGAGGGGTAAGAAGGAGAAAAGGAGAGGGGAAGAGGAGAGAGGGAGAGAGGTGAGAAGGAGAGAGGGGGAGAGAGGGGGAGAGGTGAGAAGGAGATGAGAGGGGGAGAGGAGAGGGGGAGAGGAGAGAAGGAGAGGGGGAGAGGAGGGAGGTAGAAGTATAAATCTGCCACCTCCCTGATGGCGAGACCGTCGTGACTCTTAGAAGAGAGATCAGCACATTCCCTCTCTCTCTCTCCTCTCTTTCCTCTCTCTCTCTCTCCTCTCTCTCTCTCTCTGAGCAACCCCCCTCTCTCACTTCAACTGTCATCCTGCCTCATTCCCTCTCTCTGTTTTCCCTCTCTCTGTTTTCCCTCTCTCTTTCTATCTGCTACATTTCTCACTCGCGTCATCTTGCTCTCTCTCCCCACATGTAGGTACACTGTCAGAAACCCTTTCAGACCCTGTTTCTAAGTCTGTGTGTGTGTGTGTGTGTGTGTGTGTGTGTGTGTGTGTGTGTGTGTGTGGTGTGTGTCAGAGCCAATGAAGAATGCATGGGTTTGTGTTTGCATCAGTGTGTTGGTCCTCTGTTATTTCCCCAACCAGTCCACCACTCCCCAATCTCTCTCCCTTTGTCTCTCGCTCTCTCTCTGCATCTTTCTCTCTCTCTCTGCATCTTTTTCTCTCTCTCTGCATCTTTCTCTCTCTCTCTCTCTCTCTCTCTCTCTGCCTCTCTCTGCCTTCCTCTACATCTCTCTCTGCCTCTCTCTCTGCGTCTCTCTCTCTCTGCATCTTTCTCTCTTCATCTATCTCTGCCTCTCTTTCTGTGTCTCTATGCCTCTCTCTCTGCATCTCTCTCTCTCTCTCTGTATCTCTCTCTCTCTCTGCATCTCTCTCTCTCTCTCTGCCTCTCTCTCTCTCCCTGTCCTTCTCTTCCTTTCCCTCCCTCTCTCTATCTTCATTGTGTTTCTCCGGAGCACTGAAATCTGAGAGCATTGTTTGAGCGTAGTGCTGCCTGACACCAAATGACACACACACACGTACCCACAAACAAACACACACATACACACACACGGACACAAAAACACACACACACACACACACACACGCACACACACAAACACACACACACACCCACTGAGCAAGGCTCCGCTTTAGTGCAAAGCAGAGAGCGGTAACTGTCGGTGGAATCTGCCATCATTACCCACAAGCCTCTCTGCTGTAGTCCTCCGTGTCATGATTGATAGGACGAGTGGAGGAATCAAGGTCAGCCATATAGCTTAACTTCATCTGTAAAGTCAAACTGATCAAGTCTCAAGGTTGAATGAATCAAAAACATTGGCAAATCCTCTCTCCCTTTCTCCCCCTCTCTCCCACACTCTCCGTCTGTCTTGGACTATAAATGGCCTATTTTACCCAAAGCTACCTGTGGTAATGTTGGTTCCGATCGCTCTCTGTTGTACTGAGTGCCTACTATGTCATACCAGACCAAGCTGAGCGAAAGTTTTCCCTCTCAGCTAGTTCTCCGTCTACTTAAATGGTATTATTTTGTTCTGCCTCCGGTGCTTCTTCACAGGGTACGGTGCGTTCCGTGCTGGACGATACCTCCATGTAGTGGCCTGTGTTTGAATTCATCCCAGGGACATTTCTAAATGTCCACCCCCTCCCTCCCTCCCTCCCCTCCCCTCCCCCCCTCCTCGCTACTTACTGTTTATTTCCAAAAGAGTTAGCATAAAACAATTAGTCATCAACGTAATCGCAACCTAAGCGAAAAGGGAAGTTGAGTCATCTTTATGTGAAGCTGTTGGTGTTCGTAAAGACACACCGTTGAATTCAGCAAACAGGCAATTATGTTGCCTTTTGTTGTGAGCGGTTACGATGATTGTGCTTTTTTGGGGGGGACTACAGGATAGGTTATGATCATTACCTTAACGAACTTCTCAAGCGGAACAAGGAGAACACTTAAAACTCATTCCAATGTGTTAAATGAGAGATGAATTACTATATTTTCATTGTGTAAGTTGGCTACTTGAATGCACAGATGTTGTGTATTTGTCTGCTGTAGCTTGGCAAAGCAGACAGTTAGCCTGTACAGTAGGTAAATTTAGCAGACTAGCAGATAGCATGTACAGTAGCTAGCATCACCAGACTAGTGGTTAGCCTGTACAATAGCTAGCAACAGCAGACTATAGGTTAGCCTGTACAGTAGCTAGCATCATCAGATAAGACGTTAGCCTGTACAGTAGCTAGCATCAGAAGACTAGCGGTTAGCCTGTACAGTAGCTAGCATCAGCAGACTAGCGTTTAGCCTGTACAGTAGGTAGCATCACCAGACTAGCGGTTAGCCTGTACAGTAGGTAGCATCACCAGACTAGCAGTTAGCCTGTACAGTAGCGAGCAACAGCAGACTAGCGGTTAGCCTGTACAGTAGGTAGCAGCAGAGCCATATAAAAAGAAAAAACATTTTTATATTGCTCTGGCTAGCAACAGCAGAGCAGAGGTTACTGTCACAATCACTTTAGTCCTGGCATCATTAGTTAATTCCTTTATTCATCGATCCATCCACCCATCCACTTCATTAGCCCGTTATTAAACAGGATGTGTTGTGTCATCACTTCCTCTGGGCTGGCAAATCATGTGCCAAGAATGTGTGGTGCTAAGTAAAACAATTCAATGCTCTACTTCACTGCTGCTCTCTCTATCCTCCCATTCCCTCCCTCCCTCTGTGCTCTCTCTCTACTCTTCTCTCTCTCTATACCCTTCTTCTCTCTCTCTCTCTCTCTCTCTCTACTCTTCTCTCTCTCTCTATACCCTTCTCTCTCTCTCTCTATACCCTTCTCTCTCTCTCTCTATACCCTTCTCTCTCTCTCTCTCTATACTCTTCTCTCTCTCTACTCTTCTCTCTCTCTCTCTCTATACTCTTCTCTCTCTCTACTCTTCTCTCTCTCTCTACTCTGCTGTCTCTCACACTCTCTTACTCACTCTCCATTTTCCTTCCATTCCCTCCCTCCCTAACTCTCTCTGTGCTCTCTCTCTACTCTTCTCTCTCCCCCCCTCTCTCCCTACTCTTCTCTCTCCCCCCTCTCTCCCTCCCTCTCTCTGTGCTCTCTCTCTTTTCTCTCTCCCCCCCTCCTTTCCAGACACTCTCACAGACAGTTTTCATTACCTCTGGAACATCATGGCAGGAGACTTAAGAATCAATTAATTGTATTAACCTATCTCTGTGCAGAGGGAGAGTGACACAGAGAGAGGGAGAGTTAGTCTGCGAGAATGAAATAATGACCTTTTCTTTTTCGCTTCACTTCCCAAACTGTTAAACTGTGAAGAGTTCAGTTATTTGTGTGACGCTTCCCTTCTCTGTTCTGCTGAGTGTGTGTATGTGTGTCTGTTGGCTGGATAAGTACTGCGTTATCAGCCCTTAACCATCTGTAAGAAATGAGAAAGTGATGGATGGAGAGAAGAAGATAGAGAGAAGGAGAAGGAGAGAAAGAGGGAGAGAGAGGAGGGGCGTAGCAGCAATGGTGTTGCGCAGGCAGGCAGGCAGACAGACAGTCAAACAGTCAGACAGACAGTCAAACAGTCAGACAGACAGTCAAACAGTCAAACAGTCAAACAGACAGGCAGACAGACAGGCAGACAGGCAGGCAGACAGGCAGGCAGGCAGGCAGGCAGGCAGGCAGGCAGACAGACAGACAGACAGACAGACAGACAGACAGACAGAGGCTCAAACCTCAGCAGGGGAGACGAGGTATCGAAGGCCCCCAAATGAGATCATGAAGGACTTGTGTCCTCAGACTGTAGATGATCCCATGGCTCAAATACACATCGTGTCTGTAATGTCACACTACCTAGGGGGTTGTCTCTGTGGCAGCAGGAGGGGGGGAGGATGGTGAAGAGGAGGAGGAGGGAGGAGAGGAACAGGAAGGTAGAAGGGGGAGGGAAGGAGGGAGAGAGGATGGTGAAGAGGAGGAGGAGGGAGGAGAGGGACAGGAAGGTAGAAGGGGGAGGGAAGGAGGGAGAGAGGATGGTGAAGAGGAGGAGGGTGGAGGAGAGGGACAGGAAGGTAGGAGGAGGAGGCAGGGAGGGAGGGAGAGAGAATGACGAAGAGGAGGAGGAGGAGGAGGAGGAGGGAGGGAGGAAGAGAGGAAGAGAGAGAGTCGAGATGATGAGAGAGGCAGGGCTGTGCTGACTATGACAGGATCTGAGGCCTGGAGGTTGTTTCAGCTAGCTGATGGCACTTTTCAGACTTCATAAACAACGTGTTTAATTAGGCCAGCATTCAGATACAGAGATTCATCTGTTTCCCAAATTGCTCTACTTTGTTAGTGTTGGTGTCTGTCCGTCTGGGTTGATTGTTTTGGGTTTATATAACATCTCAGCTGTTTGTATTTGAAATGTTTATACAGTCGATAAAGCTGAATAGCATTCCCCTTGCTTCATGGTGTGTGAATTGAAATGCCAGCATCATAGCTTGTGAAAACATGTAGAACCTTCAGATGCGGCTGGTCGGGATATGGCTCTCAAGTTAGGACCATCTCACCGGATCTTCACTTATCGGCCTCCCTCTTCCTCCTCACGCTCTCAGTGCCTCGTCTCTTCTCTCTCCTTCCTGTCCTTCCCCTTTCCTTCTCTCACTTTTCCTCAATTCCGCTCTCCTCCCTGCCAGCGCCTGCCTGCCCTTCTCTCTTCCTCATCGTCTCCCTCCCTCCTCTTCTCGTATAATAATTTATATCATCTCTCTCCTCTCCTTCGCGGTACTGTCCATTCCCCCTTGGA
>BROE01000005.1:1813478-1837466 GCA_036571765.1 Plecoglossus altivelis | reverse complement strand
CACCCTCCCCTGCCCCCCCTATCCTCTACCCCCGTCTCCTCTACCCTCCATCTCAGACACATTCGCCAGCAAGGTAGCAGCCACCCAGGACCAGCATGCTGACGCCTCCGTGGGCAACGTCACCGGTAGCAACGCCGTCAACGTGTTCCTGGGCATCGGCGTGGCGTGGTCGCTGGCCGCCGTGTACTGGAGGACCCAGGGCAAGCGCTTCCTGGTAGACCCGGGCACGCTTGCCTTCTCTGTCACCCTCTTCACCATCTTCGCCTTCGTGTGCATGGCCGTGTTGCTGTTCCGCCGGAGGCCCTCCATCGGAGGCGAGCTAGGGGGCCCCCGGGGGCCTCGAATCCTCACCAGCCTGCTGTTCTTGGGGCTGTGGTTCCTCTACATCCTCTTCTCCAGCCTGGAGGCCTACTGCCACGTAGAGGGCTTCTAGAAGAGGGAAGGAGGGAGACGGAGGCTTGTCTGTGGGGAGGGATGGGGGAGGGGTGAACAGTCCCTTCATCTACCTACACACGCATGCACATAGACACACACGCACACATAGAGACACATGAAGACACGCACACACATAAACACACATATAGACACACACACACACACATATAGACACACATATAGACACACACACACACATAGACACACACACACGTAGACACACAGACACGCATATATACACACAGATAGACACACGCACACACATAGATGTTGGATACATGTGTGTTTGTTTGCTGTGGCAGGTAACAGACTTACACACACATTCTCTCTCACACACACAAACACATGTACACACACGCACAGGTAAAACCTAAAGGGTGTGGAGGACCCAGTTAGCAACACAACACTGAATCATTCACACACAGTTCTCACACACACTCTCTCTCACACACACACACACACACACACACACACACACACACACACACACTGGAGAGATGAGGAAGACAGGAGAATAATTCAGTCAAGGAAGAAAAGAGGTATGTTGGAGTTCCAGATATGAGAGATGAGAAGAGGGATATACAGGGAAGAGATATAGGATGTAGAGGGAAGGTAAGAGAGAGAAACAGGTATGTTTACAGAGAGGGCCAGACAAGTGGGTTTACAGAGAGAGACAGATGTGTTTACAGAGAGGGAGACAGGTGTGTTTACAGAGAGAGAGACAGGTGGGTTTACAGAGAGACAGGTGGGTTTACAGAGAGAGACAGGTGGGTTTACAGAGAGAGACAGGTTGGTTTACAGAGAGACAGGTGGGTTTACAGAGAGACAGGTGGGTTTACAGAGCAAGAGACAGAAAGGTGTGTTGATAGAGAGAGACAGCTGTGTTGAGAGAGAGACAGGTGTGTTGATAGAGAGACAGGTGTGTTGATAGAGAGACAGGTGTGTTGATAGAGAAGTGTGTTTACATAGAGATGGACAGGTGTGTTTACATAAAGAGAGGGACAGCCAAGTGTGTTTACAGAGAGACAGACAGGAGTGTTTACAGAGACAGACAGACAGGTTTGTTTACAGAGGGACAGACAGGCGTGTTGTTAGGAGTTTGACATGTGGACCATGAGAGCGTGTCAGATCTTGAACCTGTCGAGTCACCATCATCCAGGCTCAACAGTCTCAAAAGAAGGGCTATGAACAGAACATGTTCTGTCATAAACAAAAACACACAGTCCGTGGCCACGCCCCCCCTAGCCCCATGACCACGCCCCCTAGCCCAATGGCCACGCCCCCTAGCCCCATGGCCACGCCCATCCACTCCTCTCCCAGCCTTGGTCCCTGGACCCAGATTAACCCTGCTGTCTGTCAGTCACAGAGAGGCACGGCACCTGTCCACCACTGGGGTGCGCCACTATGATGGAGGTAGCTTCCTGTCACCAGGCTGAATGTAAATAAGAGTTTTATGATCGTGTCGCGTTGGAACAAAGAAGGGATTCTGTCAATGGCTGCTCTCCCAATACACACACTCAGGTGTATACACACACACACTCAGGTGTATACACACACACTCAGGTGTATACACACACACAAAGGTGTATACACACACACATAAGAAAAATGCAGAAGGCTTCATGGATGCAGAAAGACTTTCCCTTTGATGTGATATTTGGGGAAAATCCTGGACAAACAAAGTATGTTGTTCTACTTTCGTGTAAAGCTGGATTCGGTGGAGAGAGCTGATTGGCTGACTGGATTCAGTGGAGAGTGCTGATTGGCTGACTGGATTCAGTGGAGAGTGCTGATTGGCTGACTTGACAGGAAGCCTGTCAGAGACAAGAAAAAGGAGCAGCCAAGACCAGGTCCGAAAAAAGACAAATTTGCATCGAGGGCCCTTATTGGTCGATCTGACCACTTTAGGGTTTTCAGGGACCAATCGAGAGTCCCTTTACATGTTCCGCACCGCGATGTCTGCTGTGTTCGGTTCTGTCCAACTCTGTCCGTATTTGTGATATTAGTAATAGTAACAATACTATTTGTGATTTGTGATACTTTACCGTCTACTTTTCTCAGGGCTGTCTGTCAGCCTGAACTGAGGCATTGTGGGTAGGGGTGCATGAGCTGATAGAACTCTAGTCGGCACGGTAACGGCATGGCCAACTGTAAACTATATGCATGGGTAATGAAACGAGGGGCTGGGCTGGTTCATTCATCCTCTCTGACAGGAGAACACAAGTCTACACCACAGCCCTACTACAGAGCTGTCTCACCGGTGCAGACCAGCAGGGGGTGCTGTATCTGGCTCGTGTTGATGAAGCCCTGCTACAGACCTGTACCACCAGGGGACACTGCGGATGTGGAGCCCACCGCCCCACCAGACCACATGGCACACTGACACAAGCAGGTGGACGTGTGTCTCTGTTCTCTGTGGGTGACTGGCATCATGGCCTGCTTGGTAGCGTCCGACCCAACCAACACAGACTGTTATATGGATGATGTCTCAGTGTTTAGGACAGGGCTGTCCTAGATACTCTCCTGTAGGTTTACACTCAAACCATGGAGCAGGATTGGTTCCAAACCTAGAGGAGGGTAAATCTCCATGGAGCAGGATTGGTTCCAAACCTTCAGGAGGGTAAATTTCCAGGACTAGGATTGGTTCCAAACCTTCAGGAGGGTAAATCTCTAGGACTAGGATTGGTTCCAAACCTTCAGGAGGGTAAATCTTCATGGAGTAGGATTGGTTCCAAACCTAGAGGAGGGTAAATCTTCATGGAGCAGGATTGGTTCCAAACCTACTGGAGCGTAAATCTCCATGGAGCAGGATTGGACAGCCCTGATTTAGGGGTTAGACACCCTTTCTAGAGTTACAACAGCCTGCACTCTCTGCGCCTTATGATCTAAATGAGTATTTCCTGCTAAACCCACCCTTCTAAGTGGCTGGCCTGTACGTCATCCTGGGTGATGTGTAGTATATACAAACTTTTATATAGCTGGCATTGTACCAGATACCCAAAGAAAAGAGAAACTATATGGAGGAATAAACTCATACGTTCCGAAGACTCATCAGAACAAGCCAGCCTAAAGTTTCTATTGGTTGCTGTGTGGTGTTGGTGTGATCTGATTGGTTGCTGTACGGTGGTGGTGTGATCCTATTGGTTGCTGTACTACGGTGACGTGGGAGATCACTGGTGCTTAGTTCCTGTTTGAGGTCAAAGTGCAATAACACTAGGAAAGATGAACATACGTGAGGAGCTGATTACAGTCATCTGTGTTGTCGTCGTTTAGGATGAACTGTTACTACTAGTTTGACTTCGCACCCTGATAACAGAAATATGAATCCATTAGGAAACACCTGCTGCAGACCTCAAAGACATTTTAGCTCAGTATTTGGATCACAAATAGATAATGGTTACGCTGAAATGGACATTATCCAGTGGCAACTGGAATTACGATACTAATACCGTCTTCATTAGGTGTAAATGTCTTGGTTCAACACAGACGTAGAATTCTAGTAAAATGTGTAAATGAGTTGAGTTACTGTTATTTCTTCAAATGTTCACTGCCTGATATTAAACCGAAGTCTACTGAGGTATAGCTGAGGCATATTTGCGAATATCTTCAGTTTTTTTGAGCGTGCTACGCTTTGATAAACCAAGGTCTCTACTGCGCTCCGATGAACTAACATCGCCTTGGCCTTTCTCTCATTGTGTCGTAAATATTTAAGAGTTGTTTTTTTTTCTTGTTTTTTTTAACTTCTTTCTTTCTCTATTGGCTGTATTTAAAACTGCGTTTTAGATATAGGATAGATAAGAGGAGTTAGGTACTGTGTGCTGTACAGCCAATTGAATTACTCTTCCTACAGGTACCAAACCGATACCGATATAGTGGTGAGTATAGGCTTCAGTAGATACGATTTTGATACTTTTCCCCCCCAAATTAAGAACAATTACATGTCATTTACTTTTAAGTCTTTTCCTCATAACCATATGCCTCTTTTTTATAAATATATATCACAAATTTAGGCTGTCTCCCTGGAGATAATTAAAAAAGGATTTATCTACTAGATAATGTATGTTCAACTTGTCAAAGCTAATATAAAAGTCTGAGCTGTTGATAAGCTTCATTTAATGTGGTTGATATGTGCAATATGAAACAATCTGTACGTTGCTTAGGCTACATCTTTGATATTGAGGAGGCGGTAAAGCTGGATCGGTAGTCCAACGTTTGTTGAAGTTTCCGCCAACCGTCAACTACTTATTTATTGAAACTTACTCTGGGGAGGGGAAAAAACATCACGCGTGAGAAGCATGTTTACACAACGAACTGGAACTTTGCCATCTGATTTGTTTTACAATGTTTTACAAAGAGTTTTAGACATCGAGGAATATATTACCGTTACCAGTCAGCTCTCGACACAGCTATCATCGCGTAAGCGAGCAATGTTCCAGTGTCGTTTCATTACTAAAACTAACTGTCTGGCTTAGGTCATTGCTGTAGCTAACTGTGACATCACTTCCTGGTGTTTTTCTATGTGCGTACTACTGTGAAGTAGCATGAGCCGCCTCCGACGTGTTAGCATGTGTAACCGACGTCTAGCTGTGCTGACAACTCTCTTCCTGGGTTGCCTTCCCTAATGTGACTACTAAAAGGCACTGCTAAAGGTAGCTAGGAACTTAGCTACGTGATTACAAACCTGGCAACCCAAGTGAGAGACTTGTCTGTCTTGTGTATTGTGTATTCGCCGCCTGCGAAGGCGCGGAACAGGAAGTCTGTGGTCGAGATCGTTTGTCCTCCCTTCCTTCCTGCATTTGTACGTCTGTTTTCCAGAGTGTGATAACACTGCGTGTTTGTCGCCTCCTCCACTTTCTCACTCGCTGTTTGGGGCAGTGGGTTCGAAACCTTCTCTGAGTCTTGCTCTTAAATGTGTTCTGTGTGTGGTTTTATCTGTGATTCTTTCTCTCTGCCTGATTTGTAGGGAAATAATGACACTTTAAAAGGATACGTGATAGAAAATACGAATATACATTTATTTAATACTGTAATAAATTATTTAAAAATAATATTTACTTTAATTTTTATGAAAGAAAAAAAGTTGAGAAAAAATAATCCTGAAACGTGTTTTTAGGAGAATATGGCATGAGGTGTAATGTGTTCTGAAAGAAAAGATGTAATCAACTCAAGTTGACCTTATTAAATATAGTTTATTTATTTTCAAGGCTATATGTGTCTGTGTGGTTATTACTAAAACTACTGGGCGGAGGGGATTTTCAAGAATTAAGAAATCATTAATCATTTTTTGTGCATTTAACAGAGCGAGTTAATCTTTCTCATCGTGAATTGTAAAAAAATAATAATTACCCCTTCTGATACATATAATTAGAGAACCCTGCGATAGTATCGGCCCATTAGCGACTTAATCTCTAGATTTAGCGATTTTTCACTATTCTAGCGATTTTCCGCTGCTTTGGCAATCTCCGTTTTTGTTGTTGTTGCGCTGCTTCAACAACGTTTTACTGAACTGTGAATGACGCTGTCTTTGCTTCGTTGTACCACACGGACCTGCCTTCGCTCCCTACGCGCTTCAAGTGAGGAAATAACGGTTGTATTCAAACAGGAGGAGGTCTGGGTGGGTCACACAGGTCAGATCCTCTGAGCTCTGGGTGGGTCAGATTTTTTCCAGCTTTATAAACTTCTTTTTCTGTTTCAAAACTTTTCACAACCTTTAAAAATATTTGCTCTTGGATTATCGTATTTTATAATCTTTCGAAACGTTGATTAAACGTTCCCATTTAAAAAAAAATCTTATCCCATTTGTTGAAAGGGAATTACCATTGAGTGAAATACATAGTATAACCTGCAAGTGGCAGCAGGGAGGTTTGATAATCCGAGTTTGCAGCAAAATCCACAGGACAAAGAAGAAACAGACATTCTTGAGCTGCGTTCCAATTTAACAATTCGTAACTTTATACCTCTCTATTTTAGTTATAGATCTGATGTGACTGGATTTGGGCGTGGCGTCTGTTACGTGGATTTTACTGCCATATTTTATCGTTGTTTACTTGTACGTCACAGTGTCGGATGTGTGACGGAGACGAGACCCGGAACTACTTTCCAGAATAGAGGGCAGCGTTGCAAATTAAAGATGGCGGCCCCCTTGCTGGTGAGTTCACCTGTGATTCTCGTATTAGATAAGTACTGTCCATTGGACAGTGTCCAATACTATTCTCACATGACATGGTATACTTCCACTAACGTGGAAAATTACATATATTAGTTTCTATTCGGTCACGGAGTTGACTGCGCTTAAATTTAGAGCAAAGTCTAACTATTGCTAGCCAGACATTAGCCAAATCAGCTAGCACTGGGCTAGCTAGCCTAAGTTCCCATACATTCCTAGTGGAAGGGTGTGAGATCACACAACAACATCCTCTTACAAAGGCGGCAAACGTGGGTTTGATGTATATCTCTAGTGATCTTACGCAATCATTATCTTACGGTGTTTTTGTTGCGTTTGTCCCTGTTAGGGTCAATTGGTCCAGCGACACTGCCGGCTGCCGTACCTCACGGTAGCCGGGCGGTGCTTGAGTTCCTCCGGGCTTGCCCCCCCACGCCCCGTGCACACCAGAATCCTCGTCTACCTGGCCCAGCGTTTCCATGACGTCGAGAAATTCCTCACCTGGACTTCTGGATTGAAGAAATGGAGATTAAAGAAGAAGAATGCGTACGTGGTGTGACAGCATCACTAGTAGTTGTGTGTGTGTGTGTGTGTGTGTGTGTGTGTAGATCTATAGATCTATAGATCTATATCGATAGATAGAGATCTATCGATATATATAGATATAGATCAAAGTTCCTCAGTTATCAAGTCCACAGTATAACTTAAGGTAGCAACTATGTGATCAGCATGGAAGGACAGGTAAGTGTTAGTGCAGGTAGTCTGCCTCACCCAGGTGAATTGTCTCACCCCCTGCAGGTTCTATGGTTACACCCAGGTGAACTATGGTGACAACATAGCGACAGCCTACTACATCCTCTGTCTCGGAGGAGGCGTCAGGTGAGGGACCAGCTGTTCCCCACTTCCTGTCATCGTAATGATCTACTTCCTGGTTTGGCTTGGTTGGTGTTTCACACTAGGAAATGATCGGAACCAGAGACAGTTTAACTGTGTGTGTCTGTGTGTGTGTGTGTGTGTGTGTGTGTGTGTGTGTCGGTCTGTCTGTCTGTCTGCATCTGTCTGTCTGCATCTGTCTGTGTGTGTGTGTGTGTGTGTCTGTCTGTTTGGTGTGTGTGTCTGTGTCTTTCTGTCTGTCTGTGTGTGTATGTCTGTGTGTGTGTGTGTGTGTATTCCAGGTATGCAGGGCAGCCACAGTGGTTCCGCTCAGACCATAGAGGCAAGTTCACCTGGGACTTCATGAACCACAAAGACTCACCTGTGGAGGAGGTGGATGCCAGCAACACTGTGATCGACTACTCTGGTCTGGAGAACCTGGGTACGTACAAGAGTGTTCTTATGGGAAGTATGGGAGCATCCATTTGCACTGTCTGTGCAGCCGTAAGAGTTTTTAACGTTTAACAACCAAGACGTCTAAAAGTCAGAGGAAGAGAAGATGTGTGTATTTGTATTTGTTGCTTTTATCCATGACACGACTCCCCCTTCGTTCCTACCCCTCCCCCCCTCCCCTCCTTCTCCCCCTCTCCCCTCCTTCTCCCCCCTCTCCCCTTCCTCTCCCTCCCCTCTCCCTTCCCCTCCCTCCTTCCTCCCCCAGTGAGGCAGCGAGGGCTGCGGTCTCTCTCTCTGAGGGGCTGTCAGGAGGTGGATGACTGGTTCCTGTCCAGGCTTCATGTCTTCCAGGACTCCCTGGAGGAGCTGGACATCTCCCACTGCCCCCTGATCACCGCAGGGGGCCTGGCCTCCCTGGGCAGTCTCAGGTAGGCCCGCTCAGACACATAGCATTGTCTGGCTCGCAATGAAAACAATCTCATGATAGTTGTTGTTTTATGGGCAGCAGGGAGTTATTGTAACCAGCCCAGCCATAATTCTGTCCTTAACTTGGTTCAACTGATTTTACCCGTGTGTGTGCGTGTGCCAGGAATCTGCGTCGTCTAGACGTGTCGTCTCTCCCCCGGCTCCAGAGCCCCGGCCTGGTGGTGATCCTACTGGAAGAGATGCTGCCCCACTGCCACGTGACTGCTGCTGGGTACGACCATCACCGCCTGGCCCTGGAGCCCCTGGAGGACCAGGAGGACCAGGGAGAGAGGCTGGGGAAGGGGCTGGCGTAGAGGGAGAGAGGCTGGCGTAAAGAGAGAGAGGCTGGCGTAAAGAGAGAGAGGCTGGCGTAAAGAGAGAGAGGCTGGCGTAAAGAGAGAGAGAGGCTGGGGAAGGGGCTGGCGTAGAGGGAGAGAGGCTAGGGAAGGGGCTGGCATAAAGAGAGAGGCTGGTGTAGAGGGAATGAGGCTGAGCTAGGGAGGGCTGGGGTTTGGGAGATGAGGGGTTGCCCAGGATCCTGGTCTAGTGGCTCAGGGGGGCTGTAGGGGGCCGGGGGCCAGTGGCTCTGGGGGACTGTAGGGGGCCGGGGGCTAGGGGGCCAGTGGCTCCGGGGGGCTGTAGGGGGCCGGGGGCTAGGGGGCCAGCCCTGCAGACAGACTAACAGGAGGAACCAGAGCAGCTGGTGACCCCCCCCACACCTCAGGACCAGGCTGGAGCTGGAAGACATCGTACCTGGGCCTGGCACAGACCGGGCCTGGCACAGACTGGGTCTTGCTCTGGCTGGCTGACTGACTGAATGACAGTTGAGATTTAAGTGAGACCTTAAAGTAAAAAATATTTATTTATTTATTAAGGTAGTTAATGACTGAGAGCACGCCTTAGTATGTATATAATCAGAATGTTCTGTATAGAATTAATTGATTGTGATCAATAAAATGTAAATATGAACAGTATATCAATGTGTTTTTGATCCAGTGTAACAAATGTTAAAGCAGACACGGAGAAGTCTAGCGTTATAATTGCATTTTAAAACAGGTGTGAAATCGTATTAACAGGGTGACGTAAATCCAATAATCCGTTATTAGCAGAAAGTGTCGGCAGACTTCAGATGTAACTGTTGCGGCCAACGGAAGGAAATGAACCGCAGATCTCCCACAGAAAGGTATCGTCCTACAAACGAGTGCTTGTATGATGATAATGTTATGCGACCTCCACAAGCAATGGCATTTTGATACGGTTTTATATAACTCGACTACGTACGGGCAAATAGGAAAATGCGTCTTTGGATCCCTCATGAAGTGCTCTGGTTGACATATTATGTTGTGTTTTTTTGTAACTTCTAACACGTTTTTTGGACGTGTCCACACTTGTATTTCTATCGTTATGTGAAATGATTGCTAGCTCGAACAAAATATTCACCGTAGACAGGTAGGAAGCAATATTGTAACACCAACGACCTACACGGAACCATTTAGAGACGGACAATAACACAAGGACCAATCTGACAGCTCTGCGTTTTTCTTACGGAAGATAAGAAACTAGCGATAGAAGTCTAAATCATCTCATCTGTAGAAGCCGACGGTTCAAGTAGACGTTTAGATGTCGGATGCACCAGGTTCGTTCATCGACACCGTTTTGTAAATCGGGCGCTTTTGTTCAGTCCATCGAACCAAGTCTAAAAATTAAACCCAGTTCATCTTAATTTCTCTACGAAACGTCCACGGTGTGAATGTCTTTATGGCTAGTTAAGTTAGCTGGTCTAGAGACATCACCTGTGAACAGAGATGTGACGGATATGTCTTATTTTACGTTTCACAGAACATTTTAAAGAAGAGGAGGCGAACACTCCCGAACCAGAGGTATGGAACGGAGCTGCAAATTACGGCATCACAATAATCTGTGCTCGCTAACTGTTACACTACATCCGTTTATGCGCCTGGTTGCCATATGATAACCAAGTGGTTTTCTTCAAATGACACCATCGTATTTGTAACTGTAAACTAATACTCGGCTTTCGGTCTCTTCCAGAATCAGTCTGATAGCAGCGACGAGGGCGAAGGGTCAGGTGATACAGAGAGTACGTGTTCACGAACACGACGTGTTCTTACCCTGTCAACAGACACTGGGCCAATTTGACCCTCGCTGCCCTTACATCGTCTAGATGTACATCTTGCGAGGAGGAAAAAACAATCTTGCTATATTACTCATCTGAATCAGCCGACTCACTCTATATTCAGCTATATTTATATTTTATATATCAATTTGTATCTCACATCTATCTCAATTTCACTCATTCTCTTATTTATTTATTTATTCTTCCAGTGGATTTCCTGCGCAACTTGTTCTCTCACACGTTGGGCTTAGGCTCTGCAGAGAAGGTTCTAGATGAGCTGACCCTGGAGGGAGTGGCTCGGTACATACAGAGTGCAAATGTGAGTCTTCCTGTGACGTCAGGTGATGGGGGTTACTGGGCCCCCCGAATACTGTGTGCACTGTGCCCCCCCCCCCCCAAAACAAGTAGAGAGAGGGGATGACTGGGCCCCCAAATGCTGTAGTGAAGAAGGCGGATAGGATTGGCGCACCCCCAATACAGTAGGAGAGAAGGGGGGATAGGATGGGCCCCCCAAATACAGTAGGAGAGAAGGGGGGATAGGATGGGCCCCCCAAATACTGTAGGAGAGAAGGGGATAGGATGGGCCCCCCAAAACCTTTAGGAAAGGGGATAGGTGGCCCCCAAATACTTAGGAGAGAAGGAGGATGACTTGCCCCCAATATGTAGGGAGTTAGGGTGGGCCCCCAAATACTGTAGGAGAGACGGGGGATTGACTGGGCCCCCTGTCTGACCAGGGTCCTTGTCCTCGTTGTCCTAACCCCTCCTCCCTGCCACGTTACAGCTAAAAGAGAGCTGGGATTGTATAACCTAGCATATAAGGTTAGCATATAGGCCATCTGTGTGTCCCATCTGTCAGGCCTGAACGCTACCTCACACTCTGTTGAACATGCATAGCTTTCGGCTCACTTGTTTTGAAACCAGGGTTAGGCCAGGTGGGTGGAGTTTCCCCATATTAAACTGTTCTATTGGTTGAAACTAACGTTAATGTCTCTCCCCTCAGGCAAAAATGTCATCTTCATGGTGGGGGCGGGGATCTCCACATGTGAGTTTCTCCTCCTCTAATACCTCCCATCTCCTCCTCTTCCTCTCCTCCTCTTCCTCTCCTCCTCTTCATCTGACTTCTTATTTCCTTGTCTTCCGCCTCCCCCTCCTTTCCTTCTCCCTCCTCTCTTCCTCCTCTCCTCTCTCTCCATCCTCCCCCTTCTCTTCTCTCTCCAGCTCTCCACATCCTCTCCTCCACCTCATTTTCTCTTCTCCCTCCCTTCCTCCCTCCCTCCCTCGCTCCTCTCTCCTCCTTCTCTTCTCCTCTCCACTCTCCCTCCACCTCCTCCTCTTCTCCCTCCAGCTCCTCTCTCTCCTACTCTCCTCCTCTTCTCCTCTCCACTTCCTATCCGCTCTCCACCTCCTCCACCTCTCCTCTTCCTCCTCCTCTTACTCTCCCTTCTTCTGCCATCTCATTTCCCTCCACCTCCTTTCGTTCTCCTGGTATTCAAGTTCATTCAAAGAGAGTGTTATCCACTATCTACACCATGTATTCAATATCCACTATCTACACCATGTATTCGATATACACTATCTACACCATGTATTCGATATACACTATCTACACCATGTATTCGATATACACTATCTACACCATGTATTCAATAAATCAGAGCGACTAAAAATCTGACCCCTGTGACCCTCAGCGGCTGGCATCCCAGATTTTCGCTCCCCAGGGACTGGTCTCTATGCCAACCTCCAGAAGTACAACTTGCCGTACCCCGAGGCCATCTTCCAGATCGACTACTTTAAGGTGTGCTGTGCAGCCGGGCACATTCAGGTGTCCAGACGTGTGTCTGTGCTGTGCAGTGTCTGGACGTGTGTCTGTGCTGTGCAGTGTCCAGATTCGTGTCTGTGCTGTGCAGTGTCTGGACGTGTGTCTGTGCTGTACAGTGTCCAGATTTGTGTCTGTGCTGTGCAGTGTCCAGATTTGTGTCTGTGCCGTGCAGTGTCTGTACGCGTGTCTGTGCTGTGCAGTGCCTGGATGTGTGTCTGTGCTGTGCAGTGTCTAGACGTGTGTCTGTGCTTTGCAGTGTCTGGACGCATGTCTGTGCTGTTGTGTAGCTCTCAGGATCATTACATTCTAAACATTCTTCTTTATCCTCAGAAACACCCGGAACCTTTCTTTGCCCTGGCTAGAGAGCTCTACCCTGGGCAGTTTAAGGTACGGAAAATAGTCTGTGTGTGTGTGTGTGTGTGTGTGTGTGTGCGTGTGTGTGTGTGTGTGCGTGCGTGCGTGCGTGCCTGCTAGAGTCAGTTCCTCACTCCAGTGTTGTGTTTAGCCTACAGTGTGTCACTACTTTATCAAGCTCATGAAGGATAAGGGTCTGCTACAACGTTGCTATTCTCAGGTAAGAGACTCTCTCTCTCTCTCTCCCCTCTCTCTCCCCTTTCTGTCTCTCTCTCCCCCTCTCTCTCTCCCCTTTCTGTCTCTCTCCCCCCTCTTTCTCCCCTTTCTGTCTCTCTCTCCCCTTTCTGTCTCTTTTCTTCCCTTTCTGTCTCTCTCTCGCCCTCCTTCTCTCCCCCTCTCTTTTCCCCTCCATCTCTCTCCCTCTCTTCTTTTCTCTCTCTCTCACATACAAAGACTCTATTATCTCACTCTGTTTCTCTCTGTAATTCCTTGGTTAGATTGAACCTTTTTGTTTGTATATTTTGGTCTGAGTTTGTTTACCAGCAGAGGTAAGCAGGTCCTGTCCAGTGTGGCGTAACTTCTGTGTGCGTGTGTGTGCGCGTGCGTGCGTGCGTCAGAACATCGACACCCTGGAGCGCGTGGCGGGGCTGGAGACGGACCACCTGGTGGAGGCTCATGGAACCTTCTACACCTCCCACTGTGTGAGCTTCCTCTGTCGCCGGGAGTACAACCTGGACTGGATGAAAGGTGTGTCTGTGTGTGTGTGTATGTGTGTGTGTGTGTTCGTATGCATGTGTGCCTGCATATGTGTGTGTGTGTTTGCATGCAAGCATGCGCGCGTGTGTGTGTGTTTGGGGGTGTGTGTTTGCATGCATGCATGCGTGTGTGTTCACATGCATGTGTGTGTGTGTGTGTGTGTGTGTGTGTGTCTGTGTGTGTGGTGTGGGGGTGGTGCTTGAATTCTCTGTACGTTCACTTGAATGTCTAACAAACCCCCATTCTGCAGAAAAGATCTTCTCTGACCAGATTCCCAAGTGTGACAAATGCAGCAGTCTGGTGAAACCAGGTGAGATCCTGCCTGCTGTAGCTCCTGCTGAGGGGTCACATCCAGCACGCTCTGTCTGTTCCCCCTGTCTGTTCCCCCTGTCTGTTCCCCTGTCTGTTCCCCTGTTCCCCCTGTCTGTTCCCCCCGTCTGTTCCTTTGTTCCCCCTGTCTGTTCTTCTGTTCCCCCTGTCTGTTCCTCTGTTCCCCCTGTCTGTTCCTCTGTTCCCCCTGTCTGTTCCTCTGTTCCCTACCTGGTTTCTCACTCTGTTCTCTGTCTGTTCCCCTGCCTGGTCTCACACTCTGTTCTCTCTGTCTAGATATCGTGTTCTTTGGGGAGAACCTACCGGCAAGATTCTTCACCTCCATGAAGATGGTGAGAGAATGTCTTCTTGGCTTTTAAGTATTTATGTTTGGGTGGCCTCCTTTTATAAACCTTTATCTCTCTCTCTCTCCCACCCTCCTCTCTCTTTCTCTCCCTCTCTCTCCCTCCACCCTCCTCTCTCTCTCTCTCTCTCCCTCCACCCTCCTCTCTCTCTCTGTCCCTCCACCCTCCTCTCTCTCCCCCTCCCTCCTCTCTCCGCTGATAGGACTTCCCTCGTTGTGACCTCCTCATCGTCATGGGAACGTCTCTACAAGTACAGCCCTTCGCATCCCTCGTTAGCAGGTGCTGGATGGATGGATGACTGCATGGATGGATGACTGGATGACTGGCTGGATGACCAGATAGATGGATGACTGTAAACTTGTGTATACTGTGTCATTTCTAAGTAACATCTATTTCTTAGCTAGCCATCTGCTCATCAAAACCACATCCTGTGTGTGGTCATATCTCTCTTCCTGCCTGCCTGTGTGTGCGTGCGTGTGTGTGTGTCTCACTACCTGTGTGTGTGTGTGTGTCTCACTACCTGTGTGTGTGTGTGTGTGTGTGTGTGTGTATCTCACTACCTGTGTGTGTGTGTGTGCCTGCCTGCCTGCCTGTGTGCGTGTGTGTCTCACTACCTGTGTGTGTGTGCGTGTGTCTGCCTGCCTGTGTGTGTGTCTCACTACCTGTGTGTGTGTGTGTGTCTCACTACCTGTGTGTGTGTGTGTGTGTGTCTGCCTGCGTGTGTGTGTGTGTGTGTGTGTGTGTGTGTGTGTCTGCAGGGTCCCTAAAAGCTGTCCCAGACTGCTCATCAACATGGAAAAGACAGGAGAGGTAGAGTCTCCTCTGGAACATGGGGACAGACACACCCCCAAACATATACATCAAAGAAATAGCAAATATATTAATTGTATTTCTGTGTCTCTCTACCTGCCTGCCTGCGTGTCTGTCTGTCTGTCTGCGTGTGTGTGTCTCACTACCTGTCTGTGTGTGTATGTGTGTGTGTCTCTCTCTGCCTGTGTGTGTGTGTGTGTGTGTGTGTCTCTCTCTCTCTCTCTCTGCCTGTGTGTGTGTGTGTGTGTGTGTGTGTGTGTGTGTGTGTGTGTGTGTGTGTGTGTGTGTGTGTGTGCAGTCTGACGCTATGATGGGGATGCTGGGGTTTGGAGGAGGGATGGACTTTGACTCAGAGAAGGCCTACAGGTGACTCATCTCTCACTGTGTTATTGTGCTGCTGTGTTGCTGTGCTGTTATTAATGAGGAAGGAGATCACATTGACACACATCATAATGCTGGCTGTCTGTCTGTCTTGCCAACTGTCTGTCTGTCTTGCCAACTGTCTTTCTGTCCTGCTGACTGACTGTCTGTCTCGCTGACTGTCTGTCTCGCTGACTCTGTCTCGCTGACTGTCTGTCTTGCTGACTGTCTGTCTGTCTCGTTGTCTGTCTGTCTGTCCTGCTGACTGACTGTCTGTCTGTCCTGCTGTCTGTCTGTCTGTCCTGCTGACTGTCTGTCTGTCTGTTTCCCAGGGATGTAGCTCACATCAGCACCTGTGATGATGGCTGTCTGGCTCTGGCAGACTTGCTGGGGTGGAAGGTAGTCTCAGTCATAGTCGCTCGTTTCCACGGTTTCATTTATGTTTCCTGTTTCTGGAAGTTTCTTCTGCTCTTACAAACCTGACTCTCTCTGTCTCTCCCTACATGTCTCTCTGTCTCTCCCTACATGTCTGTCTGTCTCTCCCTACATGTCTGTCTGTCTCTCCCTACATGTCTGTCTGTCTCTCCCTATATGTCTGTCTGTCTCTCCCTACATGTCTGTCTGTCTCTCCCTACATGTCTGTCTGTCTCTCCCTACATGTCTGTCTGTCTCTCCCTACATGTCTGTCTCTCCCTACATGTCTGTCTGTCTCTCCCTACATGTCTGACTCTCCCTACATGTCTGTCTGTCTCTCCCTACATGTCTGACTCTCCCTACATGTCTGTCTGTCTCTCCCTACATGTCTGTCTCTCCCTACATGTCTGTCTGTCTCTCCCTACATGTCTGTCTGTCTCTCCCTACATATCTGTCTGTCTCTCCCTACATGTCTGTCTGTCTCTCCCTACATGTCTGTCTGTCTCTGTCTCTCCCTACATGTCTGTCTGTCTCTCCCTACATGTCTGACTCTCTCTGTCTCTCCCTACATGTCTGTCTGACTCTCTCTGTCTCTCCCTACATGTCTGTCTGACTCTCTCTGTCTCTCCCTACATGTCTGTCTGTCTCTCCCTACATGTCTGTCTCTCCCTACATGTCTGTCTCTCCCTACATGTCTGTCTCTCCCTACATGTCTGTCTCTCCCTACATGTCTGACTCTCTCTGTCTCTCCCTACATGTCTGACTCTCTCTGTCTCTCCCTACATGTCTGTCTGTCTCTCCCTACATGTCTGACTCTCTCTGTCTCTCCCTACATGTCTGTCTCTCTCTGTCTCTCCCTACATGTCTGTCTCTCTCTGTCTCTCCCTACATGTCTGTCTGTCTCTCCCTATATGTCTGTCTCTGTCTGTCTCTCCCTCCCTCTCTGTCTATCTGTCTCTCTCTCCCTGTCTGCCTGACTACTGCCTGTCTCTCCCTCCCTCGCTGTCTATCTGTCTCTCTCTCCCTGTCTGCCTGACTACTGCCTGTCTCTCCCTCCCTTGCTGTCTATCTGTCTCTCTCTCCCTGTCTGCCTGACTACTGCCTGTCTCTCCCTCCCTCGCTGTCTATCTGTCTCTCTCTCTCTCCCTGTCTGTCTGTTTCTGTCTATCATTCTGTCTCTCTTTCTCTGTCTCTCTCTGCCTGTCTGTCTCTCTCTCTCCCTGTCTCTCTTCCTCCCTGTCTATCTGTTTCTCCCTCCCTGTCTGTCTGTCTCTATCATTCTGTCTCTCTGTCTCTGTCTCTCTTTGTTTCTCCCTCAGGAGGAGCTTCAGGAGTTGGTGAAGAAGGAGCATGTTCGCATTGACAGCCAGGACAAGAAAGAGCCAGCCAATCAGAGGGTAGAACCCGCAGCCAAGGCTGACACAAAGACTGCCGACAAGGCAGAGTAACCAATGAGACGCTTCGCTCCTCTAACAGCAACCAATGGCAAGCCAGGACAGGACCGGAACTGTGACTGTCTAAATACACTAAATTGTCTTGTTAGTTCAATAAGTGGAGCCCTGCTACTCTTTGTTTCACATCCTCCTTCCTGTTTCTCTGTACTGATGTCATGCCACCTCAGCACCTTAGACTGATCACACCTTCCTCATGTCAGAGTGGGAGGCTACCTGCTTGAACCCTCACCTGTACTGTGCTTTGAAGTCTGGTGGGAGTGCGTGTGAGGAGCTCTTCAAACAGGAAGTGCAGGAAGTGCAGGAGCAGGAAGTGTAGGAGCAGGAAGTGTAGGAACAGGCGTGCACCTGAAGCGGCCACGTTCTGTTCCTGCATCTCCCCCTCCCCATGGTTCACACACGCTCTGGAACGTTGGTACGTTCCGGAACCACGCTCTGGAACGTTTGTCATGTTCCGGAACCACGCTCTGGAACGTTTGTTACGTTCCGGAACGTTCTGTTAATTTGATGGCTAAATAATGTGTTTCCTCAGGTCCCAGACTCCTAGCCTGTCGCATGTTAGCATCATGACCCTCCTCATGCTATACTAAGCACCCATTATGTTCTGAGAGAGAAAGCAATCTGATTGGTCTACTCAGACCAATCGGTTTTCTCAGTGGGCGGGATTTAGGATCGACCTTCCTTTCTTTCATTCATCCTTTTGGTTTAGTGATGTCATCATCACCCCAGACAGACCTGAGCCCTGCCCATAGCAGTCAGAGACGAGTGACATCTTACAGGGTGGGATGCCTGTGATTGGCTCTCTGAAGTGAGATTTACAGGGTGGGATGCCTGTGATTGGCTCTCTGAAGGGACATTTACAGGGTGGGATGTTTGTAACTGGCTCTCTGACGTGAGATTTACAGGGTGGGATGTTTGTAACTGGCTCTCTGAATTGAGATTTACAGGGTGAGATGCCTGTGATTGGCTCTCTGAATTGAGATTTACAGGGTGAGATGCCTGTGATTGGCTCTCTGAAGTGAGATTTACAGGGTGGGATGCCTGTGATTGGCTCTCTGAAGTGTTGCCGCATTAGTTTTCAAACCTGCCAACATTCGATGACAATGACAAACTGAAATGTAATCATGCAATTTTTTTCCTGCTTATTTCTTTATATACATTGTTTTAATCAAATAATTCTCAAAACATTCTTTAATATATATGATGATATATAATATCTGTTTTGTTGTCTCGTCTGTCACGCTAATACAATCGTATAGGTTGTAATGTTTCGATACAGGATGTGATGCAACAGGAAATGGTGTCGGGGACGGTTGCTGCAATTTCCTCTTGACCAATTTCAATGAGATAAGGGTTCCAACTTCCAAACGACACGTAAAGAAACTGAAGAGGGATTCTTTTTTTAAAATCTGTCACTTGTGCATCTCCTTTATTGACACAATATCAAATTAAACTGATCAATCCCCCCTAAAACAGGATTGTTCTAGATATTATTGACCATATGACCATGGTGTTCAACTAAACAACCATTTGCAGACAGAGTAACAGACAGTTCAGACGATGTTGTCTGTGACTGCGTCTAACATCAGAGAAAACTGTTCCAGCGTCATGATTTGGTCGTGTCAGTAGTCTACAGACACTGTTGCTCGTTTTCACTCAGGCAGACGTTCATGATCAGTCTTTCGTTGGGTTCAGTTTTCTGGTGATGCGGTTTCACATGATGTCAGCTCTTGTATCTGTGCTTTGTCTTCGTGTGTGTGTGCGTGCGTGCGTGTGTGTGTGTGTGTGCGCGTGTGTGTGTGTGCGTGCTTGCATGTGTGTGCATGTGTGTGCAGTGCTAACCACAAGTAGGTGTATGTAGGTGGGAAGGTCTTTAACTGACTAGAGCAGAAAGCAGAGATGGGTTTTGTGTCTGTGCAAAGATACCTCACCACACGCGTACACACACACAGACATACACACACACACCCACCACACACGTACACACACACACACACACCCACCACACGCGTACACACACACACACACACAGGCACACACCACACGCGTACACACACACACACCACATGCGTACACACACACACACACAGGCACACACCACAGGCGTGCACACACCACACACACACACACCACACGCGTACACACACACATACACAGGCACTTCCGTAAAGACTCTCAGATTGGTTTTCCCAGGTGAACAGAGGAACAAGAGCGTGAGGATCCACATTGTTGTTCTCCAATTGAAGCCCGAGGAGAGGGAAGTGTGTGAGCCCATGACAGAGAACGTCAACGTAGAACCGGCCAGTGATGCGCTAGCAGACGAAGGTGTAAACTTGTGGCACAGCGGAGACCACCCAAGCCAGACGAAGAGAAGGCTGCCATTTTATTCAGCGTTCGATATTTTTTTCGACAGTTCTGTTTCCTACAGGGTTTAGTTTTTGAAATCATGTCTCCACAGACTCTGGATTTACCTTTTAAGAGGAATTTAACTTTTTTTCCCTACTTTTTCTCATGGTAGTCGTTTATCGAATGACATACTGGATTGTTAATCGTCTTTCAGTCGTTTTAGGATGAGAGGAGCTGGAGGCCAGAGTGAGAAGGAGACCAACAGGTTAGTGTACCTGAACACACGTGACCTGTCGTGACCTATACACACGCGATCAGTCGTGACCTATACACACGCGATCTGTCGTGACCTGAACACTCGCAATCTGTCGTTACCTGAACACACGTGATCAGTCGTGACCTATACACACGTGATCTGTCGTTACCTAAACACAAGGGTCCATACCTGATCATAAAGGGTCCATACCTGATCATAAAGGGTCCATACCTGTGAGGTTCCACACCAGGTTCGAAGGAGACGTTCAAGGTTACACTCCCTAATAGAACCTTACACAGCTAGAACACTGTTCTACCTGAGGTTCTACAGACCATGTCTTGTCTAGTGTCGGTCTCCTCTACGTGGATCTGGAACGCGTGCTGTAAATCACCCAGAGTATAGTGTGTCTATTGTCTACCCCAGTTCCACATGCAGACTGTTCACCTTTGACCTCACAGGTGTCTGAAGGCTATTAGATTACCCAACGGCGATGGGACTGGAGGAGGAGGAGAAAAAGGAGGAGGAGAAAAAGGAGGAGGAGAAAAAAGAGGAACAGTGTTCCGGAGGGGGAGACTGTCGTCGCTGCTGGAGAACCTGAGTCTGTGCCGTGAGACCTGGTCTCCTGGGGCCCTCTGGGATAGAAAGGCAGTACTCTCTGCTCTCCAGGGACAGCCTGCAGGGGTGAGGAAGCCTGCCTGTCTGTCTGTCTGTGTCTGTCTGCCTGCCTGCCTGCCTGTCTGCCTGTCTGTGTCTGCCTGCCTGCCTGCCTGTCGGTGTCTGTCTGCCTGCCTGCCTGTCTTTTTGCCTGCCTGCCTGCCTGCCTGCCCGCCCGCCTGCCTGCCTGCCTGCCTGCCTGCATGGCTGTCTGTCTGTCTGTCTGTCCATCATGCAGATCAAGCAGAGGTCTTTTAAACTGAAAAATTCCTTCAAGTTCCCTTTTCTCCTCTGATCTGACACACCAGTGTTACTTTACATGGAAATGCAGAAGTCAAACAGACACGCACTTGTGTGTGTGTGTGATAGTCGTGTGTGTGTATGTGATAATGATGTGTGTGTATGATAATTATGGTGAGTGAGTGAGTGAGTGAGAGAGAGAGAGGTCAAGAGTGTGTGTGTGTGGGTGTGGGTGTGTGTAAGAGAGAAAAGCTTGGAACACTGGTGGAGATAGTTATGACCAACATTGATGTTTACTGCTGACCTGAGTCAGAGAGAGGAAATATCAGGAGATCGAAGGATGACGAAGAAAGTGCTTCTTTCAGCCAAACACAAGTGAGACCTATCTACCAAGAAGGTTTGGAAGAGTGAGACCTAGCTATCTGGAAGGTTTGGAAGAGTGAGACCTAGCTATCTGGAAGGTTTGGAAGAGTGAGACCTAGCTATCTGGCAGGTCTGTTGGAAGAGTGAGACCTAGCTATCTGGAAGGTTTGGAAGAGTGAGACCTAGCTATCTGGAAGGTTTGGAAGAGTGATACCTAGCTATCTGGCAGGTCTGTTGGAAGAGTGAGACCTAGCTATCTGGCAGGTCTGTTGGAAGAGTGAGACCTAGCTATCTGGCAGGTCTGTTGGAAGAGTGAGACCTAGCTATCTGGCAGGTCTGTTGAAGAGTGAGACCGAGCATCTGTCAAGGTTTGAAAAGAGTGATATATCTCTATATCTATCTGCAGGTAAATCTGTTGAGTAAGAGTGACGGACATACAGCTCTATCCTCGACAGGTTTGCAAGTGTGACGGTAGCTAGCTATCTGCAAGTCTGTTGGTAAGAGCTGAGGACCCTAGGCTGAAAGGATCGAGAGCGGCCAGCGTCTGTTGAAGAGTGTAGAGACTGCACGGAGCTATCTGGAGGAGAGGATGGAGAAGAGGTGGACCTAGCATAGTGAGCTGGCAGGTCTGTTGGAAGAGTGAGACCTAGCTATCTGGCAGGTCTGTTGGAAGAGTGAGACCTAGCTATCTGGAAGGTTTGGAAGAGTGAGACCTAGCTATCTGGAAGGTCTGTTGGAAGAGTGAGACCTAGCTATCTGGCAGGTCTGTTGAAGAGTGAGACCTAGCTATTAGCATTAGCTGCAACAACAGTGTACATGAGTTATGTTTGGAGTGGATTATTATCGCGTGAGAGATCGTATGAGGAGGTTTTAGTTTGTCAGTTATGTTTAGGCAGTGTGTTTCTCTCTGTTATGACCGGTTTTGAAGAGTATGCAGTGTTCTATAAGCGCACTTCCTTTGCGGCCCTAGAGGCCGGGTTGTGCCATCTGACAGAGTGTGTGTGTGGTGTGCGCACCTGGACAGGGGAAAAAGAAGTGGGTGTGGGAGGTAACATTAAAGTGGTGGTGTAGTGTGTTGTAGTGTTTGTGGTGTTGGGTTGTGTGTGATTGGCAGGGGTGTGTGGTGTTGTGGGTGTGTGTGCTGTGAGCGCATCAATTTTTTCGTATTCTCTCTCTCTCTATCTTCTCCTCTCTCTCTCTCTCTCTCTCTCTCTCCTCTCTCTGTATCTCTCTCTTCTCGATGTAGTATCTCTCTCCTCCTCTCTCTCTCTCTCTCTCTGCTCGCGTCTCTCTCTTGTATACTGCTCTCTCTAATCATCTCTCTGTATCTCTCTAACTGCCTCTCTCTCGCGTCTTGCCTCTGTGTCGTTCATCCTCTCTCTTCTTCTCTCCCTCACGTTTCTTCCCTCATCTACCCCTGCCTCTCTCTCTCTTCTCGTCTCTCTATCATTCGCTCTCTCGTCTATCCAGGCTCTCGACTGCATGGATGGTAACAGACTCCCCCCCTCCAGAAGCACAGCCCTTGCGTGTGAGTGGTCGCTGCTCTAAGCGGAGCAAACCCAACTAACCGCGCATATGGATCTGCTAAGCCTTAGAGGCGCGCGGTCCCACCACTCCTAAGGAACGGAGGCTAAGCTAGCCACAACTACACACCAACACACATCTATCTTCCCCAACCAGCATCGACATGGTCCTCGCCAATGACACAAAAGGGTCAGACACCGACTGAGCACACACCTACAGACCACGAGGGCCATGTCTACACTCGAGCACAACACTAATGTCTCGAGACGAGCACACTCGACACGACACACTGCACACACCACCACAACATATTATCACACGCCATACCACTGACACACACACGCATTTACCACAGACGACCAGTTCTCACACTCACTATCTCACACACACAATCACACAGTTGCACACCCCACACTCACAGCCAACACACACTCACACACACAAACACGCGCATGCACATGACATTCCCTTTCAACTCAGATGCACACACACACAAAAACAAACACACACACACATATGCATACACAGACACACCCACTACATAACTCACCCAACAACACCACGTACACAACACACCACACACACACACACCCAACACACACACCACACAACCAGCACACACACGACACACACACACACCCTTACTTACACCGTGATTAATAAAAAATGAAAAAACATTGAGCTGATCGCTATTGCTTATGTTCTTGTCTTGCATGCTAGTTTACCAACAGGCTGAAATAAGAGTTTCCTGTAAAACAAGTTCTGATGTCTTCCTTCTTCCTCCAATTCTGTTCCTGTAACTTTCTCTCTCACTCTTCTGTCACCATATGAAATTCTGCCTTCTGTGTTTCTCGTCCCTCTCTCTACCCCAATGGAACTGCTCCCCTTTCACGGACACTTATCCTTGTCTCGTCTCAAAGCGTGAGATCTCTAGAGTGCTGACTGCTCGTACTTTTCCTCTCTCTCTCCCCCCGCCCTTACACAGACGGGCCCCGCCGCAGAGTCAACGCATTGCAGTACTGCACCATGGAAAAAGCTGTCCAACGGAGGCTTTCATATGTCGTAACGCTCGACTATCGGATCTATCTCGAGTGAGGTGAGTTTTACCACGTGCGCTCCCCCACTGGAGGAGGACAACACGAGGAGAGAGACCGAGATGTCGTCTCCGTCATTGGTTTTTTATTCTCACTCCTGTTATTCGCTGAATCTCATCGTGGATCCCCCCAGCCGGAGCGGGCGGGCTCTGTCCGCTCTGGTGGACCTAAAATCCATGTACGAAGTAGTACTTGCGTGTCTGATCTTCCTCTCTCTCATACGTCTCTCAAGTCGTCTTGGCGTTGTCTCCCTGCTAACGTGCTGGATTTACCCCGGGAACTGTCTCTGTCTCTGTCTCTCACGGCCCTTCTCTACGTCGTCACGGAACTTCCTCCCAAACATACGTAAG
>BROE01000005.1:1802443-1811661 GCA_036571765.1 Plecoglossus altivelis | reverse complement strand
CCTCTCTCTCCCTCTCTCCCCCCTCTCTCCTCACCTCTCTCTCCCTCTCTCCCCCCTCTCTCCTCACCCCTCTCTCAGAGATGTGTTGCCTGTCTGTCTGTCCATTCCTCCCTGGGTTCACTGTCTGAGAGAGCAGCCACCAACTCTTGTATCCCAACTGGGACCCAGTAAGTCTCTCTATACTCTTATCTCTCTCTATACTCTTATCTCTCTCTATACTCTTATTTCTCTCTATACTCTTATCTCTCTATATACTCTTCTCTCTCTATACTCTTCTCTCTCTATATACTCTTATATCTCTATATACTCTTATATCTCTCTATACTCTTATTTCTCTCTATACTCTTATCTCTCGCTATACTCTTATCTCTCTCTATACTCTTATCTCTCTCTATACTCTTATCTCTCTCTATACTCTTATCTCTCTATATACTCTTATCTCTCTCTATACTCTTATCTCTCTCTATACTCTTATCTCTCTCTATACTCTTATCTCTCTCTCTAGACTCTTATCTCTCTCTATACTCTTATCTCTCTCTATACTCTTCTCTCTCTCTCTATACTCTTCTCTCTCTATACTCTTATCTCTCTCTCTATACTCTTATCTCTCTCTATACTCTTATCTCTCTCTATACTCTTATCTCTCTCTATACTCTTATCTCTCTCTATACTCTTATCTCTCTCTATACTCTTATCTCTCTCTATACTCTTATCTCTCTATACTCTTATCTCTCTATACTCTTATCTCTCTATACTCTTATCTCTCTCTTTACTCTTATCTCTCTCTATACTCTTATCTCTCTCTCTATACTCTTATCTCTCTATACTCTTATCTCTCTCTCTATACTCTTATCTCTCTCTCTATACTCTTCTCTCTCTATACTCTTATCTCTCTCTATACTCTTATCTCTCTCTATACTCTTATCTCTCTCTATACTCTTATCTCTCTCTCTATACTCTTATCTCTCTCTCTATACTCTTATCTCTCTCTATACTCTTATCTCTCTATACTCTTCTCTCTCTCTATACTCTTATCTCTCTCTATACTCTTATCTCTCTCTCTATACTCTTATCTCTCTCTATACTCTTATCTCTCGCTATACTCTTATCTCTCTCTACTCCTATGCCTCTCTACCCCTCTCTCTCTACCCCTCTCTCTCTACCACTCTCTCTCCACCACTCTCTCTCTACCCCTCTCTCTCTACTCCTCTCTCTCTACTCCTCTCTCTATCTCTCTACTCTTATCTCTCTCTACTCCTCTCTCTCTCTACTCCTAACTCTCTAATCATATCTCTTCTCTCTACCCCTATCTCTCTCTACCCCCCATGCTCTCTCTCTACTCCTCTCTCTCTCTACTCCTAACTCTCTAATCATATCTCTTCTCTCTACCCCTATCTCTCTCTACCCCCCATGCTCTCTCTCTACTCCTCTCTACTCCTCTACTTTCCTAAACTCTCTAAGATCATATCTCTCTCTCTTACCCTATCTCTCTCACCCCCATGCTTCATACTCTAGCTCCTCTCTCTCTCTCTGCCTACTTCTAATCATATCTCTTCTTCCTACCCCTATCTCTCTTCTACCCGCCAATGCTCTCTCTTCTACTCCTCTTTCTCTCTACTCCTACTCTCTAATTATCTCTTCTCTCTACCCTGATCTCTCTTCTACCCCCCCATCGCTCCTCTCTCTTACTCTTCTCTCTCTACTCCTATCTCCTAATCAATCGTTCTCTCTCTACCTATCTCTCCCTCTGTCTCTTTTTGTCTCTCTCTCTGTTTCTCATTTCCTCTCTCTCTCTTACTCCTAACTCTCTATCATATCCTTCTCTTCTACCCCTATCGCTCTCTACCCCCCATGCTCTCTCTCTACTCCTCTCTCTCTCTACTCCTAACTCTCTAATCATATCTCTTCTCTCTACCCCTATCTCTCTCTACCCCCCATGCTCTCTCTCTTTCTCTCTCTCTCTCTACTCCTATTCTCTCTACCCCCCTGCTCTCTCTTTTCTCTTTCTCCTCCTACTCCTAACTCTTCATATATCTCTTTCTCTCTACCTATCTCCTCTCTCCCCCATGCCTCTCTCTCCTTTCTCTCTCGTCTCTCACTCTCTCTCTCTACTCTCTACCCTCTCTCTCTCTCTCTGGGACTCTTTCTTATTTTTTCTCTCTCGTTCTCTCTCTTCCTCTTTCCACTCTCTCACTACACCAGGCCCATACCTTGTGCCTTCGTGCTTGTAGGATCCTGGCTGTGCCCGACCCCTGACCTCCAGCCTGGTCACATGTCCCAGAGTGGCCCTGGAAAGATCATGTGCTCCATACAGGTAAACATGGGTGCTGACCAGCTGAGTCACATGGTCTCACGATCAGCTGGGTCACATGGTCTCATGATCAGCTGGGTCACATGGTCTCATGATCAGCTGGGTCACATGATCTCATGATCAGCTGGGTCACATGATCTCATGATCAGCTGGGTCACATGGTCTCATGATCAGCTGGGTCACATGGTCTCATGATCAGCTGGGTCACATGATCTCATGATCAGCTGGGTCACATGGTCTCATGATCAGCTGGGTCACATGGTCTCCTGATCAGCTGGGTCACATGATCTCATGATCAGCTGGGTCACATGGTCTCATGATCAGCTGGGTCACATGGTCTCCTGATCAGCTGGGTCACATGGTCTCATGATCAGCTGGGTCACATGGTCTCCTGATCAGCTGGGTCACATGGTCTCATGATCAACTGGGTCACATGGTCTCCTGATCAGCTGGGTCACATGGTCTCCTGATCAGCTGGGTCACATGGTCTCTTGATCAGCTGGGTCACATGGTCTCATGATCAGCTGGGTCACATGATCTCATGATCAGCTGGGTCACATGGTCTCATGATCAGCTGGGTCACATGGTTTCATGATCAGCTGGGTCACATGGTCTCCTGATCAGCTGGGTCACATGGTCTCCTGATCAGCTGGGTCACATGATCTCATGATCAGCTGGGTCACATGATCTCCTGATCAGCTGGGTCACATGATCTCCTGATCAGCTGGGTCACATGGTCTCATGATCAGCTGGGTCACATGATCTCATGTGATCTCATGATCTCGTCAGTCTTATTTACACGTCATCATCTTCACAGGCACCAGCTTCCACCTTCACTATCAGTGGCTAGACTAGACATATGTCCAGTATGTTACCATGGACAGCATGGTCTCAGACCTGTAGATGCTCTTGCAGCAGAGTAGTTAAGATGTTGTTAGTTTTAAACAGCACGTGGAACTGAAACGTTCATTGCAGAAATGAGATGTTAATCGTTGACAATCTTCCTGTTATAATTCAACCAGTTCCTCAACTCTAACCACCAAAATACCTTCAGAACAGCACATTTTTGATCATCCAGTGTTGTTCCTGAATTTAGAATGTTCACGTTTAAAATGTTTACATTTAGAACGTTGACATTTAGAACGTTTACATTTAGAATCTTGACATTTAGAATCTTTACCATTTCTGCATCTGCCTTTAGCTTTAGACAGAAGATGAAAGAATCCTCAACACCTGAACGTTTCCTGTCTCTGTCAGGTGACATCAGCCAGTGGAGCGCTTTGTGTCATCAACCCACTCTACCTGCAGGAGCATGGAGATGACTGGCTGACCCAGCAGCCAATCACTGTCCAGCGTCCAGCCCATCTCATCAGCAGCAGAGGGAAACGCCTGAGCACCACGCGGGCGAGGCTTATCCCCAAACGAGCTATTTCATTGGAACAGGAATGCTGCAGTGTCAGCTTCGACGCCACAGGTGTGTGTGTGTGTATATATGTGTATTTGTGTGCATGTGTATGTGTATGTGTGTGTGTGTGTGTGTGTGTGCGTGTATGTGTGTGCGCGTGTGTGCGTGTGTTTGTGTGTTTGTGTGCATGTGTATGTGTGTGTCTGCGCATGTGTGTGTGTGCGTGTGTGCGTGTGTGCATGTGTGCATGTGTGCGTGCGTGTGTGTGTGTGTGTGTGTTCTGTCTGCGCGTGAGTTCGTGCGGTCGTTGAGTCGTAGTGTGTGTGTGTTGTGTGTCTGGACGCCATGTGTGTGTCCTGCACGCATGTGAGTCTGTGCTGATAATGGTGTACTTCCTGTGTGCCATGACCGCTGCCTGTGCTTGCTGGTGTGTGCTGCCGTTGGGTCTGCGCATGTGTGTGTGTGTGTTGTGTGTGTGGTGTGTGTGTGTTGTGTGTGTGTTGTGTGTGATGTGTGTGTGTGTGTGTGTTCCTGGCAAACGAACTAATTCAACGCCAATGAATCAACAGATCGTCATTTACAATACAATTCTGTTTCCTTCTAGATTCTACCAGTGCTCTTTCACTCTGGAACCTGCCCTGCCCCTCCAGTCCCCTCCTACCACCGAAGCTACCCACAGTGTCCGCTGAATTCCCCCCCAACCCTACCCAAGCCCCCTGTCCCCCAACGCCTCCCCCCTGTCCCCTGTTCCCCCTCCCTGTCCCACCTCCCCCAGCCCCCCCGTCCCCTGTCCTCCAATCCTCCACCTGTCACCCCTGTCCTCCACCTCCAATCCTCCCCTGTCCCCCCTGTCCCCCAATCCTCCCCTGTCCCGTGATGCCCATCCTCCCCTGTCCCCCTTGTTCCCCAATCTCCCCCTCGTCCGCCCCTGTCCTCCAATCCTCTCTCCTCCCCACCCCGCGTCAGTCCCCCCCATCCCTCCCCTTGTTCCCCTAACTCTTCCCAACCCACCCCTGCCTCACCCTCCACCTCTCCACAACGGCACGTGGTTCTCAGGAGGACCAGTAAGGATGCCCTTTACCCCCCTCTGAGGAGAGGGGGCAGCCAGCCCACTCCTGGGGTCCCTGGGGTCCCCCGCAGTGGCCCCGAGCCCAGGCCCTTGAGCAGCCCTGCCCCACAGTCCCCTCATAGGGCGTCCTGGGTCGAGGAGGGAGTCTGGCTCCGCCCCGCCTCCATGGAGCCCAACTCGCTGTCAGTCAGTCCCGCCTCCATGGAGCCCAACTGGCTGTCAGTCAGCAGCTTGGAGGAGGATCCTGATGCCCTCACAAGCCCTGCCCACAACCACCCCTCCACCAAGCGATTGGCCAAGAAGGTGAAGCACCGCATTTCGGCCGTGGGTCAGGCCATTGGTGGGCTGGTGTGCTCGCAGACAAGGATAACCAATCGGGTGCTGGAGCTGAGCGAGAGAAGGGGCGGAGCTTTCTCCGAGGCTGTGAAGGGATTCGTAGAGCAGACTCACAGGGGGATGATCTTGCCTGGGGTCACGGGGCCTGAGCTTCTACAGGAAGTGCGTGTCTCCCTCACGGCGCTGAGAGAGATGCTGTTCGACTGTCAGGAGATGATCACATTTGCTGAGACCGCTCATGGAGCGGCACCACACCAGACTCAGGGCAGATACGGTAGGTCCTTCCTTCTTGGTCTGTCCGATATCAGACAGAGGTGTTTCCCTGTTCTTCACCATTCACACCTCTTCAGTCCTTAAGATTGATGAAATCCTAAAACTTGTCATGATTCCTGAGTACTTGCCGTACACACCATCCTTTCTGCCCTCTCCTTTTCCCGGCTTCTCTCCAACTCTCTCCCCCCTCCTCTCCGCCTCCTAGCTCCCTTGCTCTTCTCCCTTCTTCCTCCTTCTTTCCCTCCTCTCTCCCTCCTCTCCTGCATCTCCTCCTCTCTCCCTTCCCTACTCTCTTCTCCTCTACTCGACTCTCCTGTCCTCCCCCTTCTCTCCCTACCTCCTCTCCCTCCTCCTTGTCCCCCTCCTCCTCTGCCCCTACCTCTCTGCTTGCCTCCGCCCTCTCCCCCTCTCTCCACTCTCCCTTTCTCCCTTCTCTATCGACTCTCCATTGTCTCCTCACTCTCCCCTTCCTCTCGCTCCTCCTGTCCCCTCCTACTCCACAGTCTCCTCATCGATCCTCCTGTCCTTTTCCTTCTCTCCCTCCGTCGTGCGCGTGCGGTCTCTCGTCCCGCTCGTCTGCCATCCCATTGGACGACTGTGCGAGATCTCCCTCCACAAGGTGGCTCTGAAGCCTGTGCGATCCCACCTCTACTCCTGCCTCCTGGACTCTCGCTCCCAAGATGGCAGCGTACGGAGTCTGCGTGAGAACCAGGGGGTCCTTCAGGGCCGGGGGCTGGAGGAGCTGGGAGGTGGTCTTCTTGTGGGGGCTTGGTTACCCCGACACCCCTACTTCTGGAGAAGATCCAGCATTCCACTGGACGTTCCATGCATGCAGCTACTCCCCAGCAAGAACAGATTCCACTTGCGTGCCTGAAGGTACTCACAGCAGATCTAACGCAGCATGATGCCCAAACGCTAGTCCCAGGTTTAGCAAAGAGGGACTTTAACTCTCCTACTCCCCTCCTTCCTCTCCCCTTCCCTTCCTCCTCTCCTCTCCGCCTCCCTCTCCCTTGAGTCACCTCCTCTCCTCTCTCCCGCCTTCCCTCCTCCTCTCCCTCCCTCCCCTCCTCCTCTCCCCTCCCCTGGCCCCTCCTCACTTCCCTCTCCTCCCCCTCCCTCCCTCTACCTCTTCCGGTGCCCCTTCCCCATCACTTACCCTCCCTCTTACTCTCTCCTCTCTTGTCCTTCTGATCTACCTTTGTGTGGTGTGGTGGGTCCTCTCATTTGGCACTACCCTCCCCGGTCCTGTGCGCATCCCTCCTGTCTCTTCAGGCGTCCATTCCCTCCCCTCCTTCTCTCTCATTCCTTCCCCACCAACCCACTCCATCCCTCTCCCCCCCCCCCTCTCTCTCCTTTCCTCCCTCCCCTCTCTCCTCCTGTCCTCCCCTCCTGCTCCCCCCCCCTCCCGATATTCGCCTCTCACAGTGCTCACCTGTACTTCCGGTCTCTGCCTGCAGGGGTGGTGTTTGGGGCAGACGACTTCCTGCCTTGTCTGACCTGGGTGGTTCTGAGGAGTGATGTCATCACCCTGCAGCTGGACACTGACTTCATGATGGAGCTGCTTGACCCTATTCAACTGCAGGGACAGGGTGAGGAGACACACACACACACACACACACACACACATACACAACACACACACACACATACACACAACAACCAACACACAGTATATACAACACACACACACAACACATGGGGTGAAGGAGGCACACAAACACAAACACACACACACCAACACACACACACAGACACACACACACAACACAGGTGAGGAGACACACACACAACACACACACACACAACATACAACACACAACAACACCACACAACAGCACAGGGTGAAAGAGGCAACACACACACACTGCCCAACACCACCACACACACACACCACAGGGTGAGGAGACAACAACGCACCACACACACACACAACACAGGGTGAGGAGACACACACCACACACACACAACACAGGGTTGAAGGGCACACACACACACAACACAGCGTGAGGACACACACACAACATAACACACAACACACACAGCGGTGAGGAGACCAATTTACACGCACACAACAACACACACACCACCACAACCAGGGGTGAGGGACACACACACCCACACTCACACGCACACACATAGCATACATTACTGACCATCAGACACATACATAAACACACAAACACATGCGCACACACACACACACCGATACCATTGTGTTTACACACACAGATACCATTGTGTTTACACACACAGATACCATTGTGTTTACACACACACACATGTTTAACGCCAGCCCTGTCTCTGTCTCAGGTGGTAACTACCTTGGACGACGCTCTAGCGTCCTCTTCTAAATCAGCAGCTTTCGCCGCGATTGGGCTGTCCGTCAGCCTCGCATCCGTCGAGGCCCAGCAGTCCACAACAATGGACAATCGAGAGGCGCCGTTGCCTGCACGAATCACGTCTCAGCGAATAGCCGGCGGACATTCGCAAGGTACGACATGGTGGGAGAGTGGACAAGGCCACCTCAGAGCCCAAACGCCCGACAGGAAGGGAGGGGGAGGCCGAAAGTGTAGACTCCTTACTGGAGGCGCCCTCTGGAGGCAAGGAGGAGTCACTGCAGGCTATTTCTGACCTGTCCCCTCTGTGGGAGGAGGGACTTGCAACTGAGAACCAATCAGGATCTGTGGGTGTGGGCACACAGGCTACGTTTTCGCCTGAGACGCCATTGGATGAGGAGGGCACAGAAATCTTGTGGCAGAGAGTGAGGCATGGAGTAAAGAGAGGGGTGGGAGGGTGTGGGGGTTGGAGGGTGGAGGGGTGTGTTGAGGTAGAGGTGGAGAGGGGGGTGGAGATGGTGGAGGAGCGGAGACCAGGAAGGGGGCTGTGTTGTGGTTGGGGCCCGTGAGCGAGGGTAGTGGGTCGTGAGCGAGGGTAGTGGGTCGTGAGCGAGGGTAGGGGGTCGTGAGTGAGGGCAGGGGGTCATGATTGAGGGCAGGGGGTCGTGAGTGAGGGGCAGGGGGTATGAGAGGGCAGGGATTGGGCAGTGTGAGTTGAGGGCAGGGGGTCATGAAGGAGCGGAGGGGGGGCGAGGGGCAGGCGGCAGGGCTTGTGACGCGAGGGGCAGGGGGGGGTCTGGAGAGCGAGGGCAGGGGGGCTGAGGAGGGCCAGATCAGTGAACAGGGAGATCAAAGTGAACTGTCGTTGGTTGTGCTGTCCTCAGGTCTGCCTTCTTGAAAATGTCCAAAAGAAATTGTATTTTCTTTTTATATATCCTGTCTTAGCATTCAAAGACACTACTGGATCTTTCACAAAGCTATACTACTGCGGAACTTAGAGACAGTGGAATGGCAGTTTAAAGTGAATGGAATGGCTCTCTACCTTCCAGCCAATCATGTACCTTCAAGCAGTCGCGTTCCAACCAATCATGTACCTGCAATCGTGTACCAGCCAGTCATGTACCAGCAATCTTGTTCCAGCCGGTGGCTGAGGGTGTATTTTCTCCTCTGACCACTAGATGGCAGCGTCTCTCCTTTTTCTGCCACTGTGGCTGGTTTGAATCTGAGTGGACTTCTGTCAAACCAGCACATACTCAGGGGTGTTCTGTACAAAATAAAAATATAAACATTTATTATTATTATATTAGAATTTTTCTCAGGACATTGCAAGAGTTTTCTTCTCTAATATCCCTGGATTTTAGGGACAGAGTGTGTTCTGGGAAAAACCTGGATTCATGGTTTAAGTATTAAGGCAACTGACCACAACTAATGCAATAGTTTGCTTTGTGTTGTCTGTAGACAGTGATACAGCACAGACCAGCTGGACGT
>BROE01000005.1:1790628-1796912 GCA_036571765.1 Plecoglossus altivelis | reverse complement strand
GTGGAGGAGCAGAGGAGAGGAGGGTGGAGGAGCAGAGGAGAGGAGGGTGGAGGAGCAGAGGAGAGGAGGGTGGAGGAGACGTGCAGGAGGAGGGTAGGGACCTTAACCGCTCTCTAACTGTTGTTTACCCCTCAGCATTCTCTTTCCTCTTGTCTGCTTCCTGCCTCCTTCCTGCCTGCGTCCTGCCAGCTTCCTGTCTGCTTCCTGCCTGTGTCCTGCCTCCTTCCTGCCTGCTTCCTGCCTGCTTCCTGCCTGCTTCCTGTCTGCTTCCTGTCTGCATCCTGCCTGCTTCCTGTCTGCTTCCTGTCTGGTACCTGCCTGCTTCCTGCCTGCATCCTGCCTGCTTCCTGCCTGCTTCCTGCCTGTGTCCTGCCTGCTTCCTGTCTGCTTCCCGCCTGTGTCCTGCCTCTTTCCTGTCTGCTTCCCGCCTGCTTCCCGCCTGCTTCCTGCCTGCTTCCTGCCTGCGTCCTGCCTCCTTCCTGCCTGCTTCCTGTCTGCTTCCTGCCTGCATCCTGCCTGCTTCCTGTCTGTTCCTTACAGAGCTGTTCCTCCCAAGGTTTCTGGCTTGTTCCCCTGATAGTTTTACACCACAGTATTGTGGGTGTGAGTGAAGACCTCTGTGACACTGCTTGTTAAAAAGAACAATACTAATAAAGTTTTGTTTGATTCCAAGGACGGTTTCCATGACAACTTTTCCCTGTCGGCACAGTTCCAACATGTGTTCTTGGTTCTTGGAAAAGAACCTCCAGACTTTAGACACTTGCGAGTCTGAAACCAGGAAGTGCAGAACTAAGAGTCGTGTCTAACCTTAGCGAACCCTGGCTAACCTTTGCTAGTATCAAAGAAGCAGAGATTGTATCAAGTTGCGTCTGTTGTTAAAAAGAACAATACTAATAAAGTTTCGTTTGATTGAACTTAAAACACTGATGAAACCAGGTTACAAAAAAGAGGTTTTAATAGTATAATCATAATCATAGTTTAAATCATCATCATTCAGAAATAAGGTTACCAGCCTTGTAGGGCTATGGGAGGTACAGTGTGTGTATGACAGAGTGTGTGTGTATGACAGTCTGTGTGTGTGTATGACAGTGTGTGTGTATGACAGAGTGTGTGATTACTTTGGTTTTCCTCCTAAACCCTTACTGTAGACTACAAGTTGTCCACAATAAGGGTAACATGTCGTCAAAATGCTAACAAGTTAGCATTTAGCTTGTTGCTAACAAGTTCAACAGACACATGCAGAATGTCCCTGCACCAGTGTGCATCCAGCATATGCGTGTGTGTGTGTGTGTGTGTGTGTGTGTGTGTCTGTCTGTGTGTGTGTGTGTGTGTGTCTGTGTGTCTGTCTGTCTGTGTGTGTGTGTCTGTGTGTTCGTGTGTGTGTGTGTGTGTGTGTCTGTCTGTGTGTGTGTGTTCGTGTGTGTGTGTGTCTGTCTGTCTGTGTGTGTGTGTTCGTGTGTGTGTGTGTTCGTGTGTGTGTGTGTGTGTGTGTCCCAAAAGGCAGGAAGCTCTGGCGTCCATTGGGATCTTAAGGAGGTAAGTGATGTCAAACAGGGAGGAGAGAGAGAGAGGGAGAAGGGAGAGAAAAGAGAGGGAGGGAGAGGAAAGAGAGAAAGAGGGAGGGAGAGAAATAAGAGAGGGAGAAAGAGGGAGATGGGAGAGAAAAGAGAGAGGGGGGAGAAAAAAAGAGAGTAAAGGAGAGAGGGATGGAGAAAAAAGAGAGAGAGAGGAAGGGAGGAAGAAGAGGAAAGAAAGAGCGAGTGAGAAAAAGGAGAAAAGGTCATTCCTAGTCTAAGATCATGCTGAGTCGTGTTTTGGAAGATCATTAATATTCACAAGCTTGGTGAGGAGATCTCTCCGGCACATAAATACAAAACAGGTACAAAATAATTCAATTAAATACGCTGGAGGGTATGGAATAACATTTTTTGCAATGTGTGTGAGTGTCGAATGTATGTGGGAGTACGTGTTTGTGTGTTTGTGTGTGTGTGTGCATGTGTGTTTGGGTGTGTATGTTTGTGTGTGCGTTTGTGTGTTCGTGTGTGTTTGACAGCTATCAGCTGAACTGGAGTCACTTTCGTCCCAGCCAATCGCTTCCTTGGTCTGCGCGTGATGTCATAAGGCAGGCGGGGTTTGTGTGAGCAGGGGCGGGGCTTCTGAGACTGAGGTGGGAGCGATGTGGACTCATCAGGCATCCATCCATCCATCCATCCATCCGTCCGTCCGTCCTTCCATCTGGTCGTCGGTGTGTGCAGTCAGCCCCAGTAACGGAGAGGGGGTGACGGGGCAGGACGTGAGGAGGCGTGGGGGAGGGGGTGAGGTCATGTCTGAGGCTGGTATGGCTCAAACCCAGCTTCTGTGTTAGTGAGTGAGTGTGAGTGTGTGTGTGTGTGTGTGTGTGTGTGTGAGGGGTGCGTGTGTGTGGGGGGGTCTGTGTGTGTGTGTGTGTGTGTGTGTGTGTGTGACAGCAGACAGTGCAGGGGGGTTGTGTAAGCAGTTACTTAGAGAGGCCAGTGTCAAACAGGGGAATGTAAACTCTTAGGAAGACTGGATCTCTCCTGGACAGTGTGTATGTGTGTTCTGTTTGGCTCCACATACACACACACACTCTCACACACACAAATATATGCACACACACACACACACACATTGTCTCTCTCTCTCTCACACACATGCATATACAAATACACACACAAACACACAAACATCCCCTTCTCTGCGTGTACACACACACACCCACACACACACACGGTCCCTGGAGGCTAGTGTGCGTGGATGTCCAGGCCCTGTCCTAGCAGGGTGTCTGCAGGGTGGGGGTGAGGAGGGGCATGGAGCAGCATGGGGCCTGGGTAAGGGTGCAGAGAGGGGCCAGGATGAGGGTAGCCAGCCTGGGGCAGGAGGGTCCCGTGATAGTCCCCTGGTAGAGACGACATGCCCTGGAGACCTGGAGGGGAAGGGGAGAGGGTGGAGGGGAGGGTAGGGACGAAAGGGGGGAGGGGGGAGAGAGAGGGGAAGGGGAAGGGGAGATGGAGGGGAGGGATGAAAGGGAGGAGGGAGAGAAGGGAGGGGAGTGTATTGTTTGTATGAAGGCACATTTGTCCGCTGCTGAATCAGAGCCAGGTGTTTACACAGGTGTCTGAGGTGTGTCTTACCTGCAGCACGGAGCCCCAGGTGGGCTTGTCCGTCCAGACCGTAGCCCCCCAGAGCTGCACCCTCTGGGCTGTAGGGACCACTCTGACCTGGGGAACACAACCACACTAATCACTCTGACCTAGGGAAGACAACCACACTAATCACTCTGATCACAGACAGACAGTGAGACTGGTCTGTGTGTTTCCAGACAGTGAGACTGGTCTGGTGGTCTGTGTGTTTCCAGACAGTGAGACTGGTCTCACCTGAGCGGTTTGACTGGTCAATCATAGGCTGGACTATTCTCCTTCTAGCGTTAATGAACCTGCACAGGAGGGAGGGAGAGGGGGAGAGAGAGGGGAGAAAGGGAGGGAAGGAGAGGGGGAGAGAGTGGAGAAAGGGAGAGAAGGAGAGGGGGGAGAGAGGGAGAGAGAGTGGAGAAAGGGAGAGAAGGAGAGGGGGAGAGAGAGGGAAGCAAGTAAAGATGGAGAGAGGGAGAGAGATAAAGAGAGGGAGGGCAAGAGGAGGGGTGGGAGCGAGAGAGGGAAGAGGGAAAGAGAATGGGAGAGAAAAAGTAGAGGAGGAGGAGGAGGAGGAGAGAGAGAAACAGTTAATAGGAAAGAAGATGAGCTCAGAGAATATCAAACATCTCTGACAGCCTCTTCACCCAGCTCCACAGATGCTGTTTCTCAGCTGCATGACACCACAGCATTGATCTCAAGCTGGTAACAGATTGATCAAGTTTGACGAGGTCACTAAGACCTGCGGTGCCGGAGTGGTAAAACCCACAGCTGATTATTGGTCATTGACAAGAGAGCTTTATACGTGTGTGAGTGTGTGTGAGTGTGTGTGTGAGAGTGTGTGTGTGAGTGTGTGTGTGAGTGTGTGACAGAGAGAGTGTGTGTGTGAGAGAGTGTGTGTGAGTGTGTGTGTGAGTGAGTGAGTGTCTGTGTGTGTGTGTGTGTGTGTGTGTGTGTGTGTGTGTGTGTGTGTGTGTGTGTGACAGAGAGAGTGTGTGTGTGAGAGAGAGCGTGTGAGAGTGTGTGTGTGTGTGTGTGTCAGAGTGTGTGACAGAGTGTGTGTGTGTGAGTGTGTGTCAGAGTGTGTGACAGAGAGAGTGTGTGTGTGAGAGAGAGTGTGTGTGTGTGTGTGTGTGTGAGTGTGTGAGTGTGTGTGTGTGTGTGTGTGTGTGTGCACTGACCAGTTGTTGACCTGTAAGATGGTCAGTCCTGTGTCCTGAGCCAGCTGTTTCTTCTGCTCCTCTGAGGGGTACGGATGCTGGGAAGGGACATTCACAACCGTCACAAACCGCTGCTCCACTGACACACACACATCTGTAATAGGGCTGCCTTTGTCTGTCTCTCTCCCTCCTGCTTGCTATCTCCCCCCCACTCTTTCTCCCTCTCTCCTGTTCCTCTCCTCCCCCTACTCCCTCCCTTCCCCTGTCCCTCTCCTCCCTCTCTCTCTTCCCTGTCCATCTCCTCCCCCTGTTCCTCTCTCTGTCCCTCCTCCCTCCTCCTGTGCCCTTCCTCTCCCTCCTCCTTCCCTCCCCCTGTGCCCTTCCTCTCCCTCCTCCTTCCCTCCTCCTGTGCCCTTCCTCTCCCTCCTCCTTCCCTCCTCCTGTGCCCTTCCTCTCCCTCCTCCTTCCCTCCTCCTGTGCCCTTCCTCTCCCTCCTCCTTCCCTCCCCCTGTGTCCTTCCTCTTCCTCCCTCCCTCCCTCCCTCCCTCCACCCTTGTGCACCTTCCTCTCCCTCCTCCCTCCCTCTACCCACCCACAGGGTGTTGGAAGAGCCACGCCCTCATGATGTTGGTGGCCACCTTGGGGAAGATGCCTCTCTTCTTGTTGTTCCTCCTGTCTGACCCTGCCTCATCCTCCTCTCCTGTGCTAGGAGACGCCAGAGCCGCGTCCAGACCATCTCCTGCAGACCAGCACACAGGTAGACTGTTGCTAAGCAGGCCAGCACACAGGCGGACTGTTGCTAAGCAGGCCAGCACACAGGCGGACTGTTGCTAAGCAGGCCAGCACACAGGTAGACTGTTGCTAAGTAGGCCAGCACACAGGCGGACTGTTGCTAAGCAGGCCAGCACACAGGCAGACTGTTGCTAAACAGGCCAGGACACAGGCAAATTGTGCTAAGGGATGCCAGCACACAGGCAGACTGTTGCTAAACAGGCCAGGACACAGGCAAATTGTGCTAAGGGATGCCAGCACACAGGCAGACTGTTGCTAAACAGGCCAGGACACAGGCAAATTGTGCTAAGGGATGCCAGCACACAGGCAGATCGTTGCTAAGCAGGCCAGCACACAGGCAGACTGTTGCTAGGCAGGCCAGCACACAGGCAGACTGTTGCTAAGCAGGCCAGCACACAGGCAGACTGTTGCTAAGGGATGCCATATGTAATTATTTTGTACAAAATGTTGATAACAGTGATGGGGCCTGTGGTGTCAGAGTGTGTGTGTGACTAGTGTGTTGTGTGTGTGACTGTGTGGTGTGTGAGTGTGTTGTGTGTGTGTGTTGTGGTGTGTGAGTGTGTGTGTGAGTGTTTTCTACCTGTGTCGCTTGCAGATTGGCGGTGCTGTGAGAGGGCATGCAGGAGGCCCCAGGGGTCCCCAGTGGAGTGGTACAGTCATCTGCCTCCCGTAACCATGACGCATTCTACAGAGGGGAGGGGGAGGAGAGATGGGGGGGAGGGGAGAGGAGGGGAAGCGAGGGAGGGAAGGGGGGAGGGGAGGGGAGGGGAGTGCGGGAGGGGAGGAGAGGTGGAAGGATGGTGAGAGACAGACAAAGAAACAAATATTTCAGTTGAAATGATCTTCTTTTTACACTTTATGAACCAGCCAATCAGGTTTCTGTTTTCTACCCACCTGTTCTGATAGACTAGTGCAGGAGCCAGTGAAATCCTCCATGTCGGACTTGGCCCCGCCCTCCCGGTCGTCCAGGACCAGGTCTGTGGGCATCTTGCCTTTCAGGCAGGTGATGTAGCGATGGCAGAAGTTATCACACAGGTCATGCACCTGTGACACAGGACAGCTTTAACACAACTTTACTGATGAAACACACAGAGGGAGGGAGAGGGAGAGAGAGAGAGGGAGAGAGAGGGAGAGGGAGAGAGAGAGAAGAGGGAGAAAGGGAGAGAGGGGGAGGGAGAGGGAG
>BROE01000005.1:1783128-1785628 GCA_036571765.1 Plecoglossus altivelis | reverse complement strand
AAAATTGTTCATGAATGAACTTCATCAATGTGGCCTCAGGAGACGATGTAATGAATTGTCTAATTGCAATTTTCTAACTAATATTGTCCGCCCCATCCGTTAAAAACACACGGCTATGACCCTGCATCTATCAGCTGAATCTGTAATTAATTATTTTCCCCAGCTGAGACTATAGATAATTTATAGCCCGCCCTATTAAACGGGTTATTGCTCGCATTAATAACCGTGTCTCGCTCAGTGTGACTCCCTTGTAGAAGCAGACTAACCGCGTGCCTCTCGGCTGCACAGCGGGCCCTGCTGTGCTGCATGTCTGGGGAACGGAGAGCAAGGGAGGCGGGATGAGAGACCGAGACAGGAGGGGTAGCGCGAGACAACCGGGTAGCAGCGGGCATTATCGATACAGAAGATCCGGAACCTTTACGCTACTACGATGAACGATTAACCGAAATCAACGGTGACGAAGTGATGCGTTAATACCCCCGGTGTGCCCGTGTAAGAATAAGGAAACGGTGTCAACATGAACCAGCATCCTCCTACCCTCTTATCCATGCGACAAGGAAGCCGATCCTAGGCTACTTCAGCACGAGCCAGCAGACCGGTGGACTGGTCCAGAGCGAGCGTCCTGTCTTCGGATTCACTGATCACGCAGAAAAGAGGGAGGGGGGGTGGGGGGGGGGGGGGGGGGGGGGGATAGATCTATTTTCGTGACGTGATAAAAGGCAAAACTGCAAATGTAAACAATAAGCTGGATCGTCTTTTACATTTAGTTGGAAAAAGCTCAACAAAACCCTCTGAACGCATGCAGAGTTGCAAACACAGCATTCACAGTGCTTTCACGGTGGCCGTTGTTTACATTTTATTGGCTCACCATCGATTCGATTTCAGATGCAAACTTAAGACCTACTGCCAGTTCAAGAACCAGTCACTAGATACAGATTATACATCTTGTTATATTCCACTATAGTAAAACCGCATAATTGGCCTGCGTCTCAAATTGTAAGACAATACTAAAAGCAACGCTTCGTCAAATATAATTCCAGAAATGATCCCACCTAAACCTATGATAGCCGCGACGGTCCTTGCTCTCAGGCCGTGATCGGGGTAGTTGTTTCCGGCATGTGTTGCGGTTCTGACAGCAAGGAGATCCGCACCGTGGAACTCCGGGTCCAGCGAGCGAGATGATAGTCGGGTAGGGAAAAGGCTGGATGTCTGTTGCTCCCGCTGTCCATGAACCGATGAGCGACCGGCTGGAAAATGTCACAGCGGCGTCAGCGACGGATCTTTAAACCCCGTAGAGAGGAGAGGAGACCGGGAGGAGACGGGAGGAGACCGGAGGAGACGGGTGGAGACCGGAGGAGACCGGAGGACACGGTGTCGATGTGGGAGTGACGGTGGCTGAGAGTAGTTTGGGGGGTCAAAACACGACGGGGTCTCTCGCCCCCCACCTTCTTATCACACACGCTCGCGCATTACAAACGCAAAGACCCCCTCGTTTTATCTCAATGGCACGCTCTCGCTCTCACACTGCTCGCTCATGGCGCTGTTATCATTGCATCCCTCGCTCTCGCCCTACCCTCGCGGTCTGCACAGCTAGAATCTGATATAAAACCGGATCGGTCGACGTCTTATGGTCGCTCACCACGTTGTGTTTACCGTTGGGAGGTAATTTTCCAGTGATCTTGTTAGCGTAGCACGCGAGTCCGTGCAGTCTAATTATTAATGATCATTGCGCCACCAGCCTCTTCCTGCACGTGACCAAAGCAATCATATTTTGGGGAAACTTCACTGTCCTAAACACGAGATTATGTCTAAAACACAACATATATCTGATTTAGAGTTCGCGTACTTACGCGTATATTTCTAACGTTCTGCTTATTTAATGAGATAGTCTTCTTTTTCTGGTTTGTATAACAATTAAAGGTGGGTTTTAAATCAAAGTGAAGTATATTTTACGTTTCTTTTACATCACTTTCTGTCGAATTTGTTTATATAGAAGTTTATATGATGACAAATTAGGTCATAAATATGTTTCAGTAGTCCGAAGACCATCTGTAGTTTCAATGAGCTGATAATCACTATATTGTTGTGTTTTATTGTATTTGTTGACATGTATTAACGCTGTCAGTGTTCAGTTGGCCCGTAGATCAAAGCTCATTGTATATTAAACGGTTCTCGGAAAGAAGATGTTGATTCTAAGAGAGGTGTCCATACGATACAAATAGAGCTTTTCTTTTCAGAGCAAAAGAAAGAGAGAAAAAAGTACTCAACTGCGTGGAACAGCGAACCTCGCCTTGTGTTGTAAATGACACTTAAGCAACATAATAATTATTCAGAACCTTTCTTTTTCCCGTCTCCCGCTGCGAGAGACCAACAGGCAGCCGCTCTTCAATCGGCCGCGCCTGGAGGGGCCCACCAGGCCGCAGCCAGGCGTCACCACGGGCGGCTCAGGGCAGGAGCGGGACTCCGCTACGGAGCACCGTGACATCGTCCAAACGTTGCC
>BROE01000005.1:1729908-1780291 GCA_036571765.1 Plecoglossus altivelis | reverse complement strand
CTGTGTGTGTGTGGTGTGGTGTGATGTGTGTGTGTGTGTGTAGGTGGGCTGTGAGTGAGTGGTTGTGAGTGTGTGTTGTGCAGTTGATCTGTGTGTGTGTATGTATGTGTGTATGTAGTGTGTATATAGTATAGTAAGGTGTGTGTATGTGTGTGTGATGTGTGTGTAGGGTGTTGAGTGAGTGTATGAGTGTGTGTTTGTGTGTGTGTGTGAGTGGGCTGTGTGTGTGTGTGTGTGGGCTGTGAGTGTGTGTGTGCTGTGGGTGTGTGTGTGTGGGCTGCTGAGTGTGTGTGTGTAGTGTGGGCTGGTGAGTGGAGGTGAGTGTGTGTGTGTGGGCTGTGAGTGTGTGTGTGTGTGTGAGGAGTGTATGTGTTAGTGTGTGTGTGTTTGTGTGGGACTGTGGGAGTGTGTGGTTGTGTGTGTGTTGGTGTGTGATGTGTTGTGTGTGTGGGGGGGGGGAAAAAAGTTGTGTAGTGTAGTGTGTGTGTGAAGTGTGTTTGTGTGTGTGTGCATATGTACATGGTGTTGGTAGGTGTGTGTGTGTAACTGTGATGTGTGTGAATGATGTTTGTGTGTGGGGGGGGGGCTGTGTGTGTGGGGGGGGGGCTGTGTGTGTGAGTGAGTATGTGTGTGAGTGTGTGTATGTGTGTGTGGGCTGTGAGTGAGTGTGAGTGTGCACACACACACACACTCACACACACGCTCACACCTGATGAACGTAAAGTAAACTGAGGATGTATCAGATTTGACAAAAGTACTATCAAAACTAATCCAAGGTCCTCTTCCTCATCCTCCTTCTCTTCCTCCTCATCCTTCTCATCTCTTCAGAGGAGTGAGGGATGAGATGAGGTGGTTCATGTTCTACTTCTGGCCCTGGGAATGATGGATGGACAGATGTGCGGAGAGATGGAGGGAGGAGAGGGGGGAGAGGAGAGGGGGGAAAGGAGAGGGGGGAGAGGAGAGGAGGAGACAGGGCATAGGAGAGCAACTCTGTCAGAAGGTTCATAAATCTGAAAAGGGACTTGGTCTGCATCTCGTATTAACAACACACACACACACACTTAAACACTACACTCGCATCTCTCTCTCTCTCTCTCTCTCTCACACACATACACACACATACACTTAAACAATACACTTGCCTCTCTCTCTTACACACACACACACTTAAACACTACATTCGCCTCTCTCTCACACACACACACACACACACACACGCATACTTAAACACTACATTCACCTCTCTCTCTCTCTCTCTCTCTCACACACACACACACACACACTTAAACAATACACTTGCATCTCTCTCTCTCTCACACACACACACACACACACACACACATACACTTAAACAATACACTTGCCTCTCTCACACACTCACACGCATACTTAAACACTACATTCGCCTCTCTCTCACACACACACGCATACTTAAACACTACACTTGCCTCTCTCTCTCTCTCTCACACACACACATACACATACACACACTTAAACACTACACGTGCCTCTCTCTCTCACACACACACACACACACACACACTTAAACACTACACTCGCCTCTCTCTCTCTCTCTCTCTCACACACACACATACACATACACACACTTAAACACTACACGTGCCTCTCTCTCTCTCACACACACACACACTTAAACACTACACTCGCCTCTCTCTCTCTCTCTCTCTCTCTCACACACACACATACACACACTTAAACACTACACTCCCCCCTCTCTCTCTCTCTCTCTCTCTCTCTCTCTCTCACACACACACACACACACACACACACGCATGCACACACAGGGTCACATGATCATAATAGCATGGGGTACCAGGATGATGCTGGGGATGAGGATACATCTTTGAGAAGAAACTTGAAAGAATGGATGAATGCGTTTTCATTAAAGATGTGAAAGTGAAAAAGAGATGGGGGAGAGAGAGAGAGATGGGGGAGAGGGAGAGATGGGGGAGAAAGAGGGAGAGAGATGGGGGAGAGAGAGATGGGGGAGAGAGGGAGAGAGAGAGAAGGAGAGAGGGAGAGAAGGAGAGAGGGGGAGAGAGTAAGACAGAGAGAAATGGAAAGAGAGGAAGATAGAGAGAGAGGGAGAGGAAAGCAGAGAGAAACAGAAAGAGAGGAAGAGAGAGAGAGAGAAACAGAGAGAAACAGAAAGAGAGGAAGAGAGAAAGAGAAACAGAGAGAAACAGAGAGAGAGAGTTCTCCATCCAGACTCTCTCTCTGTTTCTTGGCTGGTTGATCAGATACTAAACACTGGCAGATTGATCCTCCTAAAACCCTCTGATGATTCCAACCACAGGATGTAATCAACAAGCTTTATAGCTCGCTAGCTGTTAGGTAGTGGAGAGACCTGCTGGACAGACCTGCTGGAGAGACAGGGTGGAGAGACAGACCTGGTGGAGAGACAGACAGGGTGGAGAGACAGGGTGGAGAGACAGACAGGGTGGAGAGACAGGTTGGAGAGACAGGGTGGAGAGACAGACAGGGTGGACAGACCTGCTGGAGAGACAGGGTGGAGAGACAGACAGGGTGGAGAGACAGACCTGGTGGACAGACGAGCTGGAGAGACAGGGTGGAGAGACAGACAGGGTGGAGAGACAGACCTGGTGGAGAGACAGACCTGGTGGAGAGACAGACACGGTGGAGAGACAGGGTGGAGAGACAGGGTGGAGAGACAGGGTGGAGAGACAGACCTGGTGAAGAGACAGGGTGGACAGACAGACAGACAGACAGACAGACAGACAGACAGGGTGGAGAGACAGACCTGGTGGAGAGACAGGGTGTAGGGTGGGTGGAGGACACCCCCCAAGCCCCAGTTGCCATGGCCCAGCTGTGGATGGGGAGGGTGGCTGGAGGATGGGTGGGTGGATGGTGGATGGATGGAGGATGGATGGAGAAACAGAAATAGCAAGAACTGATCAATCCACTCATTTTAAATATCTATTCTATCCAGTTATTTCAAGATCTATCATATGGAGTCACTTGCAGGTACTGTAGATCTGTTCTCAGTCACCTGGTTTTTGGTCAGACCTAGGGGGCGTGGTCAAAACAGGAAGTAGACAGGGTCTCCATGTGATACAATCAGGATCACATGCAGAACATGTTCCGTTAACATAGTGTAAAATTTGATGAGTTTGAATGTGTTCATGTTAGGTTGTACATGTGTGTGTTTGTGTTAGGTTGTACGTGTGTGTGTTTGTGTTAGGTTGTACGTGTGTGTGTTTGTGTTAGGTTGTACATGTGTGTGTTTGTGTTAGGTTGTACATGTGTGTGTGTGTGTTAGGTTGTACATGTGTGTGTTTGTGTTAGGTTGTACATGTGTGTGTTTGTGTAAGGTTGTACATGTGTGTGTGTGTGTCTAGATTGTGTGTGTGTGTCTAGATTGTGTGTGTGTGTGTCTAGATAGTGTGTGTGTGTGTGTCTAGATTGTGTGTGTATGTCTAGATTGTGTGTTTGTGTGTCTAGATTGTGTGTGTGTATCTAGATTGTGTGTGTGTCTAGATTGTGTGTGTCTAGATTGTGTGTGTGTATCTAGATTATGTGTGTGTGTCTAGATTGTGTGTGTGTGTCTAGATTGTGTGTGTGTCTAGATTGTGTGTGTGTATCTAGATTATGTGTGTGTGTCTAGATTGTGTGTGTGTGTCTAGATTGTGTGTTTGTGTCAACACTCGCCTGTGTGTATACTGTGTGTGTTTTCCAACATCATCTGTTGGATCAACTGTAAGTGCCGTCGTGACCTGACTGAGATCCGATAAAGTGCACCTCCCCCCTGCCCCTGCCCCTCCTGCCCAGCCACACCCCCTCCCCCTCCCTGCCTGCAAACCCACCCATCCTCCACCCTCCTTCAACCCGCCCCCCAAAGCCCCATTTGTCATGGCCCAGCTGTCTGGCAGCTGTGATTGGTTGTTGTGGGAGACAGATAGCCGATAGGCTCTGATTAATAGTGGAGAGTCTGAAACTTCCTCATTGATCAAGGGGACAGGCGAGGGGGAGGGAGGGGGAGGGCGAGGGGGAGGGCGAGGGGGAGGGAGGGGAGGGAGGGGGGAGGCGAGGGGGAGGGAGGGGAGGCGAGGGGGGAGTGCGAGGGGGGAGGGAGGGGGGAGTTTCGATGCTAGGAGGGGGCAAGGGCGAGGGAGGGGGGACTCAAGGCAGTGGAGGGGGGGTAGGGGAAGGGAGGAAAACAGAGGATAAAGGGAATGAGAGGGGAGAGAGAGGGAGAGCGAGGGAGAGAGAGGGAGAGAGAGGGAAGTAGGGGAATGGAGAGGGAGAGAGAGGGAGAGAGAGGGAATGAGTGGGAGTGGGATGTAAGAGAGAGGAAGAGGGAGAGAAAGAGGAGAGAAAAATGAAAGAGAGAGAAATGGAAATAAGAGATGGGAAAAGAGAATGAGAGAGAGAGAATGGAGGAGGAGAGGGAGGAATGAGAGAGGGAGGGAGAGATAGGGGCAACGGGAGGGAGAGATAGGGAGGGAGAGATAGGAAGGAGAGGGCGGAGATTAGATAGGAGGAGAGGGAAGAAGTAAAAGCATGGCTTGTCGTTCTGTCACAGCCTGCTGATACTGTAGCTGCAGATACAGTCTGTGTGTCTGTGAGGTGTGTCTGTGAGGTGTGTGTGTTTGTGTGGTGTGTGTGTTTGTGTGGGGTGGTGTGTGTTTGTGAGGTGTGTGTTTGTGAGGTGTGTGCGTGTGGTTCTGAGGTGTGTGTGTGTACTGTGAGGTGTGTGTTTGTGAGGTGTGTGTGTTGTCTGTGAGTGTGTGTTGTGTTCTTGAGGTGTGTGTGTTTCTGATTGTGGTGTGTGTGGAGGGTGTGTCTGTGAGGATGGTGGGGTGAGGTGTGTGTGTGTTTGGTGAGGTGTGTGTGTGTCTGTGAGATGTTGTGTGTGTTGTGTTTGTGAGTGTGTAGGTGTGAGGTGTGTGAGTGTGTCCGTGTGATGTGTGTGTCCGTGAGGTGTGGTGTGTTTTGTGTGATGTGTGTGTCTCTGTGAAGTGTGTGTCTATGTGAGGTCTGTGTATTGTGTTTGTGAGCAGATGTGCTGTTTGTGTGTGCATGTTGGAGGGAGGGTGCGTGTTGATTGCGAGGGGTGAGTATTCCAAATTGTGTGTGTGTGGCGTTGTGTGTGTGTGTATATATATATGTACTATATATGTAGTGTTTGTGCATAATATCTGTATGTGTGTGTTTGTGAGAAAGAAAGAGTGTGTGAGTGTTTGTGTGCATGTGTGTGTCTGTGTTTATGTGTACACATGCACTATGTGTGTGTGTGTGTTGTGTAGGGCGTTGTGTGTATTTGTGGTGGTATGTGGCGTCTGTGAGTGTGTGGTGTGTGTGTGTGCCATCTGTGTGTGTGTGTATTGGGTGTGTGTGTGTGTGTGTGTTGTGTGCATGTGTGTGTGCGTGGCGTGCGTGTGTGTGTGTGCGGCGTGCGTGTGTGTGTGTGTGTGCGTTGTGTGTGTGCGCGTGTCTGTGTCTGGTGTGGTGTGTGTGGCACGTGTCTGTGTGTGTGTGTGTGTGCACGTGTCTGTGTGTGTGTGTGTGTGTGTGTGTGTGTGTGTGTGTGTGTGTGTGTGTGTGTGAGAGTCAGATTGACCCCTCTCAGTGGGGGGGTAGTGCTGGGAGGTGGTGACCTGTGTGACCCTGGGGGAGTGGAGATCATCAATCAACAAGGGGCCCCTCCCCTCTCCTCCCCCCCTCCTCTCTCCCTCCCCCTTCCCTCTCCCTCCTCCCCCCTCTCCCTCTCTGCCTACAGGGAAACAGATGGCCCTGGGACAACTGGTACTCCCTCATCTCTCTCACACGCTCTCTCTCTCTCTCTCTCTCTCTCTCTCTCACACACGCTCTCTCTCTTTCACACACGCTCTCTCTCTCTCACACACTCTCTCTGTATCTCTCTTTCACACTCTCTCTTATGCTCCCCTTGCACTCCTACACTATGCTGCTCTCCCTCACTCTCTCTCCCATGTTATCATTCTCTCACATTATACTCTCTCTCTCTCTCTCTCGCTCTCTCTCGCTCTCTCTCAATGTCTCTCTCTCACACTATCTTTTTCTCACACTCTCTTGTATTTTGCTCACTCTCTGTCTCTCTCTCACACTATCTTTTTCTCACACTCTCTCTTGTATTTTGCTCACTCTCTCTATGTCTCTCTCTCACACTATCTTTTTCTCACACTCTCTCTTGTATTTTGCTCACTCTCTCTATGTCTCTCTCCCACACTATCTTTTTCCTCACACTCTCTTGTTCTCTCACCCACTCTGTCTCTCTCTCACACTCGCTCATTTACTTTATTTCACACACACACGCACTTTCTCTCCCTGAAATATTCTCTCTTCTATCTATAATTTACTCAGACACAGTCTCTCTCTCTCTCTCTCTCTCTCTCTGCCTCTCTCTCTCTCTGTGTCTCTCTCTCTCTGTGTCTCTCTCTGTGTCTCTCTCTGTGTCTCTCTCTCTCTCTCTTGCACACTCTCTGTCGTTCATCTCTCTCTGTCTCTCTCTCACACACACACACACACACACTCTGTATATCTCTCTCTCTCTCACACACATACACACACACACACACACACACACACACACTGTCTTTTCGTCATTAATTCTCCCTGACTCTCTGACTAACAACACAGAACTGAGAACAAATTAAGTAGCTTACAATTCTTCTTCAGGTTTACAGTTTATATGAACAACAAGCCAACTAGCAGTCTGCATGAGGCAAGTTTGCCCCCTAGTGGACATAATGTGTCAATACAACTCTACAAGGAAGGAGTTACTGTACATCAAAACTTTATTGGACACAAGCGATTTAATATATAAAATTGAGAAATTTGTTTTGAGAAATCCAATTGAAAAGCAGCCAAAACGTCACCAAACATCACACAGGAGTATATGTACGATATAGTATGCCTGCCCCATCCAGTCTCCTTGGCTTCCAAAGGACAGTATAAATATGGCACACTGTATAAACTCATATAAACACACACACCAACACTGTATAAACTAATATAAACACACACATCAACACTGTATAAACTAATATAAACACACACACCAACACGCTCACATGCAGACATACACAGTAATAACTCAAGTACACAGGCATGCACACAAGCAAGTGTATGTATGTATGTATGTATGTATGTATGTATGTATGATTTCCATTCTGTGGACTACATATTCCTAAAATGTTGCTAATGAGAAAGAATTAGAATCCCTCAGGATCAGGTACAGGAAGGAACAGGAAGGAAGAGGAAGCAGGAAGGAACAGGAAACAGGAAGGAAGAGGGAGCAGGAAGGAACAGGAAACAGGAAGTAACAGGAAACAGGAAGGAACAGGAAACAGGAAGGAACAGGAAACAGGAAGTCAGGCTGTTGATTCCTGTCGGTCCATTCTCTCCCAGGCTGCTGTCTTCAACCACAGTCCCACATGGTTCTCTATGTTCTAGATGGAGAGAGAGAGGGGAGGCAGGGAGGGAGGCAGGGGGTAGGGAGGGAAGAGGGGGTAGGGAGGGAAGGAGGGAGGCAGGGGAGGGAGGAAGGGAAGAGCGGGGTAGGAAGGGAGAGGGGTAGGGAGGAGGAAGGAGGGCGGCAGGGAGGGAGGAATGGAAGAGGGGGTAGGGAGGAAGGGGGGTAGGGAGGAGGGAGTAGGAGGAGGAGGGAGGGTAGGAAAGGGGAAGAGGGGGTAGGGAGGGAAGAGGGGTAGGTATTTGGGGAGGGAGGAAGGGGGTAGGGAGGAAGAGGGGGTAGGGAGGTGTTAACATGTATGGGGTTTTGTATGGAAAAACACTCATGTAGATTCTTGCCCCACGCCCCCTCTCCATCCTTACCCCTCCCCAGCCTCCCTGCCTCCACCCTCATCCCTGCCTCCACCTCCAGCCTCAGCCCCAGCTCCAGTCCCACCCTCCAGCTCCATCCCCACCCTCCAGCCCCAGCCCAGCCTCCAAGCCAGCCTCCAGCCCCAGCTGCTCACCTGTCTGGCCTCCGTCCTGGGAGGAGGCGGTCACTGGCCTCCGGCAGAGTTCATGTCGGGCACAGTGGGCGGAGCCTCTGATGAGGGAATGGGGCGTGTCCGGACCGGGCTACTGTTATGTTGCTACACTCAGCTCACTCCCACGGTCAATATCCCTGGGAAAGAGGTGAGTAATAGACTGTCAAGTCACTACTTCTCCACCCCCTCCCATCCCTTCCTCTCCGCTTCCCGCACGCTCTTCCCCTCCCCTACTCTCCTCCCCTCCTTCTCTTACCCCAACCCTCCCTCTGCTCTCCCTTCCTTCCCTCCTCCCTGCCCTCTCTCCTCTCCTTCCTTCCTCCTCTCCTCTATCCTCCTCCACGTCCCCTCCCTCCCCTTCCCTCCCTCCTCCCTTCCTCTCTCCCCTCCCTTCCCCTCCCCTTTCCTTCCCCTCCCCTCCCCTCTCCTCTTCCCACTCTCTCCCTCCCCTCCCCTCCCCTCTTCCCTCTCCTCCCCTCCCTCCCTCTCTTCCTCCCTCCTCTCCCTCCCCTCTCTTCCCTCCCTCCCTCCCTCCCTCCCCTCTCCACCGTTGATGTAGAGGACTCTCTGTGTGCTGGGGTGGTCTCCTCCGTAGTACTGGTTGGTGAAGGAGATTCTCTGAGCCAGACTGCGCTGAGGGATGTTGAACAGCAGGGGGCAGAGTTCTGTCTGAGCCTGCAGCGTCAGCATCCAGGAGAACGGACAGCTGGAGTCCTCACATGTCTGGACTGCTCACACACACACACACACACACGCACATACACGGATACACGCACACACGGATATATATACACACACACACATACACACACATATATATATATATATATATATATATATATATGTACACACACACACAGATGTACACGTACACACACAGATATATATATACACAATTTACACATTTGTGTGTGTGTTTGGTGTGGTGTGTGTGTGTCTGTGCGTGTGTGTGTGTGTGTGGTACATGGTGCATGGTGTGTGTGTGTGTGTATGTGTGTGTGCATGTGTGTATGTGTGTGTGCATGTGTGTGTGTGTGTGTGTGTGTGTGTGTGTGCAGAGCCTTACAGAAGCCAAACTCTGAGCAGCTCTGGTAGAGCCACGCTCTGCCTGCTGCTCTGCCTGCTGCTCTGGTCAAGTCTGTGACTCTCAGCTCTGCTACAGTCTGGTCATGAGACACATCCAGACACAACTCCTGACCTGTGGACTGGTGGATCTGACACACACACATACACACCATGTACCACACACACACACATACACACACACACACACACCATGTACCACACACACACACATACACACCATGTACCACACACACACACACACACATACACACACACACCATGTACCACACACACACACACACACACACCATGTACCGCACACACACACACACACACCATGTACCACACACACACACACACACCATGTACCACACACACACACACACATACACACACTCACACACACACACACCATGTACCACACACAGTATGTACTACACACACAAGCTATGTATGTGTGTGTGTAGAACTAGTGTGTGTGTGTAGTACTAGTGTGTGTAGTACTAGTGTGTGTGTGTGTGTGTGTGCGTGTAGTACTAGTGTGTGTGTGTGTGTGTGTTGTCTTCTCACCTGCACCAGTTTGACCAAGCGGTCATATGCCTCCTCGTTTGCCTCGCTCCTATTAGTCATGATGTCACACAGCGCTGCGATGGACAGCCCCGCCCCCTCCTCGTTATACTGCACGGTTCCCATGACGATGTCGGCCAGGGCCTGCATGAGCTCGGCCTGGTCGTCCGGGCGAAGGGGCGGAGTGCAACAGCCCAAGTCTCGCCCCACTTGACTGGAGTTCCCCCCCAGGAGGGCAGCCTCCACTGCCACAAACGCCTCCCTCACATCCCCCACACACTGGGGGAGAGGAGGGGGAGGAGGGGAGAGGGAGAGGAGAGGAGAGGGGGAGAGTAGAGGACAGGAGGGAGGGGGGAAGAGGAAGTGGGGAGAGGAGGAGGGGAGAGGGCGAGAGTGGAGGAGGAGGGGAGGAAGAGGAGGTAGGGAGAGGAGGAGGGGAGAGGAAGGGAGAGGAGGAGGGGAGAGGAAGTGGGGAGAGGAGGGGGGAGGAGGGGAGAGGAGGAGGAAGGGAGAGGAGACGAGGAGGGTGGAGGAGGGGGAGGAGGGGAGGGGAGGAAGAGGAGAGGAGGAGGGGAGAGGGGGAGAGTGTAAGAGTAGAGTAGAGGAGGAGGAGAGTAGAGGAGGAGGAAAGTAGAGTAGAGGAGGAGAGTAGAGGAGGAGGAGAGGAGGAGGAGAGGAGAGGAGGAGGAGAGTAGAGTGAAGGAGAAGAACAGGAAAGAAGTGATTCAGAATGAAAGCCACATTTTTATGAAGCCACACACACACACACACACACAACTAAGAACATTTAAAATGATAAAATAAGCCTCCCTCATACTCAACCTTATCTGAGCCTCCAACAGCTTCATTCATCAGACTCAAACCCACAACCTGGAGGAATAAAACATCCACAGTCAAGACGCTGTTATTGTTTACAGCGTGGCAGTGTGAATGTGTGTGTGTGTGAGTGTGTGTCAGTGTATGCGTGTGTGAGCGTATGTGTGTCTGTATGTGTGTGTGTGTGTGTGTGTGTGTGCGTGTGTGTGTGTGTGTGAAAGAGAGAGATAGAGAGTGTGTGTGTGTGTGTGTCTGTGTGAGAGTGTGTAAGTGTGTGAGTGTGTGAGAGAGAGTGTGTGTGTGTGTGTGTGTGTGTGAGAGAGAGAGAGAATGTGTGTGTGTGTGTGTGTGTGTGTGTGTGTGAGAGAGAGAGAGAGAGAGAGAGAGAGAGAGATAGAGAGAGAGAGTGTGTGTGTGTGATCTGTGTGTGTAAGTGTGTGTGTGAGAGAGTGTGTGTGTGTTGTGTGAGAGAGAAGAGAGAGAGAAGACGAAGAGAGATCAGAGAGAGACGAGTGTGTGTGTGTGATCGTGTGTGTGTAAGTGTGTTTGCGTGAGAGAGTGTGTGTGTGGGGGGAGGGAAAGATTTGTGTACGTGTGTTTTTGTGTGATGTGTGTGTGTGCTGTGTGTGTGTGTGTGTAGCTGTGTGTGTGTGTGTGCTGTGTGTGTGTGTGTGTGTGTGTGAGATGCGTCTTACTTTGTGTAGGTAGAAAAGTCTAGTTTAGCTTTGACAGGAGCAGAGGATGCCACAGCCCCATAGATGAGATGAGGAAACTGTAGATCACACACACACAGAACATCACACAGACCACCACACAGACACAACACACAGACACACACAAGACCACAGACACACACACACACACAGGACACACACACACACAGACACACACACCACAGACACACATACACAGACACGCACACACACACACACACACACACAGACACAATAGATCCACACACAGACACAAAACATATATTCACACACAGATGCACAACACACACACACAAATATATGGTGATATGGTCATTTATTCATATTTATATCTGTACATCCGTTGTTGTGTGTGTGTGTACATTTTCCTCTTCAGCCATGCAGACAGATGTGTTTGTGTGTCAGACAGGAGTGTGTGTGTCAGACAGGTTGTGTAGTTCAGACAGGTGTGTGTGTGTGAGACAGGTGTGTGTGAGACAGCGTGTGTCGTGTGTGTCAGACAGGTGTGTGTGTGTCCAGACAGGTGTGTGTGAGACAGTTGTGTGTGTGTCAAGACAAGGTGTGTGTGTGGACAGGTGTGTGCAGAACAGGTGTGTGTCAGACAGGTGTGTGTGAGACAGTGTTGTGTGTGTGTCAGACAGGTGTGTGTGTACCTTTCCTCTCAGCCAGGCAGACAGGTGTGTGTGTCAGACAGGTGTGTGTGTGTCAGACAGGTGTGTGTGAGACAGGTGCTTGTGAGACAGGTGTGTGTGTGAGACAGGATGTGTGTGTACCTTTCCTCTCAGCCAGGCAGACAGCGCTCCTGAGTAGGAGCCTCCAAAGCTGATCCAGGTGTTCTGGTGAGACAGACTGAACTTCTGAGAGATGTAGGAGTGGAAGGAAACCAGGTCAGCAAGTCTGGAGGGAGGGAGGGAGGGAGGAGAGGAGAGGAGGGGAGAGGAGGAGGAGGAGGGAAGAGAGGGAGGAGAGGGAGAAGGAGGGGGGGAGGACGGGGATGGGAGGAGAGGGTAGGGAGGCAGAGGAAAGAAGGAAGGGAGAGGAGAGGGAGGGGAGAAGAGGGGAGGGGAGGGGTGGGAGGAGAGGGGAGGGAGGCAAAGGAAAGGAGGAAGGGAGAGGGGAGGGGAGGGAGGAGAGGGAAGGAGGGAGGAAGGGAGGAGGTCTTACTTAATCATAACATCCCACTGGTCCACCAAGTCTCCCTGTCTCCCCCTCCCTCTTCTCTCTACTCACGCCTGCTGGCTGGACAGGTCTCCTAGGTTACCAGTCTCCAGTCCATCAGGGTTGATGCTGTCACCGTAGAAACGATGCTCCAGAGCCACCAGCAGAGCCCTGTACTGCTCTGCCATGACCACATGGTGACCTGACAGGAATCAGGTATGATTATGAATGCCTCAGTAGAGTTTCAGTTCCTTTTCAGGTCTGATGATGACACAGCACACCTGCTAGCTGCTAGCTGGCTACAGAGGCAATAGCACACCTGCTAGCTGCTAGCTGGCTAGAGAGATGACACAGCACACCTGCTAGCTGCTAGCTGGCTACAGAGGCAATAGCACACCTGCTAGCTGCTAGCTGGCTACAGAGGCAATAGCACACCTGCTAGCTGCTAGCTCGCTATAGAGATGACACAGCACACCTGCTAGCTGCTAGCTGGCTAGAGAGGCAATAGCACACCTGCTAGCTGCTAGCTGGCTAGAGAGGCAATAGCACACCTGCTAGTACGCTGATCTCAGACAGAGGCCCCTCCCCCCCAACGTAAAGGAACACAGGCCCCTTGGGTCGCTCCCAGAAGGCATCATTCACGTAGAACCGCTATGAGAGAGGGAGAGGGGAGAGGGGAGAGGGAGAGAGAGAGAGACAGAGGGAGAGTTAGACGGAGAGGGAGAGGGGGAGGGAGAGGGGGAGGGAGAGGGGGAGAGGGGGGGAGAGAGAGAGAGGAGGGTACAACAACACATTAAATAGGAACATTTCACAGTGACACACATTAAGACTTTCTGTTTAATTTCAACTGTGAGATACCACAGCGCCTAAACCTGCCATGTGGAGACGTGCTCACCTGAAGAAAGGTATTGGTGTTCTGGCTGTCGAAGTGATTCAGCGGCTGGCGGATCCGTTCGTCCTTCTCGTGAATCACCGGACGACGCTCGTTGACCGCACGCGTCAACAGGTACTGCTTGGCATTCTGGTATTGGAGTGTACGCACGCGCTCCTTGATCTTCATCAAAACACGTCCTGTCGATTGCAACAGCAATGTCATGTCAATTTAGAGATGCAGTGATTATATAACCAATCAGGAAACCAAGACAACGAACTCAGTATTCAAGAAAGAAAATTAAGAATTTATAATATGTTTGCGCTAACTGCATACTTACTTGCATCCCATTACAAATTAACATGAACTAGTGTGCGTGAGACCAACTGGATTCATTATATGCGATAGATGTCACACAGTAATCAGGTCGACGCTGAACTAGCATCATTTCTTTAGTCCTCACTGATAAGGAAAGGACAGACTACAGTCTAGTCCAGAGGTGGGAAAACGTTTTGACTCGCGGGCCACTATGGGTTCTAGAATTTGGCCGAGGGTTCGGGCCACGAGCATTTGGATGGAGTGTTTGGGTCGGATATACTAAAGCCTTGCGTGTAGCGTGTGCAAACTTCATAGCACAGTAAACACACGCAAACTTACAACCCGATTTATTAACAGTGCACACTGAGGACTGCGTATTTTAAATGTGCAAAATAGGCCTTATCCTGTTAGTACGTTTGTCTCGAAGAATATACAAGATGGGGCGTTTACACACTATTTTGTACAATACTGGACGGAGAAAAGGTAAATAGATTCAAATAGCAAATAGCAATGTGATTAATGAAATCACTTTCAACAAAGAAAACACATATTACCCAATCAAATACTCATGGTCAATCATTTCTAATTGTATTAAACCCCGCAAAATCATGGACGGATTATCCTGACCGCGCGCTCTACAAACTCGGCACGGACGCCTTCACCTTCACGCGCAAACAGTCACGTGTATCGTCGCCAAGCACACAAAGATGGACTGTATTAAATATCCTACCTGCAGCACAAACTAGAAGTGGGTCTTGAAGTTGAGAGCGATGTGAGGTGTGTTAATGAAGCTACTGTACCGCTGCTGTAAGTAAATGTGACCATTGCTCTGAACGGAAACGCGGGCGTTGCAGGGAAAAGGGAAAATTAATGAGGTTTTTACCATCATGAAGTGAAGTGACGTATCGTCAAGTATGGTGACCCATACCTCGAAATCAACCCTCTGCATTTAACCCATCCAAGTGCACACACAGCAGTGAGTAGTGAACAACCGCACGCACACACAGTGAACATACACCCGGAGCAGTGGGCAGCTATTGCTCCAGCGCCCGGGGAGCAATTGGGGGTTCGGTTCCTGGACAAGTTCGGCAGGCCGGATGAACAAGCCTAACCGGCTGTATACGACCCGCGGGGCCTTAGTTCACCCATATCTGGTCTAGTCACCAGGCCACTGGGCCGACACCTTATCAGTTTCTAACGGATGTTGAAGACGCTGTAGCGGCACAAAATACTGTATGTTTGTTTACGGTCACAATGTGACGTAGACTGCACGAGCAGCAGCTACAAACTAGAATGAAATGACTGTTCTAACCCTAACTGCCTTTTTAGGATAATATTCGATCTATTACTGCAGCCTGCGTAACGATTATTCATTGTTCAGACAGTTAGGGTCTAATAAAGTAATGTATCACAATATAGCATTGGCTCAAATATAAATGCTGTTATTTAATGATTTTAAATTATTTTGGTTTTCAGTGTTGAGGTTTATTTTGATATATTACTTACCTGAATATACAGAGTTCACAAGACACAACAGAATCAGGAAACGGGGCAGGAAAAAAAGCATTTTCAAGAGATGAATCAGTTTGATCAAATCCAACTAGCTGTCAGGCCCTTCCTAAAAACGTGGATTCGATGGAAACGTCTTAAAAATGACGAGAAAAGAAACCACTAAACGTGGCGCTGTTTTTCTTCCGTGTTCCCGGTTGTCTATCAGTGGGCTTCGGTATTTAAGGCCATTAAGTGTCATATTGTAACGCTATCAGACTCAAATGCGTTTCCGGCGTAGCTTGATATCTGACACCGAGGTACACCGGAGAGACGCTGATATCTGCAGTAATGCTTAAGAAGATGGGTTTACTGGGGTCCAAACGTGAGTCTCTCAAGTGAAAATACAGGCTTTGGACTTAGTTGGCCAGATTGAATTTGTGCTGACAAGTCGGTCATGCCGAGGGGGAAAAAAGGATAAATATTGGAATCCAAGCCTTTACATTTAGAGACAAGAGATTGTTCTTGTCATCACTTATCGTACTTTACTTCTTTTAAAATTAAGATCGGTATATGCTTATTATTTGCACCATCCTGCCACATAAAATTCTGTGTTTGTGCCAATTTAGATGTTGAATGAGTTTTAACCACCACAGAAAACTTGAAAGCTTGGCCAAGACACTTAAAAGATGTTAGCTTTCGTTTTCATTTTTGTTACATCTCATTTAAAGAAGACTTTTGTAGAAGACGTGACTTTTGTAGAATACGTTAAAATAAAGATTTCAAAGATTGGCGTCAGATTCTGTCAGGATTATTATTTGTAATATCTCTGAAATTTCCCCTTGTTTGTATTTATCTTTGAAGATACCAAGAGCTTTCTATGTTTTGATCAGGTTTAAATTCCTTGACTTTTGTTCTCTTGAAGACCTGATTAAAGAACTCTTATTTTTGACATCCTCGGTGTGTGATCCCTTCCAGTTCCGCTGACAGTGAGTACACTCACCATATCACTTTAGCCCTCCTCTATGTAGGTGTGGTTAGCAAAATGCTGTATATACACACCAAGACCCCTGTACGTTTGTTTTCAGACGAGTTTGTCAACTCGTTTGACAAGTTGACTCTTTCTCATCATGAATATTCTTCACAATTTCAGTGAGAAACTTTTAGCGTTCATGAATCCACCGCTAGGTGCACAAAGATTATATCAGCTCAAATTCAAGTTGTGCTTTATTGTCATTCCGCGACATGCGGGGTCATACAGTGGAACGACATGTCGTGCCTCACAGAGCCACGGTGCTACAGAAGTACAGACATACAACAGTACAGTCTAACAACAAACAATTTAAAATAAATATAACATTTTTCCTACCTCATCATATTTCTGTTTGTTTATCATGTTGTGATGGACAAACACTTAAAATGTCCTTGTGAATCAGGACTTCATTCTGTACCATGTGATTTGTACATCGCACCGCCATTTTTCATCATATTTTTTATGGATCTTCTGATGGATAAACAGTTCCGAACTGTCCTTCATCGAAACAGAGAACCTCGTAAACTCGAATGTTTTATTTTATTTCATGTTATTTCCGGTGTATTTTGAACATCTTCGCTCTTGTCTTTCTGCAACGTGTATTTTCTACATGGTGTTTCCGTTGTTTAACTTAACATTTATTCTCCTTCTGAGGATTAAACGTTACTGTTCTTGAATTATTTCCTGTTGCCCTTCACCAAGTCAATTATTATTATTAATAATAATTAATAATGATAAATCAATCACCAGTGAGCTGCCGCTAGCCAGTGATTGCTGTAAGGCGTCTCATCAGTAACATGGTTTGCTAATGATTCCGATTGTCTAGTTGATGTATGTTCACTGTGTGTGTGTGCGGTTGCCCACTACTCACTGCTGTGTGTGCACTTGGATGGGTTAAATGCAGAGGGTTAATTTCAAGTATGGGTCACCATACTTGACAATACGTCACTTCACTTCACATCACTTCACATAATGTACTACGTATTTTAGAGCTCCGCTTCGACGTTTGCTGTTCACATTGTCATGCATGAGTTTGTCTTTTCAACGTCGTTAATTTAATTAGCCTTACAAAGATACTGTATTTCTTTTATAAATTTAAATAAATTAATTAGTGTATTAACGAAGTAAAAGTTAAACGTTACGTATTTTTCTTTCATGAGGGGGGACAGCAGATTTCGACGCTATCGCTTCACCTTAAGTCGATCAGTGCGGAGAGCGTAGCGTTCATAGAAGTTACCACAAGGGGGCGCCAGAGTCCAGAGTACCAAAACACAGACTTCATGGCCGATGTTTTTCGATGATTAACTTTTAGACCAGGGGTCTCCAATCCTGGTCCTCGAGGGCCGCTGTCCTGAAGGTTTTCGATGTTTCCCTCCTCCAGCACACCTGATTCTAATGAATGAGCCATTACCAAGCTCTGTGGAAGCTTCATAATGACCCTTTATTAGACTCAGGTGTGCTGGAGCAGGGAAACACTGAAAACCTTCAGGACAGCGGCCCTCGAGGACCAGGATTGGAGACCCCTGTTTTAGACGATGTTCTAAGACCCATATTATTATGTCCAAATGATATAGTATGTGTATAATATCTTCCATTCCTAATTGTATAGTAGTAAGGGTATTGTGATGCACCATTTAACGAGTGAAGCAGGAAAAGGGAAAGATTGATTTAGTTGTTATCATGTGTGAACAATACCTCAGCCTGTCACCACTTTCTGTAACCCTACTGACCAGTCACTGTCTGTTACCCTACTGACCTGTCACTGTCTGTAACCCTACTGACCAATCACTGTCTGTTATCCTACTGACCTGTTACTGTCTGTAACCCTACTGACCTGTCACTGTCTGTTACCCTACTGACCTGTTACTGTCTGTAACCCTACTGACCTGTCACTGTCTGTTACCCTACTGACCAGTCACTGTCTGTTACCCTACTGACCAGTCACTGGCTGTAACCCTACTGACCAGTCACTGTCTGTTACCCTACTGACCAGTCACTGTCTGTTACCCAACTGACCAGTCACTGGCTGTAACCCTACTGACCAGTCACTGTCTGTTACCCTACTGACCAGTCACTGTCTGTTATCCTACTGACCTATCACTGGCTGTAACCCTACTGACCAATCACTGTCTGTAACCCTACTGACCAGTCACTGTCTGTAACCCTACTGACCAGTCACTGTCTGTTACCCTACTGACCAGTCACTGTCTGTAACCCTACTGACCAGTCACTGTCTGTAACCCTACTGACCAATCACTGTCTGTTATCCTACTGACCAATCACTGTCTGTTATCCTACTGACCAATCACCACACACTATCTGTAAGCTTTCTGACCTTGGTCTAATCAGGTACTGGATGTAAAGGTGTGAACATGAGCTCGTGCTATGGTATTGTGCTGCAGTAAACTCTCTGTGTGTTCAGAGCCGTGGTTCAGTTAGCAGCTGTCTAATCTGGGACTCACATGTCCACCACTTCCTGCGGAAACTCAACATGGTCGTGCAAGACAACCAGCCAGCCAGCCGGCCTGTGAGACAGACAGTCGGCATGCGAGACAGACAGCTGGCCTGCGAGACAGACAGCTGGCCTGCGAGACAGACAGACAGACAGCTGGCCTGCGAGACAGACAGACAGTTGGCCTGCGAGACAGACAGTCGGCATGCGAGACAGACAGCTGGCCTGCGAGACAGACAGACAGTTGGCCTGCGAGACAGACAGTCGGCATGCGAGACAGACAGGCAGCTGGCCTGCGAGACAGACAGTCGGCATGCGAGACAGACAGCTGTCCTGCGAGACAGACAAGCAGTTGGCCTGCGAGACAGACAGGCAGTCGGCCTGCGAGACAGGCAGTTGGCCTGCAAGACAGACAGCCGGCATGCGAGACAGACAGACAGCCAGCCTGCGAGACAGACAGGCAGTCAGCGAGACAGACAGCCGGCATGCGAGACAGCCAGGAAGTATGCAGGTCAGTTAGTATACTGGCCAGCCAATCAGATCAGGGTTGGGCTGTATTCACTGTTGTCTTCTTAGCGTTCTGTAGAAGGATTAAATATGAGGAACTTCCTCAACACTGCTAAAAATAGACACAGCTATTTGCAGCCTCAAAGCTGGAAAGATTTACATCTCATATTACTGCTGCCTCCACCATGTTACTGCTGCCTCCACCTTCGTCTGACTCTCTGCCCTGTCATGCCACCTTGTGCCAACATCTTTCTTTTTTTCTTTCTTGCGTTTTTCCTTTCTTTCTTTCTCTCCCTCCCTCCATCTCCTCCCTCTCTCTTGCAATATTTCCTCCTCCCTCCCTCTTGTAATCTTTCTCTCTCTCTCTCTGCCTCCCTCTCTGCCTCCCTCTCTCTGTCCTTGTCTCTGCCTCTCTCTCTCTCTCTCTGTCTTTTTTCTTTCTCACGTTCTATCTTCTTTCTCGGTCTCTCTAACAAACAGGATGTGATTCCTCCTAGACTTCCTGTAGGAGTGTGACAGCTTGTGAGCACGCCCAGTACAGGAACTGTGTGTCCTCCTGGCCCCTGGCATGGTGTGGGAGTTCCCTGCTCTTACCTCGACCCGGCCTGGACTACAGCTGCAGGCTCTGCACACATACACACACACACAGACACACACACACACACATACACGCGCACACACACACGCACACACACACACGCACATACACACACACACAGATACACACACACACACGCACACACACACATACACACACACACACATACACACACACATACACACACACAGATACATACACACACGCACACACACACATACACACACACATCCACACACACACACACATACACACACACGCACACACACACATACACACAGATACATACACACACACATACACACACACACGCACACACACACAGATACATACACACACACACACACACACACAGATACATACACACACACACACACACACTCACATAAATACACAGATACACACACACACACACACACACACACATACACAGATACACACACACACACAGATACACACACACACACACATAGATACACACACACAGATACATACATACATACACACACACACACACACACAGACACACACACATAGTCATACAGACAGGCCCACAAGTACACATACATACTATCTGACTGCCAGTTTGCCTGCCTGTCTGTCTGTGTGTCTGCCTGCCTGTCTGTCTGCGTGTCTGCCTGCCTGTCTGTCTGCGTGTCTGCCTACCTGTCTGTCTGTCCCCATCAAGGCCACAGCTTCCTGTTGATGCCCAGCAGTCAGGAATGTCTCCAGCACATGTCACAGGTTAAAGGATGTGTGTCGCTGTCATTTCCTCAGAACAGAAAAACACACACACCTACACACTTATGGACACACACACACACATGTAGACACACACACCTACACACTTATGGACACACACACACACACCTACACACTTATGGACACACACACACACATGTAGACACACACACCTACACACTTATGGACACACACACACACATGTGTAGACACACACACCTACACACTTATGGACACACACACCCACACACACATGTAGACACACACACCTACACACTTATGGACACACACACACACACACACACATGTAGACACACACACACACACATATGTAGACACACACACCTACACACTTATGGACACACACACGCATGTAGACACATCCACACACATGAGTAATACACACTCACACACTCCAAGTCACTGGAAGAGCGAGTGTCAGTTCTCAAGGTCATTGTTGAGAAATGAACCGGAATGGTGGTCAGGGGTCAAAGCCGTGGGTCATGTAGTGTGTTCAGATGTATGCGTACTCGTGTGTCTGTTGTGTGTTTGGCCCAGCATGACATGACAAACATGTGACTGCTATGTTTCAGTTATCTCCTCTGTCAAACGCCTTCACCCTTGTCCACATCTGTCCGCCTGCCTTTGTGTGTGACTGTGTAGTGTGTGTGAGTGATTGTGTAGAGTGTTTTATGTGTGTGTGTGTATGTGTGTGTGTGTGTGTGTGTGTGTGTGTGTCAGGCGTTGATAAGTTTGCTCCTTGGGGACAGGAAACACCAGAGCCACAAGTCTAGTTTGTGTTTTTCTGAAGAGGCGTTGGAGGGTGTAGGGAGGGAGGGTGTAGGGAGGGTGGGTGTAGGGGGGGAGGGTGTGGGAGGGTGGTGTGGGAGGGCCGCGTGTCTCCCTGTTGTATATCCAGGGGAAAAACGACGCATTCATCCTGTTAACACAACACACACACACAGGACACAACACACCACAACAAGCACCCAACCCCAAGAAACACACATCACCACATACTTGCACAAAGACCCAGAGATTGCAACCACCCCACACAAACCCACACACCGCAAAGAGACACAGAGATGCACACCACACACACACACACACACACACACAAGACAGACACACATACAAGACACACACACACACACACAAGATGCACACACACACACACAAGACGCACACACACACACACACACACAAGACAGACACACACACACACACACAAGACGCACACACACACACACACACACACACTCAAGCACAGTTCTCCGGCCGGTGTTTACGCCAGCTGAGGCAGGATGCTGAGTGGTGGAGGAAGTACTGACAGCCGTCCCACAATGCCTTGCTCCCAATGCCTGCCCTTCCACACAGGGACATCAATTACACTGTAGGGCCACGTTGGCGGAAGAACTGACGCACAAGCTCCACCTAGAGCAAGCTGAACATCCTCTGCCCCGCGGCCAGTCTCTCTCACACACCAGCCTGTCTAAGAAGTCGTAGGCACTTCCCTGAGGAGCCAGAAGTCTGGGGCGACAGGAGATAGCTGACCTACGACAGCACCTAGCTGACCTACGACAGCAGTTAGCCGACGTGGAGACAGCAGCTAGCTTACGTGCGACAGGAGCTAGCTTACGTGGAGACAGCAGCTAGCTGACCTACGACAGGAGCTAGCTGGTGTGCGACAGGAGCTAGCCGACGTGCGACAGGAGCTAGCTGATGTGCGACAGGAGCTAGCAGACCTACGACAGGAGCTAGCTGATGTGCGACAGGAGCTAGCTGACGTGCGACAGGAGCTAGCTGACGTGCGACAGCAGCTAGCCAACGTGCAACAGGAGCTAGCTTACGTGGAGACAGCAGCTAGCCGACGTGGAGACAGAGGAAGGTTCTGGAAGGTTGGTGGGACCTGTCTGGGCGGTTGCTGGATACACGGGACGACAGTGTCTGTCTGAGGAGTAGCGCTTTGTCGAAGAGACGCTCACCAAGGGACGGACGGAAGACCTGAGGGACAGAGAGACAGAGAGTAGGAGGACCAGGCAGACAGACAGGAGGACAGAGAGACAGACAGGAGGAGGACCAGACAGAGAGACAGACAGGAGGAGGACCAGACAGACAGACAGACAGGAGAAGGACCAGACAGAGAGACAGACAGACAGACAGGAGGACCAGACAGACAGACAGACAGACAGACAGGAGGACCAGACAGACAGACAGGAGGACCAGACAGACAGTCAGGAGGACCAGACAGAGAGACAGACAGGAGGACCAGACAGAGAGACAGACAGGAGGACCAGCCAGTCAGACAGACAGACAGGAGGAGGACCAGACAGACAGACAGACAGCTTGCTGGAGTGGCCTCCTCACACAATGATGGAGCTGAAGATCCAGTTGATCCCCACAGGGGAGATCATCCTCTCTCCTGGGAAGAACGGAGAGAGCTACTGCAACAGCTGCTCCAAGGTGAGCACCACACACGCACACACGCACACACAGACACGCACACACACACAGACACACACACTCACACAGACACACCAAGGGACCCTGACGATGTAGCTGTTAATGAGGGTGGAAGAGGAGAGGAGCTTGGGCAGGTGAGACAATCAGAGATGACATGCAACATGTCACTGATTTTCTGATGAGTTTGTAGATGCCTGCAGCCATGCAGTATGGGGGGGAGAAGAAATGTTGATATTCATTCATTGTCTCTCAAGGCCTGAACAGAGAGAGTTCTGGTGGAGTTCTGTTGGAGGTCGAGTTCTGTTGGAGGTAGAGTTATGGTTCTGTGTGGTCTCTTCTGACCCTGCTCAGTCCTGACCCAGACCCTGTGTAGTCAGACCCAGACCCAACCCTGGCCCTAATCTTGACCCTTGACCCTGCTCAGTCCTGACCCAGACCCTGTGTAGTCAGACCCGGACCCAACCCTGGCCCTAATCTTGACCCTTGACCCTGGTCAGTCCTGACCCAGATCCTGGCCCCCGATCTTGACCCTTGACCCTGACCTTGACCCTGGTCAGTCCTAACCCCGACCCAGGATACGACTCTCCTAATAGGGTGACAATTACAGCTACAGGCTTGGAAAGGTCCAGCTCTTTCCGGATCGTTCTTTCAAAAGATCAATGTAGCTCTGCGTTCGGCGGTGCGGAAACCAAACAGCACATTTGCTGTGCAGATGTTGGTGGTGTTGCATGTTTCCATGGTCACGGGTGTACAACTTAGTGTTTGCGCTGAGAAAACAGAGATCCTTGTTCTTGTTCTAGAAAGGAGTTTGTCCCTTTTTGGAATGAGGTCACATCACACAAGACCCTGGTGAACGACCCTCTGGAGATAACAGGGGCAGCTATCAGTCACTGGGGTTGAGTAACAATATCATAATCAAGAAAATGCAATGGCTTTGGTTTGTAATCTCTCGGGTCAAGCAACATCGTCTAGTCCCAAGTAGGAAAAGTAAAACAAAGCTCTTTACTTCCGTGCACTTTGAAATAGTTCCCTCAGGGTTATACCGGCTTGTAGTTGAGGTACTCAGACGTCTGTTTTAGCTTGAGAGGTAAATATAGAAAGTTAATGATAAGCCTGATGTTTTGATAAGCTTCTTGCTAAGGGCAGAGTCTGTAATTACTGCTGTGCTACGGAATGTGGACGGGATGGAAGGAAACGACACGGACATTCCGGAACAGCACTTTTCTCTCCTCCAACATTCCACCAAGGTCACAACAGCCCTGGTCTGGGGTTGTGTGAAAGTGATTGTGACAACGAGTATGAGCGTTTCTGATTGTTTGTGTGTAAGAAAGAGAGGGGGGGCAGGAAAGAGGGAGGTAAAGAGAGAGACAGAGAGAGTAGGAGAGGGAGAGAGACGGAGAGAGAGGATAAGAGAGGGAGGTAGAGAGGAATAGAAAGGGAGAGAGAGAGAAAAACAAGCAAGTGCATTGGAGCAAGTGGGAGACAAGCAGTCCTACAAATGACGAAATGTGAGGTGTGTGTGTGTGTGCCTGTACTGTATGTGTGTGTGTGTGTGCCCGTACTGTATGTGTGTGTGTGCCTGTACTGTATGTGTGTGTGTGCCTGTACTGTACGTGTGTGTGTGTGCCTGTACTGTACGCCTGTGTGTGGTACCTCTATGTGTTAATGTGTGTGTGTGTGTGTGTGTGTGCCTCTATGTGTTAAGGTGTGTGTGTGTGTGCCTCTACTGTATGTGTGTGTGTGTGTGTGTGTGTGTGTGTGTGTGTGTGTGTGTGTGTGTGTGTGTGAGAGAGAGAGAGAGAAAAAGAGAGAGAACTCAACTTGACATATTGAGATACAGAAAAAGAAACCGAACATCCTTTCCAGAACATCCCTTCTTAAGAGAGGGAAGGAAAGGCTGGGAGTCTGGTGGCTGGGCCCTGGTTCCAGAGCCCCGTTTCCAGGGCCCAGGCTGGGTGATGCTCCGCCCCAAGTCCAGCATCTCTGGCACTGTCTTGTCAACAGGATACAACCTTTCCTCTTCACTGAACTCCAGGGCACAGCTAAGGTTAAAACAGGGAACAGCCCACACAGCTGGGGTGATCATGTGCGTGCGTGTGCGCGTGTGCGTGCGTGCGTGCGTACGTGTGGATCGATCACCCCCCCCTCTGGCAGTGCTGCATTACTGCACTCCGTTACGACACTGACGGACAGGCGGGTCGAACCGTCAAGGTCACCCTCACGTGAACACTCAGCTCGAGCGCGCGCTAATTAAGCGGGCTGACATCGACTAAAACGTTATATCGTGACAGGTTTAAGTTGGTAGACAACGTATAATGTTGTACTATTAATTAGAAGTTTTATTGTAATTAGGTCGAGGAACATTGTCGTTTAGTCGGCCTGTACAGGATTTAAAAATCTTTTTAAGTCCTGATATTTAAATCTTTTAAATGTAAACATTTTCTGCTACAAAAAAAAAAAAAAAAAAAATCCGCTAGGAACCCTTCTGTGGTGAACCTCCACCTCCTCCTCCTCTAAACTTCACTGTTGTAAAACGAGAGACCGCACCCTTCTCAACCACCGCTGTCTCGAGCTGTACGGCACTTTAACGTCGTGTAGTTGCGGCTCTACAGTCGGTAGAGGGTATTAGAACACTATTGAAACTGATCAAACACCGCCACCGGACGTCTTGAATGTTTTATTTTCGAAAGTATATTTACAACTGTGAGGTAAAAAATGGAGAAGCGTTTTGTCCCGTGAAACAGAATAGGCCAACTGAATGTCTTAAATATTACATTTAGGCAAAATACTACAGAATAAACGGAAACATTAAAAGTATAACGTAGTGAGCGAAATGTGACTGATGTGTCTGCATTCCTTGTTTAAATATCCTAACGCAGTAAGCACACACGTAAACAAGCATATCCAAGGATGTGTTTATTAACGCAGTTCAAACATTTCGGTTGGAGGACTAATGACGACAGAGTTCAGTGTAAAACAGAAATGATCTCGCCCTCCGGGTGTGGAATAGGTCTTGAGAACTTCCTGGTATTACCGGGGTTGAAAGAATAAGGGAGGGAGGGGTAAATTCAACCGGTCTACCGAATGCAGTGTCTCAATGAAATCAAAAACGTTTCGTTGCTGATGTTTGTTACTCTTGGTTATTTGAAATTCTCACTCGGTGTCATTTTTTGGGGGTATTGTATTAGCTTTATGATATTGAAACCTAACGTTTGTTTATGAACAATAGCCTATTGGTTGATGGACCAATGTTGAAGGTGTGTCAGTCACTGTACTGAATCGCAGAAGGTCCGTCCAACTCCTCAAAGTGAACTTCATACCGTGTACGTTACACCGTAAAAAAACAAACAAAAAAACAGTTTCCAGTTCGTAGCAGGATATCTTTCAACGAGGAATTAACACACTCTGTTTATTGGAAGAACCGAATCAGGATTTTTTACTTGTCTTCTTGACTGAACGCAGTCCTCCCGTTTCAACATACCGGCTAGTGGAAACCGCAGCTGGAGCGAGGAACCGTGTCGTATTTGACTTCGACGTTTCAAAGGTATTGTGTGTGAAATGGAAAAACTGACATTGATTGTGGAACTTTAGTTTGATCATAGCAACTTACGACCTGTCACGGTTTTGAAGACGGGAAAGTTCGCAGAGTCATTTGTCACTTTGTATCTTGTGACGACGCGCACGCTCGTGAGAGTGGGCTGAAGTCGAGCGCTCGTGGGCTGCTAGCAAGACGGGCTAATCATGAAAAGAGAATTTGCTCGAAACTTGACGTGTGTGTTGGCAGTTGTTAGTCGCAAACACTTGAGAATGTGAGAGTTTCATTCAAAGATACAGGCTACGCTTTAACAATGGCTCAGGCGCCTATGTGTTCATTGAATATGTGGAGCTATTTCTCTCTCTGTCAGCCAGGCTACTGAATCAAACGTGGATTACTATGTGTCGTTATAACTCGGCTCCATATCAGCGGCAACAGACAGCTTAGTCTACTTTAAGCTTCAATGTATTTTACCCGCGTGTACTACACAAGCTAAAACCTATTAAGCGATTCCTGTACGCTACATCTTGTTTATCTTGAAACAACCAACTTGTTGCTGTCTAAATTTAAGCAATGACTCGTCTGAGGTGAAACCGTTTTCGGACTTCTGAAGCAATCCAAACCCCCAAAAACCCCCAATCACCAGGCTGACTAAACCAGCTATGTGGGAAGTCATCTTGGACAGATTGAGTAATGCCCCCCTTCAAATAGTTGATGTTTTAAATCGGAGGAAGGTTGGTTTGAGTAAGGAGAATCAGTTGCTACACCAGACCAGTGACAGACAGAGTTTGTGATTTATGGTTAAATTACAGCTATGTTCAAAGGTCATCGAACGGCCTGTTTAGGAGTAGCCTCCATGCTGTCTGTTACAGATGCCACACCCTCTCTATCAGATTCAATAACCACTTTACTCTGTCTCAAGGAGATAGGGGACAGAGAGACAGAGGAGAGAGAAAGTTAGAGGGAGAGAGAGAGGGACAGAGTTAGAGAGGTAGAGAGAGATAGGGAGAAAGGTAGAGAGTTAAAGAGAGAGGGACAGAGTTAGAGAGGTAGAGAGAGATAAAGGTAGAGAGAGAGAGAGATAAAGGTGGAGAGAGTTAGTGAGAGAGGGAGAGAAAGGGAGATAAAGGTAGAGAGAGGGAGAGAGTTAACGAGAGAGAGAGATGGCGAGCATTAGATAAAAGTAGAGTGTCACACAGCTCACTGTCAGATGATTGGTTCTTTCAAGGTCACCGAGGTCACACTAAGGTCACCCTGAGGTCTGTAATACTAGAGCTGTCACCCTCCCTCTCTACCCCCTCACCCCGTCACTCTCCCCACCCTCTCTTCTCTCCCCCCTCCCTCCCTGTTGGAGACATTCTCTGCTTGTTTTCATTGGCTGTCGATCAGCTGCCGGCCTTAAGACAGTCCTGTGGCTTGTGGACACCAACACTTGATAGACGTGTATCTGAGTGCTTGTGTGTTTGTGTGTGTGTGTGTGTTTGCACGTTTGTGTTTGCATAAACACATTTGATAGCTCTCTCTCTTGTGTCCATGCTCAGAGACAGACCGACACCGTCGTGTGACTGTTATCCAACAACAACACCATTGTCGTCCCCATCCCAGCTGATCAATATTCTATCGTCAATACATTTTTCCATTTTATGGATGAATCTTAGAGCTCAACTCTGCTGAACTCATCGGTGCCATGGCAACGGTTTCCACGGAACCCGTTGGTATAAACAAGTTGGCAATGCTTTTCTCCTGGAAAATGGCTTTGGTTGAGGGTTATTATGGGGTGTGGATAGGTGATGCCTATCCTATTGTTTCAGTAGGGCACAGACAGACAGACAGACCAACAGACAGACAGACCAACTGACAGCCAGACAGACCAACAGGCAGACTGACAGACCAACAGGCAAACAGACAGACCAACAGGCAGACTGACAGACCAACAGGCAGACTGACAGACCAACAGACAGCCAGACTGACAGACCAACAGACAGCCAGACTGACCAACAGGCAGACTGACAGACTGACCAACAGGTAGACAGACAGCCAGACTCAGACAGGCAGACAGACAGACGGACCGACAGGCAGATAGACAGACAGACTCAGGCAGACCAACAGGCAGGCAGAGCAGGCTTGGAGTTGAGCTGTTTCCCAGCTGTCCTTACCAAGTCTGCAAGGCATGTTCCCTGCTCTGCCCCGCCCCCACCCTCACCCCGCCCTCACCCCGCCCCCACCCCGCCTCCACTCTCACCCTCCTCTCCTCCTCTCTCTACCAGAAAATGTTTAATATTGACATGCAGTCTAAGATCAGTCTAAAGATGATCACAGACCATGGATTCAATCCCCGCTGCAGCCCAGCACGTTAGTCTCCTCAACAGCTTCTGTTTTGAGTATATTAAGACAGATTTGTCTTTAGCATAAAGACTGTTGTTTTGTATTTAAAACAGGACATTCTAAAATAACCACAGATGTTTTTAAAAGAATCAGAATACGTTTTGTTCGCTATGCAAAATACACAAACACAGAATTTACTGTGACAGGAAAGTGCAAGCGTAGAACATATATGGAATATAATAAATACCTTTTGAAGTTCAGAGTACAAAACAAGGTTATTTGCATCTATGTAAATTAAGGTTAACTTTGGGTACGCTTGATATTCATTCCCTTCCAACCAATTCACCAAATAGGGTAGTCTCTGTAGGTGCAGAGCAGTGGCCAGGTCAGTGAGGTAACTGAATCAAGCGCACCTCGATGGCAGTGACGTAGGTGTGGCTGATGAGTCTGGTGCTCTGGTCAGAACGACAGGTGTCACCAGCCTCTGATGGTCTGCTAGGATACACCTGTTTCTGCTTTCATCACACACAGGAAACACTCAAGCGCACGCACGCACGCACACTTACCCAAGCGCACACACACACACACATGCACACACATGCACACACACACACACATGCACACACACACATGCACACACACACTTACACACACACACACTTATCCAAGCTCACACACACACACTTATCCAAGCTCACATACACACACACACACACTTACCCAAGCTCACACACACACACACACACACACTTAGAGGACACATGCTCACACACACACACAGGGGACACAAGCTCTCACGCGCACGCGCACACGCGCACACACACACACACACACACAGGGGGGACAAGCTCTCTCTCACACACACACACACACACACACACACACACGCTCACACGCTCACACACACTCAATCACAATGTCTGTGTTTAATGGCAGTGTTGTTATTACCAGCAAGCCTATCAGACCAGGCCAGACCAGCCCGTATCTCCAGACAGGCCTTATGGGACATGTTGAGACACAGGCGTGTGCAGCGTGTGACGAGAGACAGCCGGGGAACCATGGCAACCGAGTGTGTGGTCGGTCATGTGACCTGACTCCCCGGTGTGAGACAGAGGCTAGTTGAAACCTGTAGTAGGAAAAAAGAATAGACAGTGTCATTGTAGTGGTGAGAAGAAAAGTGTGCGAGAGAGAGAGCAAAATGCTGATGATGTTGAGAGGGTAGGAGAGAAGAAAGGGAAGGAGAGAGAGGAGGGTAGGAGAGAGGAGAGGGTAGGAGAGAGGAGGGGGAAGGAGAGAGGAGGGGGTAGGAGAGATGAGAGGGTAGGAGAGAGGAGGGGGTTGGAGAGAAGAGAGGGAAGGAGAGAGGAGAAAGAAGGAGAGAGGTTAGGGGAGAGAAGAAGAGAGGGTAAAAGCAAGGAGAGAGAAAAGGATAGGAGAGAGGCAAGGAGAGAGATGAGGGTAGAAGAGAGGTGAGGAGAGAGATGAGGGTAGGGTAGGAAAGAGGAGAGAGAAGAGGAGAGGGGAGATGCAAGTATGGAGAGAGGTTGGGAGAAGAGCTCTCTGTATGAGAATGTTCCCCTCTCTCACGACTAGGAACATAATGGATGAGCGTGCTGTTGATATCTGAGAGAGGACTGGGCAGAGAGAAGGTCTGTCTGTGTGTGTGTCTCTGTGTGTGAGTGTGTGTGTGTGTGTGTACTGCCTGCATGACTGCCTATGAGTCATGATTTCAGGAGTGTGTTCGTGTGCAGAGAGGAAGTGTGTATGTGTGTGAGAGACTTTTCCATAAGGAGCAGTCCTAGTTCCCAGCCCTGCAGACTGTCCCACCCAGGCACACACACACACACACACACACACACACACACACACACACACACACACACACACACACACACACACACACACACACACACACACTAAACCATGACCTTCTTCAGTGGCTCTGGACTGTTATTCATGAACTGTAGTTGATATAATTATTATTGTTGCACTGTGCATAGTTGGCTGCTAAGATGGGGTTAGAGCCTGTTTGCTTGCAGACAGATTTGAGACACTTTTAGACAGATTGGAGACACTTTCAGGCAGTTTTGGGACACTTTCAAACAGTTGGAGACACTTTCAGGCAGTTTTGGGACACTTGCAGACAGATTTTAGACACTTTCAGGCCATTTTGAGACACTTTCAGGCAGTTTTGAGACACTTTCAGGCCGTTTTGAGACACTTTCAGACAGTTGGAGACACTTTCAGGCAGTTTTGAAACACTTTCAGGCAGTTTGAGCTATCCGTGAACGTGGTTGTCCCTTCCACCAATATTCTTCTTCAGTGAGTTGTCTCCTGTGATTGGCTGACAGTCTATTCTTTCTTGGTTACCTGAGTAAGCCTTAATTCTGCTGACTGGGGTTTACATCAAAATCCTCCAACTCTCTCTCTCTCTCTTTCATTCTTTCTCTTCCTCTCTCTGTCATTCTACCCCGCTCTCTCCCATTCTCCCTCCCTCTCTCTCAAGCACGCATCATGATTAACCTGACAGTGGGAGATATCTAGTAATCCCTCCTTTATATCCTCTCACATTGCCCCAGAACTACACACTGTCATGACCCTCCCTGTCCGCGCGCCTGTGTGTGTGTGTGTGTGTGCGCCTGTGTGTGTGTGTGTGCGAGCCTGTGTGTGTGTGTGTGTGTGGGCGTGTGTGTGCGCGCCTGTGTGCGTGCGTGTGTGTTCGCGCGCCTGTGTGTGTGTGTGTGTCCTCTTTGTGATCCTCTTAGCAGTGTAATCCGTCTGCCCTGTGTACTGAACACTCACCGTGAACCACACACCTGAATGAACACACCTTAGATCTCCAAAGGTTCTAGCTGGTTCCAAACGGTTCTAGCTGGTTCCAGACTTTCTGCCCTACAGCCTGACAGTTGCCCTGAGGAAGGGCAGGCTGAGAGAGGGGGGGGAAGGACAGACTGAGGGCTATAGAAGCCTGTGTTGCCCTGAGGAAGGGCAGACTGAGGGCTGTAGAAGCCTGTGTTGCCCTGAGGAAGGGCAGACTGAGGGCTGTAGAAGCCTGTGTTGCCCTGAGGAAGGGCAGACTGAGAGAGACATGAGGGCTATAGAAACCCGGTTGCAGCAGCGTTGTGTGGGATTGCATGTGTGTCTGTGTGTCACTAAGATGACCTTTGATCTTCTGACTGGTTGTGTTCCAGCCTGCCTCGCCACGTCACATGGAGAAGGTAGGTGGTCAATGTTTTAGTTCCAGAGCACCTTCTACCCCCCTCTCTCTCTCTCTGTCTCTCTCTGTCTCTCTCTCTCTCCCTCTCTCTCTGTCTCTCTCCCTCTCTCTCTCTGTCTCTCTCTCCCTCTCCCTCCCTCCCTCCCTCCCCCGTTATTGAACCTTGACCCTGTGGGGACTACTCTGTGATACTGTTCCCTACCTGTGAACCCTACCTGAGATTTAGTCAGACCACACCTTTACCTGAACCACACCTTCCACACCTGTGATTGGTCTCCCCCCCCCCCATGTGACTCACACACAACATGTTGTATTTCCTTTCCTCATGTGTGCAAACTAGACGTGTGTGTGTGTGTGTGTGTGTGTGTGTTTGTGTGAGAATGAGAGGTGTGTGTGTGTGTGCGTGTGTGAGAATGAGAGGTGTGTGTGTGTGTGTGTGTGTGTTTGTTTGTGTGTGTGTGTGTGTTTGTGTGTGTGAGAATGAGAGGTGTGTGTGTTTGTGGGCCCAGACCGGATATGGTGATTGACGGCCCTGTGATTTTACCGTCTCTCAGATGTTCCTACCAGGACCTGAGCCAAGTCTGTCATCGTCATCACTCTGTCTGTCTCTCTGCCTCTCTCTCCCTGCCTCTCTATCTCCCTGTCTCTCTCTCTGCCTCTCTCTCCCTGTTTCTCTCTGCCTCTCTCTCCCTGTCTCTCTCTCTCTCTCTCTCTCTCTGCCTCTCTCTCTCCCTGTCTCTCTCTCTCTCTGCCTCTCTCTCTCTCTCTCTACACTATAGTAAGTGAGAGTATAAGTACAGGGGGAGAGGGGCTATATACACCGTAGAGCAACAAGTGTGTTTTTCTTTTGTCTCTACCCCTCCCCTTCCTTGTTCTCTGGCAAATTCTTACGTTAACCTTTAACCAGGTTTTATGAAGGACCGACTGATAAACTAGCAATACTGCTAAGGTGTGGCCTTGGGGAAGGAGAGTGAGGGTGAGAGAAAATGAGATAGGGTGCAAAGAGAGAGAGCGAGGGAGAGAGAGAGCGAGGGAGAGAGAGAGCGAGGGAGAGAGAGAGCGAGGGAGAGAGAGAGCGGGGGAGAGAGAGAGCGGGGGAGAGAGAGCAAGAGAAAATAAGCGTGTGAGAGTGAGAGAAAGAGAGCGGGAGAGAGACAGCGGGAGAGAGACAGCGGGAGAGAGACAGCGGGAGAGAGTGAGAGAAAGAGAGCGGGAGAGAGAGCAGGAGAGAGAGAGAGAGAGAGAAAGAGAGAGCGGGAGAGAGAAGGAATGTAAACACATGCATGCAGGGAGATGAGAAGACGGATAAGACAGACTAGAACAAACTGGAGTACCACCTGGCATCAGGCTGTCCTGTGTGTGTGTGTGTGTGTGTGTGTGTGTGTGTGTGTGTGTGTGTGTGTGTGTGTGAGACAGAGAAAGGGATGTCTCGTGTGTGAGTGTGTGAGAGAGAGAGAGGTGTGTGTGAGAGAGAGAAAGAGAGGTGTGTGTGTGAGAGAGAAAGAGAGGTGTGTGAGAGAATGCCAGACTGAGAGAGGTATGTGTCCTGTGACAGAGAGCTGCTGGTCATACCAGCTGCTGGTCATACCAGCTACTGGTATGCAGCTGGTATGAAATACCAGCAGTTCTGGTATTTCTGTTCCTCTGGCAACAGACATGGAGAGTGGCTGAGCTAGGCAGCTGGGTGGCTGGGCTGGGCTAGCCGGCTGGGCTGGGGGGCTGGGCTGGGTGGCTGGGTGGCTGGGCTGGAGGGCTGGGTGGCATGCTACAAGGAGGGGCTGACTGTGGCTAATTAATGCTGACTACACTTTTTTTTTTGTTGCTCAAGTTAAAATAAAGCAGCTCTGATGTATACTTAAAAAGTAGCCATTACTAATATCTGTTAGACTTCCCATCATCTTCATATAAAGACACTCTTGTCTAGGTACTAGTTTATATAGCTTCAGCCAGGAATCTTTGTGGACACTGACAATCTCGTATCTCCCTCAGACATGACCATGTGGCCATGGGAGATCAAGAATGTCTCTCTTCTCAGTCATGTCGACATCGATAACTCCCTCTGTCTCGTCTAGAGCGTAGCTTCGCTGCAAAAAAAGTGCAGTTTTTTTTTATTTTGTCAACATTTTGTTCGTAAATCATACATATATTAATGCATATATATATATATGTATCTGTGTCTCAGGTTCTCTCCCCATCCCATAATGAACATGCTGACGTGTGAAAGGTTTAGTATAGGGCGTTGTCATGGAAATGTGGATCCATATGTGTGAATGGATTCCTGTGTTGTAACAGTTGCATGCCTGTCTGTCTGGTCACTGGTGACTAAAAATAACCTCTGACCTGTCACAGATGCCTGTGTGTGTGTGTGTGTGTTCTCATGCCTGTGTGTGTGTGTGTGTTCTCATGCCTGTGTGTGTTCTCATGAGTGTGTGTGCTCGTGTGTGTGTTCTCATGAGTGTATGTGTGTGTTCTCGCGTGTGTGTGTGTGTGTGTTCTAATGAGTGTGTGTGTGATCTCATGAGTGTGTGTTCTCGTGTGTTCTCATGCGTGTGTGTGTGTTCTCATGCGTGTGTGTGTGTTCATTAGCATATGTGGGTTTCTTCATTTGTTTGTTTGTGTGAGCGCTGAGGATAGGGAACAGATTCCTGGAATGGTGCAACAAGGGTGTCTCTCCTGGGAGACAGAGAGGAAAGAGAGGGGGAGAGGAGAGAGAGAGGTGGATGAGAGGAGAGAGGAGAGAGAGAGGTGGATGAGAGGAGAGAGAGAGAGGTGGAAAAACAGAGAGTGTAACTCGAACAGAAAGAGAAAGAGAGAGGGAGGAGGAGAGAGAGAGAGAGTGTGGTATGAGAGGAGAGAGCAGCTAAGAGGCGTGGATGGAGAAGAGAGAGAGAGTGGATGAGAGAGAGACAGAGAGAGGGTGGAGGAGAGGAGAGAGAGTGGATGAAGAGGAGAAGTGGAAGAGGGAGGTGGAAGAGAGGAGAGAGGTGGAAAGAGGGAGGTGGAAGAGAGGGGAGAGGTGGAAAGAGGGAGGTGGAAGAGAGGAGAGAGGAGAGAGAGAGGTGGAGAGAGGGAGGTGGAAGAGAGGAGAGAGGAGAGAGAGAGAGGTGGATGAGAGGTGGAAAGAGGGAGGTGGAAGGGAGGGGAGAGGTGGAAAGAGGGAGGTGGAAGAGAGAGAGAGGAGAGAGAGAGGTGGAAAGAGGGAGGTGGAAGAGAGGAGAGAGGAGAGAGAGAGGTGGAGAGAGGGAGGTGGAAGAGAGGAGAGAGGAGAGAGGAGAGAGAGAGGTGGATGAGAGGTGAAAGAGGAGGGGAGAGAAGATGGTGGGTGGAAAGAGGGAGGTGGAGAGAGGAGGAGGGGAGAGGAGGGATGAGAGAGGAGAGGAGGTGGATGAGAGGGGAGAGGGAGGTGGATGAGAGGGGAGAGGGAGGTGGATGAGAGGGGAGAGGGAGGTGGATGAGAGGGGAGAGGAGAGAGAGAGAGGCTGGGTTCCCATTCTGTTTCCAGTTAAGATAAGATTCCTCATCTCATGTTTCTCAATATTTGTAAAGTTCCTCCCAGTTCCAATCATAAACACTGCTTTCCACTGGCAGTATTGACAGGTTCATTTCAAACTCCACACTGTTTTAATAAATACAAAATCTACCGACTGTCATTATTTGGGAAATGTCTCCATCTTGGTCATGGTCTGTCTGTCTGTGGTCACCAGACTGGTATTGGAACAGGTTTCTGGTCCTGGGTAAAGACAATACCTAATAACAGGAGAGGGGAGGAAGAGAGAGAGAGAGACAAACAGAGACAGCAAGTGAGAGAGAGAGAGAGAGACGAAAGAGGAGAGAGAGAGCGAGAGCGAGAGCGAGAGCGAGAGAGAGAGGAGCAAACAAAGAGTTTCTGCTGCAGAATCTCGATACGAGCTGTTTGTTTGGGCTGGTTTTCTTATTGCTATTGTCGTCCAATCAGCAGAGAGCAAGCCAGCCGGTCAACAGGAAATGCTTTGTTTGATATTTAGCAGCTGGCCAATGATAATCTGTTGCAATAGAACAGTAGAACAGATGACGGCAGTAAATTATATTGGAGCGAGTTCTGACTTTCACAGCATCCTTCTTCCAGGTGTGGTCACCACCCTGACAGCAAAACAGCTGACTGAAAACTTCTGAATCGAAAGCTATCCATCACCATGGGGCTGGAGTACTGTCTTTAGACAGAGGCTCAAACCACAAAATAAAATGAAGAAAAAAAGCAACAAAACACTAATATTAATAGCGGCCTGCAAGGCAGACTGGAGACCCCCAGCTCTCCAGTCCTGGAACAGCCAGGGAGCTGGCCTTATAAGGCCTCAAGGATATAAATAAAACTTGGGGGAAGAGGGGGAGGGCAGGAGAGAAAGGGAGGGAGGAGGCAGGGAGAGGAGGTGAACAGGGCGTGAAGAGGGCAGGAGAGAAGAAGGCTGCTATGGGCGGAGGCTAGAGGGGGAAGAGAAAGAGGGGGGGAGGTGGAAGGGAGAGTGAGGGTGAGACAGCTGAGGCGAGAGGAGAAGGAGGGCTGCTATGGCGGGGAAGGGGGCTAGAGGGAAGAAAAGAGGGGAGGTGGAAGGGAGAGTGAGGGTGAGACAGGAGGGCGAGAGAGAAGAGAGAGGGGCCTAGTGGCGGAGGCTAGGGGGGAAAAAGAAGAGGGGGAGGGAAGGAGGAGGGCTGGGAAAAGAGGATGATGAGAAAATAAAGGGAGAGTTGGAGTGGAAGTAGGGAAGAGAGAAAGAAGGGGGAGGGAGGGAGGGAAGTGTGGCTCTGTCTGTACTATGAACTCCAGCTGGACGAGGGAGGAGGGGACGAGGGAGGGGAGGGACGAGGAGGAGAGGGAGGGAGGGAGGGAGGGAGGGAGGGAAGTGTGGCTGTGTCTGTACTATGAACTCCAGCTGGACGAGGGAGGAGGGACGAGGGAGGGGAGGAGGGAGGAGGGAGGAGGGAGGGGAGGAGGGACGAGGGAGCAGAGATCCTGCAGTGTAGACTAGACAAGGTACAACGTGTAGGGACGTTTTGACGTGTACGTTCCTCTGCAGCTGGTTCCACATCCTCCTGATTAAACCAGCCTAATATCAAACCTCCTCTGCAGCTGGTTCCACATCCTCCTGATTAAACCAGCCTAATATCAAACCTCCTCTGCAGCTGGTTCCACATCCTCCTGATTAAACCAGCCTAATATCAAACCTCCTCTGCAGCTGGTTCCACATCCTCCTGATTAAACCAGCCTAATATCAAACCTCTAAACTTTTGGAAAAATTCTACGTTTTCCATGGGTGGAATATTACATCAAAAGGAACTGTTGTGATCAAATACATTGATTCATTAAGCGAACTCCTACCCATTCACTTAGCCTGAAGCTCAGATGGTCCAATCTCATTACACTTGGCTTTCATTATTATAAACAGGCTACTTGGACTGTGTCCGGACAGTTAATGAAGAACATGACATATTTTGCCAGTATAACTGGGTCTGATTAAACCGTGTAATGTTCATGATGTCCATGTGTGTTTATGCTTTTGACCGGGACAACAATATGATCTGGCAGCTGATCTATTGAACGTTGTTATTGAATTATTGTTTAATCAATCAGGTTTTGCTTTATAGCTGCATATGTCTTTTAAATTGAAGTGTGCAGTGATCTTACAAGGTTTGAAATCCCTGCTGGTGCCGTTTATTTTTGCTACTACTTTCCTGCCAAAATGGCGGCGTAAACAGTCAAGTCACATGACGTCTGGAACACTGTAAGAAAAGAGAAACCATTCGGCGGGCTCGCGCAAAGTGTTATCGACGCAAATCATTCCAATTATTCTGATATCGAACAGCATTGATTGCTCTACCGGACTTATTATCTTAATTTGATACCCCTCTCGTGGGTTATGACTTTAATAATGTCCCACCACGATCCTACGTCAACTGTGCAAATACAGAGGGGGGGGGGAGGGACGAAGTTTTGGCTAACTGTTTGGTAGCTAGCACCTGTAGATGGCTAGTTCCGGTGTTTTGTAAAACTGGATATCAACTACCTAAGAGAGAATCGTAGCAGGTATAATGTACCACGCTCACCTGGAGAAGCCGGCTGTTATCCGTCTCGCTCCTTGCTTCAGACTCCCGGACCGGTAAGTAACTTACTTTACCTGAGTTCCGCTACTGTCTGTTTATCCGGACTAGCTTGCTAGCTATCTCCCAGAAACCAATGTCGCGTGCACCTGAAGTGGTTCCACCGTTGGTAATCGCGCGCACGTTCGTGGCGTCTTGACGTTATTAACGTTTGTCACTGTGGCTAATTAGTTAGCTGCCGTTAACTTCACTTTTCTTCACAAAAACTTAAATTCTGCCTTAAGCGTCCAACGGAATCTTACAGCCGATATTAGGACGTACATTTACACTGACGCTATATAGTATATCAAAGATAGGAATAAGTTAGGGTGTCGTTTTTAAAGAAAGAGTACAGGCTGTAGTAGACTACCATAGGCTATAAAACGCAACCACACCCTAGTAGATACTAGCAGTGTAGAGAGAGAGAGAAAGGCAGGAGAGAGATTCTATTATCTTGTGTGTGTATTACCAAGGTAAATATTCACTGTTAGCTGACCACACCTATCCCCTCCCCCCTTCCTCCCTCTGCCCTGTACTCCTCTGTCCCCCACAGGGCCTGAACTTAACCCTAGGGCGAAGGTCCAGGTGTGTGTGTGTGTGTGTGTGTGTGTGTGTAGGAGGGTCACCTACAGCAGTCTATTGCTACGCACACACACACACACACACACACACACACACACACACACACACAGGGATCCCCTCTGATGGATTTAAACACTTTGCTGACGTACAAGCTGTCTGTGTGTGTGTGTGTGTGTGTTCAGAGCAGTGCTAGCCAGAACTGGTTTAATCTCTGTAATGGATGACTGTAGACACTCAGAGGAAATGCCTGCGTGAAACTGCTGCCGCCGTGGAAAGTGATGTGAGAGAGAGAGAGAAAGAAAGAGAAAGAGGAGGATGGGGGAGGGGTAGAGGGAGGGAGGAGGAGGAGGGAGAGGGAGTAAGAGAGAGAAGAGAGGGAGGGAGGAGGGAGGGTAGGGCAGGAGGAGGAGGAGGAGGAGGAGGGGAAGGAGAAGGAGAGGGAGGGGTAGAGGAGAGAGGGGGGAGGGCTAGAGGAGGAGAGAGAGAGGGAGAGGGCAGGGAGGTAGAGGGAGAGAGAGGGGGGAGGACAGGAGGAGGGAGGGAGGGAGGAGGGAGGAAGGAGGGAGAGGGAGAAAGGGGGAGGATAGAGGGAGAGGAGGGAGGGGTGAGAGGGAGGGAGGAGAGAAGAGTGGTATAACATGACCATAGCGAGTGTTTTTTGGAGTCCCCTGTGTTAATTATAACATGTGGATATCGACCTCTTCTGCCTCCGGGATCGCTAACCTCTTCATTCTATCTTCTGTCTTTAGCCTCTTCATTCTTTCTCTGCCTCCTGCCCACCACACTTCATTACTCATCCAAAAGACATCCATTGCTCTCCATTTTCTCTTTTTTTCTTCCTCTCTCTTCCTCTCTCTCCCTCTCTCGCTCCAGTCTTCCCTCTCTCTCTCTCCTCTCTCTGCTCTCTGTCTCTCTCGTCTCTGTCTCTGTCTCGTCTGCTGTCTCTGTCCTGTCTCTCTCTCTCTCTCTCTCTCCTCCTCTCTTCGCTCCCCCTCCATTCTCTTCTTCTGTCCATGTGCTCGTTTGCCCGGCTCCGCCCACATGGCTGGCGTTCTTCCTTGCTGACATCATCGCTGTAATTCCCTCCCTCCTCCTCCTCCCCCTCTCTCCCTCCCCCTCCACTCTCCCAAGCCTCCGCTCTCACACTGTGTTCTCTCCCAGGCCAGCGGGTTAGCCTTCCCCTGCCTCTCCTCCAGACTCACCAGGAGGGGAAGGAGAGGGATGGGTGGGGTGGATAGAGGGGAGGAGAAAGGGATAGAGAGGAGAAGGGAGGTAGAGGAGGAGAGAAGGAGAAAAAAGGAGAAGAAAGGAAGAGAAGAAAAAGGAAGAGAGGAGAGAAAGGGAAAAAGGGAGAGAGAGGGAGGAGGAAAAGGGAGGTAGGAGGAAGGGAAGGGAGGAGAGAAGCGATGGAGGAGAAGAGGGAAGAAGGAGGAAGACAGAGATATGAATGAGGGAGGGAGAAATAGAATCAGGATTCATCTCTTTGGAAAACACAACTAAACATGAGACATGTGATTTGAACAGTAAGACTGGACAAACACACAGAGGATCCCTCCAATCGAGAGAGGGCATTGGATTGGGGAGACGGAGGAGGGGGAGAGAGAGGGGCGAGAAGAGAGAGTTAGCGAGGGAGAGAAGGAGCGAGGGGAGAGAGAGAGAGGGAAAAAGAGAGAGGGAGATGAAGATGAGATGAGGGAGGGGAGAGAGGGAGACAGAGCCAGAGAGAGAGAGAGAGGGAGGGGGAGAGAGAGAGGTAGAGAGGGAGGGGGAGAGAGAGAGGGAGGGGGGGAGGAAGAAGGAAAGGTTGATACAGCAGGAAGATGTTGTAGGGGAAGCAGTGGTGTTTGTTTCCTGTGTTAATGTGCTATTGAAGCCTGTTTACAGCCCTGTTACACACTGCAATGCTGCACAGTGTCTTGGTACAAAGCCAAACAGGAGAAGGAACATGATGTGTGTGTTCTGTGATGGTTCTACTGTACCCTGCAGGCCTGGGTTGTGGGGAGGGGAGAGGAAAGGAGAGAAGGGGAGAGGAGGGGAGAAGGGGGGAATGAAGAGGATGGGAAGGGGAGGGGAGAAGAGGGGAGAGGAGGGAACAGCAGGGGAGGGGACGGCAGGGGAGGGGAGAGTACAGGAGAGGAGAGGGAGGGAGGGAGGGAGGGGGAAAGAGAGCAGTTTCCCACGGATGCTCGTCATATGACAGAGACAGTTTCCTCCTAACACACACTGACCAATGGGTGGCCTCCCTAGACAGGACATGCACCCTGGGAACCAAACAGAAACTAGCTGAACCATAACCACTGTGTTGTGGTTGTATTTTCTCCCACGTGTGTGTGTTTGTGTGATTGTGTGTGTGTGTGTGTGTGTGCTCTGTCAGAGCAGAACTGAATTGGTGTCTTGGCACACTACCAGATTGCACTGCTAAGCTCCTTAATGGTCTAAGATGTCCTTACTTAAGGTACACACACCGTAATGAGCAGGTGAACTTTCCTTAACCTCCTAATGACCCTGATGCCTGCTCCGCTAACACCAGTGTGTGTAGCTACAGCAACACCAGTGTGTGTAGCTATAGGAACACCAGTGTGTGTAGGTAGTGTGTAGCTACAGCAACACCAGTGTGTGTAGCTACAGCAACACCAGTGTGTGAAGGTAGTGTGTAGCTATAGCAACACTAGCGTGTGTAGCTATAGTAACACCAGTGTGTGTAGGTAGTGTGTAGCTATAGCAACACCAGTGTGTGTAGCTATAGCAACACCAGTGTGTGTAGGTAGTGTGTAGTTACAGCAATACCAGTGTGTGTAGATAGTGTGTAGCTACAGCAACACCAGTGTATGTGTGTAGTGTGTAGCTATAGCAACACCAGTGTGTGACAAGACAACAGGTCGCAGCTTTCTGTATCTATGCATTATTTCTGTCTTTACGCTGTCTCTCCAGCTTTCTCTCTCTCTCCATCTATCTTCTCTCTCTCTTTATACTCTCTCTCTCTCCAGCTATCTTGTCTCTCTCTTTATACTCTCTCTCTCCAGCTATCTTCTCTCTCTCTTTATACTCTCTCTCTCCAGCTATCTTGTCTCTCTTTACACTCTCACTCTCTCCAGGTCTCTCCTTCTCTCTCCACTTCCCTCCAACTCTCTTCTCTCTCTTACTCCCTTCAGCTCTCTCCTTCTCTCTCCACCTCCCTCCAACTCTCTTCTCTCTCTTACTCCCTTCAGCTCTCTCTTTCTCTCTCCACCTCCCTCCAACTCTCTTCTCTCTCTTACTCCCTTCAGCTCTCTCCTTCTCTCTCCACCTCCCTCCAACTCTCTTCTCTATCTTACTCCCTTCAGTTCTCTCCTTCTCTCTCCACCTCCCTCCAACTCTCTTCTCTATCTTACTCCCTTCAGTTCTCTCCTCCTCTCTCCACCTCCCTCCAACTCTCTTCTCTATCTTACTCCCTTCAGCTCTCTCCTTCTCTCTCCACCTCCCTCTCCCATCCTTCCCACCCCCTGTCCTCTGTACAGATGCTTATTCTATCCCTCCCTCCCTCTAACCCCTCCTGTCTCCCTTCCCCCTCTCCTGTTTCTGCTGATTCAGCATGATACAGCTGGGCTCAGTCAAACCGATGCAGCTCATCACATTGGCTGGCCTACAGCGTGTGTCATTGGCTGCCCCGAGGCTAATTTCATTGGCTGTCATACGGCTCTGCTAATAGGCTGCCTGCCAGCGTCATATGGTGTCACCATCAAGCACGATTAAACCTTTAGGAACTGGACGTCGACAGAACAATCATTGCTCGGAATATTTCTTTCTTCTGCTAAACTCTCAAGTGCTCTCCTCTCTGTTGGGCCAATGGTGTCATGTTTCAGGGTTAGAGAGAGAGAGGGGGGGGAGAGAGAGAGAGAGAGGGAGGAGGGAGGAGAGAAAGTAGTAGGGCGAGAGAGAGAGAGATATAGGGAGAGAGCCAGAGAGCCAGAGAGAGAGCGAGAGGGAGGGAGAGAGAGAGAGCCAGAGAGAGAGTGAGAGGGAGGGAGAGAGACGGAGAGAGAGAGAGAGAGAGAGCCAGAGAGAGAGAGAGAGCGAGAGGGAGAGAGAGATACAGAGAGAGAGAGAGCGCGAGAGGGAGGGAGAGAGACGGAGAGAGAGAGAGTGTGAGAGGGAGAGACGTAGAGTAAGAGAGAGAGAAAGGGAGGAGGGAGGAGAGAAAGTAATAGGGTGAGAGAGAGAGATACAGAGAGAGAGAGAGAGAGCGAGATGGAGGGGGGGGAAAGAGAGGAGAGAGGACGGGAGAGAAACTCCATGACCGTTCTGGAAAACATTACTCGAGGATTTCCCTGCAGGCTGTTGGTTTCTGAGCTTATGTTGGGGGAGAGCGGGGAGGGGAGGAGAGGAGACCTAGAGGGGAGAGAGAAGGGGAGCGGAGAGAGCGGGTGAGGGAAGAGGAGATTCCTAGAGGAGAGAAGAGATCTAGAGGGAGAGAAGGGGATGGGAGGAAGGAGGGAAGGAGAAGAGAGAGAGAGTGGATGGGAGAGGGGAAAGGAAGGAAGGGAGAGAGAGCGACCTAGAGCGGAGACTGAGAGATGGGGGAGGGGAGGAAGGAGGACGAGAGAGCGGGAGTGGAGGAGCGATGTAGACCTAGAGGAGAGAAAGGGGGAGATAGGGATTGAGAGGCAGAATGTCGTATGAGGAGAGAGAGGAGAGAGGGAGGGAAGGAGAGAGGAAGAGAGGCCGGAGTGAGTAAAGAGGGGACTAGAGGGAAAGAAGAGGGGGAGGGGAGCGGAGAGAGCCTAGAGGGAGAGAAGAGGGAGAAGAGAAGAGAGGTCTGGAGGAGAGACGGAAGACTCAGAACCTTTCTGTTACTGGAGATCTGATTGACAACAGAGAAATCATATTCTACCAGTCCTCTAAGAAAGCAGTCAGTTCAAGATAGAGTGCCTGTTACACCCCTCTCTCTCTTCTCTCTCTCTCACTCTCTTCCTCTCTCTCTCTCTCTCTCTCTCTCTATCAGCTCTCTCTCTCAGCTCTCTCTCCTCTCTCTCAAGCTCTCCTCTCTCTCAGCTCTCTCTTCTCTCGCTGGTCTCTTGCCACTCTCGCTTCTCTGCGTCTCTCTCTCTGCTCTTTCTCTCTCGCTCTCTCTGACACTCACTCACTCACTCACAAAACACACACAGTTATAGCAACCATATTTAAAGGTCATGGTGCTATGCATGGTCAGACCAGTAGAGGGCGCCATACAGCACTGTAGAGCAGCAGAGAGAGAGGGACGGAGCAGGAGAGAACTGGTGCTAGGGAGGGAGAACGTTTTGAGAGAAGGGAGGAAGAGACATGGAGAGAGAAAAGAGAGGAGGAAGAGACCGGGAGGGTAAGATGACACAAGGGAGGAGTGTCGAGGAGCAGCAGGAGGAGAGAGACAGGGAGGGAGGTGAGACAGGGGAGTCCTTACTGTGTGTGTGGTGTGGTGAGTGGGGGGGGAGGGTGGGTCTGGCTGGTGTCCTGACTAGACTGGGCTGTCTAAATACTCATGACAGGGAATACCCTCTGAGGGTGTGTGTGTGTGTGTGTGTGTGTGTGTGTGTGTGTGTGTGTGTGTGTGTGATGTGTGATGTGTGCTTGTGTGTTGTGTGTGTGATGTGTGTGTGGTGTCAGCGAGTATCGTCTGAAGCAGTAGCTCGGGTTCCTTCGATGTCGAGAAGTCGTTATTTGAAGCTCTGGGTGTTGTTCAGGGGGGGTGAGGTGTGATCTTGACCAGACACAGACAGCCTTCTGCTCATGTTTTTCTGCCTACTCCCCTACACACACACACTCACACACACACACACACACACACACTCACACATACTCTCCACTCCAGGTCTCCCTCTCTCATCCCCCTCTCTTCTCCCCCAGAGTGGGGGAGTCCAGATATGTTCTGTTCCCCTGTCTTGAGGTGGAAAGTGGAGGTTGGAAGAGCAGGTAGGAGTGTCTACGTTTAAATCCACTTGATAGTGTTGAGAGAGAGAGAGAGAGAGAGAGAGAGAGACAGAGAGAGAGAGAGAGAGAGAGAGAGAGAGAGAGACATAGAGAGAGACAGAGAGAGAGAGAGAGACAGAGAGACAGAGACAGAGAAACATAGAGAGAAAGAGAAAGACAGTGAGAGAGATGGAAGTTGTCATTCTAGACTGGAACTGGTTTCCCCTATAAAGAAGGAGGAGGGAGGGGGGGGGACTGAACGAGTGAGAGTGAAACAGAGAGTGCATGACAGAGTCAGTCAGTGTGAAAGAGAGACACAGCAACTGGCTGGCTCACACACATGAGGAGAGCTAGTCTGGTGTGTGTGAAGCGCTGTGTTTGGAGAGGAAGAGGAGGAGCACAGCTGGTCTGGTGTGTGTGGAGCGCTGTGCTTAGAGAGGAAGAGGAAGAGGAGGAGGAGGAGGAGGAGCAGAGCTGGTCTGGAGTGTGTGTGTGTGGAGCGCTGTGCTTAGAGAGAAGGAGATATCTGACAGTTCCTCACCTGGAGAGATGAAGTACAGAGGACAGGTAAGAAACAGTCTCATTTATACACACCTACAGCTTCACCTTGTGTGTGTGGGTGGTTAAGAGTTTCTAGAAGTGTGTGTGTGTGTGTGTGTGTGTGTTTGTAGGTCTGTAGTTTAGAGTTTGGTAGAAGTGTGTGTGTGTGTGTGTGTTTGTAGGTCTGTAGTTAAGAGTTTCTAGAAGTGTGTGTGTGTGTGTGTGTGTGTGTGTGTGTGTGTGTGTGTGTGTGTGTGTGTGTGTGTGTGTGTGTGTGTGTGTGTGAGGGGGGTCAGGAGAAACTGGATGAATAAAGAGCAGAGAGAGAAGGTGTTACGCAACTCCTGTCAGCATGCTCTTGAACTGCAAGGACACAGGAGAGAGAGAGAGAGAGACATAGAGAGAGAGACAGAGAGAGAGAGAGAGAGAGACATAGAGAGAGAGACATAGAGAGAGAGACATAGAGAGAGAGACATAGAGAGAGAGACATAGAGAGAGAGACATAGAGAGAGAGACAGAGAGAGAGAGACAGAGAGACAGAGAGAGACAGAGAGAGAGAGAGAAAGAAGAGAAGTCAGTACCACCATGGTTGACCACTAAACACATAGCATGTTGCTCCTAGCAACAAGTGAGTTTTCCATTTGTTTTATCCACGCTGTTAACTTTAGCTCCTTCTTCTGCGTGTGGGTATGTGTGTGTGCGTGGGGTGTGTGTGTGCCTGTGTGTGTGTGTATGTGCGTGAGGTGCGTGTGTATGATGTATACATGTGTGTGTCTGCATGTGCGTGTGTGTGCGTGTGTGTGTGTCTATGCGCATGCGTGTGTATGTGTGTGTATGTGTGTGTGTGTGTGTGTATGTGTGTGTGTGTGTTTGCACGTGTGTGTGTGTGTGTGTGTGTGTGTGCGTGCGTGTGTGTGTGTGTGTGTGTGTGTGTTTGCACGTGTGTGTGTTGCACCACCCCAGGGTGAAGCAATCCCCTGCTGTTGTTACTCAGTCAGATTCCTTTCAGCTCCTGACTGATACTGAGATGTTAATGAAACTGTGTCACTCATAGATTCTTCTGCATTTCTTCCGGTGGCTGTCATCCCATCTGGGTATACATACTGTATACTGTGTATAGACATCCCATCTGGGTATACATACTGTATACTGTGTATAGACATCCCATCTGGGTATACATACTGTATACTGTGTATACAATGTGCCTGAAACGGAAACACACACACTCTTTCTGTCTCCTTGTCTCTCTCTCTCTCTCTCCCTGTATCTTTCTACCTATCTTTGTCTCTCTCTCTCTCTCCCTGTCTCTCTCTCTCTCCCTGTTCCTACCTCTCTCCCTGTTTCTATCTCTCTCCCTGTTTCTCTCTCTCTCCCTGTTTCTCTCTCTCTCCCTGTTTCTCTCTCTCCCTGTTTCTCTCTCTCTCCCTGTTCCTATCTCTCTCCCTGTTTCTCTCTCTCTCCCTGTTCCTATCTCTCTCCCTGTCTCTCTCTCCCTGTTTCTATCTCTCTCCCTGTCTCTCTCTCTCTCCCTGTCTCTATCTCTCTCCCTGTCTCTCTTTCTCCCTGTCTCTATCTCTCTCCTTGTCTCTCTCTACTTGTCTCTCTCTCCCTGTGTCTCTCCCTATCTTTGTCTCTCCCTCTCCCTGTCTCTCTCTCTCTCTCTCTCTATCTCTCTCTCTTTCTCTCTCACACACACTCACACCCAGTTGTCCAAAGTGTTTCAGTGATTCTCATGACCAAATATGTGAGACCTGAATCATTCAGTGGAAGGGTGTGTTTGTGTGTGCGCTTGTGTGTGTGTGTGTGTGCGCGCTTGTGTGTGTGTGTGTGTGTGTGTGTGTGTGTGTGCTTGTGTGTAAATGGCATCACCTTGCAGGAGTGCTCTTATTCAGATAACCTAGGTTAATTCAGGTTATGTAGCCCTGAGTTGTTTGCACTAATGTACTCTCTTCAACACACACACACACATACACACACACACGCATGCACACATACACACACGCATGCACACATACACACACACACGCATGCACACATACACACACACACATGGATGCACACACTTATGCATACACACACTTATATGTGTATATAAACATATATATGCACACATGTGCATAAATATACTCTCTTTCTCTCACTCTCTCTCTCTCCCTCCCTCCCCCCCTCTCCCTCTCCCCCCTCTCGCTCTGTCTCTCCCTCTCTGCCCCCTCTCCCCACCCCCCCTCGCTCTGTCTCTCCCTCTCTCCCCCCCCTCTCCCTGTCTCTCAGGTGGTAAATGATTTTCCCCTGAAGGTTCTTAGAAGGCTGACTGGACTATCTTCTCTACCAACTGATATCTCTGACCAGCTGGACTATTCTCAGCTCTCTCTCTGCCTCTGTCTCTCTCTCCCTGCCTCTCTCTCTCCCTGCCTCTGTCTCTCTCTCCCCGCCTCTGTCTCTCTCTCCCTGCCTCTGTCTCTCTCTGCCTCTGCCTCTCTCTCTGCCTCTGCCTCTCTCCCTGCCTCTCTCTCTCCCTGCCTCTGTCTCTCTCCCTGCCTCTGTCTCTCTCTCCCTGCCTCTGTCTCTGCCTCTGCCTCTGTCTCTCTCTCTGCCTCTGCCTCTCTCTCTGCCTCTGTCTCTCTCTCTCTGCCTCTGCCTCTCTCTCTCTCTGCCTCTCTCTCTGCCTCTGCCTCTCTCCCTGCCTCTCTCTCTCTCTGCCTCTCTCTCTCCCTGCCTCTGTCTCTCTCTGCCTCTGTCTCTCTCCCTGCCTCTGTCTCTCTCTCCCTGCCTCTGTCTCTCTCTGCCTTTGCCTCTGTCTCTCTCTCTGCCTCTGTCTCTCTCTCTCTGCCTCTGCCTCTCTCTCTCTGCCTCTGCCTCTCTCCCTGCCTCTCTCTCTCTCTGCCTCTCTCTCTCCCTGCCTCTGTCTCTCTCTGCCTCTGCCTCTGTCTCTCTCCCTGCCTCGGTCTCTCCCTGCCTCTGTCTCTCTCTCTGCCTCTGTCTCTCTCTCTGCCTCTGCCTCTCTCCCTGCCTCTGTCTCTCTCGCCTTGTCTCTCTCCCTGCCTCTGCCACTCTCGCCTTGTCTCTCTCCCTGCATCTCTCTCTCTCTTCCTGTCTCTCTCTTCCTGTCTCTCTCATTCTGTCTCCCTCTAGCTTTGGAAACATACCATTCTAGCCTTGGTGTCTGTCCAGCTTCTCAGTCCAGATTGTGTTGAGTGGCGTACATTGACACATGTCACACTTCGCTTTAGAGGAGATGGAGCTTGCTGTCTGGAGCAGGGCTCTTGTGCTTCACTTAGCATCATGGCTGCTCTAGCTGAATTCACTTCCTGGTTAACGGTACCATGTGACCTCTATTGGGCCAATGACAAGCCAGCAGCCTGGAGATGAGACAGGAAGCAGGTGCTGCTGCTGTGACACCCGGTGTTCACGGAGCAAATGCCTGCGTCCATGGCAACGCACCAGGGCCCCTCTGTCAGCAGGGGAGGACATGCGGCTGTTTAGGGGAGAGAGAGGGAGAGAGGGAGAGAGGAAAGGGAGAGTGAGGTTGGAGAGAGAGAGAGCACCACCCAGTCTCCACCCCAGCCTCCCTCACCCTCCTAGCCTCTGCTCACCCCACCCCACCCCACCCCTCCTCACCCTCCTAGCCTCGCCCCACCCCAGCCTCCCCCACCCCTCCTCACCCATATGTTCCTTGTTGTTAGAACAGGATTTGGAAACCCTGACAGCATAGCACCATGGTGACAGAAGGACCCAACGCCTGTGTGTGTTTATACTGGGAATGTGTGTTCAGACTGGGACTGTGTGTTTAGACTGGGACTATGTGTGTGTGTGTGTGTGTGTGTTAAGACTGGGACTATGTGTGTGTGTGTGTGTTTATACTGGGACTGTGTGTGTGTGTGTGTGTGTGTGTGTGTGTGTGTATTTACACTGGGACTGTGTGTGTGTGCTTAGACTGGGACTGTGTGTGTGTGTGTGTGTGTGTGTGTTTAGACTGGGGCTAAGTGTGTGTGTTTATACTGGGGCTAAGTGTGTGTGTTTATACTGGGGCTAAGTGTGTGTGTTTATACTGGGGCTAAGTGTTCAGACTGGGACTGTGTGTTTAGACTGTGTGTGTGTGTGTGTGTGTTTATACTGGGGCTATGTGTGTGTGTTTATACTGGGGCTAAGTGTGTGTGTTTATACTGGGGCTAAGTGTGTGTGTTTATACTGGGGCTATGTGTGTGTGTGTTTATACTGGGGCTATGTGTGTGTGTTTATACTGGGGCTAAGTGTTCAGACTGGGACTATGTGTTTAGACTGTGTGTGTGTGTGTTTAGAATGTGTAGCGTGAGTGTGACTGTGTGTTTAGACTGTGAGTGTCTTTAGAGAAAGCGTGTGTGTGTGTGTGTGTGTGTGTGTGTATTGTGTGTGTCAGTGTGTTTAGCAGGGTCCTGTCTGAGAGAAGGGTGGAGGGGTAGAGAGCAGGAAAGTGGAGCTATTAAAGCAGCATCGAGGAACAATGTAGTCATGAAGTCATGGGGGGAGACAGAAACTGCAGAGGAAGGGGGGGTTCCTCTATCTGTTCGGTCAAACCTGGCAACCCTCCATCAGTTCTCTAACTAAACGGTTTTCCCCACAGGCCTGCGTCCTGTCTGTCAGATGGCCTGATAACAAGCCAGCTAATGAAGTGAAAGAGCCCTCAGAGACACACACACACAGGCTCACCACACACACACACACACACACACTCACCACACACACACACACAGGCTCACCACACACACACACACACACAGGCTCACCACACACACACACACAGGCTCACCACACACACACACACACACAGGCTTACCGCACACACACACTCACTCCTACTGCACACACTGTGTGAATTCCGCTAGCATGTTTTCCCCAAGGCTGTGTGAAGTGCTAGTCCACCTAATTTCTGGAGGTGTGTGTGTGTCATTGCGTGTGTGTGTGTGTGAGTGTGTGAGTGTGTGAGTGTGTGTGTGTGTGTCTCATTGTGTGGGAGTCATGATGCTTCCCTGTATGGAGACTGAGAGGAGAAGAGTAGGAGAGAAGGAGGAGAGGAGGAGAGGGATAGGAGGAGGAAGAGGATGCGCTCCTTGTCAGCAGTTCTTAAGGACTCCTCATCCTCTCCTCCTCTCCTCCTCTCCTCCTCTCCTCCTCTACTGATCCTTTTCTCTGACACAGCAAATGCCTCTTTAGTCAGTTAATTAAGATATCCTCTCTTCTCTCTCTCTCTCTCTCTCTCTCTCTCTCTCGCTCTCTTCTCTCTCGCTCTCTTCTCTCTCGCTCTCTCTCTCTCTCTCTCTCTGTCTCTCTCTCTCTCTCTCTCTCTCTCTCTCCTTCGCTCTCTTCTCTCTCTCTCTCTCTCTCTCT
>BROE01000005.1:1717663-1728625 GCA_036571765.1 Plecoglossus altivelis | reverse complement strand
CTCTCTCTCTCTTCTCTCTCGCTCTCTTCTCTCTCTCTCTCTCTCTCTCTCTCGCTCTCTCTTCTCTCTCGCTCTCTCTCTCTCTCTCTCGCTCTCTCTCTGCCTCTTCTCTTCCCCAGAGGCATAATGTTCTGTCAATAACAACAACATGTGCACCTGCTGTACTCCATTGACTGTGTGTGTGCGTGTGTGCGTGTGTGTGTGTGTGTGTGTGTGTGCCAGTATAAGCAAACTGTATGCATGTTTCCTGCCTTATTGTTAGAGCGACCTTGGAGGACAGACAGGGTTGTAAAGACCGGTGTATCTTAGTCCAGGTGTGTATCTTAGTCCAGGTGTGTATCTTAGTCAGGTGTGTATCTTAGTCCAGGTGTGTATCTTAGTCGAGGTGTGTATCTTAGTCCAGGTGTGTATCTTAGTCAGGTGTGTATCTTAGTCAGGTATGGATCTTAGTCCAGGTGTGTATCTTAGTCCAGGTGTGTATCTTAGTGCAGGTGTGTATCTTAGTCCAGGTGTCGATCTTAGTCCAGGTGTGTATCTTAGTCCAGGTGTGTATCTTAGTGCAGGTGTCGATCTTAGTCCAGGTGTGTATCTTAGTCCAGGTGTGTATCTTAGTCCAGGTGTCGATCTTAGTCCAGGTGTGTATCTTAGTCCAGGTGTGTATCTTAGTCAGGTGTGTATCTTAGTGCAGGTGTCAATCTTAGTCCAGGTGTGTATCTTAGTCCAGGTGTGTCTCTTAGTCCAGGTGTGTATCTTAGTCCAGGTGTGTATCTTAGTCCGGTGTGTATCTTAGTCCAGGTGTGTATCTTAGTCAGGTGTGTATCTTAGTCCAGGTGTGTATCTTAGTCCAGGTATGTATCTTAGTCAGGTGTGTATCTTAGTCAGGTGTGTATCTTAGTCCAGGTGTGGATCTTAGTCAGGTGTGTATCTTAGTCCAGGTGTGTATCTTAGTCCAGGTGTGTATCTTAGCACAGGTGTGTATCTTAGTCAGGTGTGTATCTTAGTCCAGGTGTGTATCTTAGTCCAGGTGTGTACCGTGGTCCAGACAGTCATGGACCTGGGCAACATGCGAGCGATGATGTTTAGAACTCAAGCCTGCTTGGTGGAGAGAGGCATTCTGGGACAGCGTCTGGAAAACCTCAAACATGTGAGTTTTTAGCTGGCCTTAACTGTGTGTTACCTCTGTGTGTGTGTGTGTGTGTGTTGGGCTGTGTGTGTGTGTGTGTGTTGGGCTGTGTGTGTGTGTGTGTGTCACTGTGTGTGTGTTAGTGTGTGTGTGTGTGTGTGATGGGCTGTGGGTGTGTCGCTGTATGTGGGTGTGTGTGTGTTGGGCTGTGTGTGTGTGTGTTGGGCTGTAAGTGTGTTGCTGTATGTGGGTGTGTGTGTGTTGGGCACACCAAGTTAGCTCACTCAGTTAGTTTGCTTAAAATAGGAGCTGGAAGGGGAAGTTAGTGAAAACACATGGAACTCTTCAGTCGAATGTATGATGGTGTGTGTGTTGGAGGGATGTCGTGTTTGTCATGTGTAGAGTGTGTGTGTGTGTGTGTGTGTGTGTGGAGTGATGTGTGTCGTGTATGTGTCATGTGTAGAGTGTGTGTATGTGTCATGTGTAGAGTGTGTGTGTGTGTGTGTGTGTATGTGTCATGTGTAGTGTGTGTGTGTGTGTGTGTGTGTGTGTTTGTGTCTCGGGTGTTTTGTGTTGATACTGTAGTGTACATCATGTGTGTGTCATGTGTATGTGATGCATGTGTGAGAATAGAATCTCGTGTTCTCAGTGCTGTTGTAAGTCAAACAGTAGCTTTCAGTATCTGCAGAGAATATCGCCCATTGTGACGTGTGTGCGGTGTGTGTGTGTGGCGTGTGAACGTGAGCGTGTTGTGTGTGTGTGTGTGTGTGTGTGTGTGTGAGCCAGAGGACGATAGCCTGTCAGCCAGTGTTTAGTGTGTAGTCTGCTCAGGGTGGTGACACTGCCAGGATGGCTGCCTTGTCTCTGGTCTCTCCTCCTCTCACCTCCTCCTCTGAGGTGAGTCTGGTCTCTCCTCCTCTCACCTCCTCCTCTGAGGTGAGTCTGGTCTCTCCTCCTCTCACTCTAACTCTGAGGTGAGATCTGGTCTCTCTCCTCCACTGTCCTCCTCTCCCCCTCTCCTCACCCCCCTCTCCTCCTCTCACTCCTCCTCTGAGGTGAAGTCTGGCTCTCTCCTCCTCTCAACTCCTCTCCCTACCTCCTCTCCCAGCCTCCCTCCCTCCTTCTTTCTTTCTCTCTTTTTTTTTTTTTTTTTTTTTTTTTCTTTCTTCCTCTCTCCCCCCTGCCTCCATCTTCTTCTTTATCTTTTTCTCCTCTTTGTCTCTTTCTCCTCCTCCTCATCCCTTTCCTCCTATAACCTCCTCCTCATCCCTCAGCTCGCACTGCCCTACTCCCCTCCCTCTGCCCCTCCTCCACGCTCTCTCTCTCCGCTTTTTCTCTCGGGCCCTTCTCAGCCTCTCTTCCGCTCCAGGCGGTGGTTTAAGTGACGGTGTAACGAGATTCTGATGGAGAGTGCTGGTCTGACAGCTCGGGACCTGTTACCCCTCGGGTGGGGTGCGGACGTTTGTTCTCCTGGAGACTCAGCACGCAGCCGAGGCGGCTTCTCCTAAGAACTCCGTGAGGTTCATATGGAATATGATCTATGTAAGAACAGAGGAAAGCGCAGTGTGTGATGTGTGTGTGTGTGTGTGTGTGTGTGTGTGTGTGTGTGTGTGTCTGTGTGTGTGTGGTATCTGGAACTGGTCCTGTGTGTGTGTGACCCTTTGTGTGTGCCCATGTGTGTGAACCTGTGTGTGAACCTGTGTGTACCTGTGTGTGAGGGTGTGTGAGGGTGTTTGTGTTTGTGTGTGAGGGTGTATGTGAGGAGTGTGTGAGGTGTGTGGCGGTGTGAGTTGTGGTAACAATGGTGTGTGATATTGTATGTGTGTGTGATGTGTGAGGTGTAGATGTGGTAGACTAAGTGGACGTGAAGTTGACTGAGTGACGATCGATGAGTTGAGTGACTGTCTGAGTGACGCTGAGTATTGAGGTGACTGCCTGACTGGGTGACTAGAGAGAATGGGTGACTGGGTGATGAGTGACTGGTGAGTAGACTGACTGGGTGTGTGAGTGAGGGACTGAGTGAGTGACTGAGATGAGTGATCGTGACTGACTAAGTGACTGAGTGACTGAGTGAGTGCTGAGTGACTGTACCTGACTGACTTGACGACTGAGGTCTGTAGTGGAGTGAGCGCTCCTGAGCGACTAGAAGTGAGTGACTGAGTGAGTGAGGGAGTGAGAGCGTGAGTGAGTGAGTAAGGCGTCTCCTGTCTTTCTACGGAGTTACCATAAATTCATAGGGGGTCAGTGATTGGTCGGTCAGTGACCTTACAGGATCTGCTGAGAGATCTACAGCCAATAACACATGGAGAGGTATCGAGTGGAGTCACTTTTCTATGAGTGCCTCTCACCTGCAACATATGTTGAGTTCGCCTCCTCACCAATTGCTCCGTCCCGCCCCTCGTTCCTCCCCGCCAGAGACACATTCTCCCCTCGCACTCCTCCTCCCCCGGACACAACTCACTGTCTCCCTACCATCCTGGGGCCCTCACTCGAGCGGCGGACCCCGGAACACAGTGTCTCCCTCCCTCACCCTTTCTACTTCTCTCTTACTTCCCCTCTCCTCTTTCTTTCCCCCCCTCCCTCCCACCATCCCTCCCTCCTCCTCCTGCCTCCCTCTCCTCCCTCCCCCCCGAGGACACAGGGTTCCTCGCCTCGCTCCTTAACGCCTCTTCTGGCCTCTACATCCTCTAAGCACCAGCGACCTCTCCTGGATAGCTCCATGTATGTTTGGAGCTGTGCTGCTGGAGTGCTTTCGGGACAGAGGTTCAGAATAACAGCAGAGCCAAGATTTAGACGGTCTATATCAGATACATACAGTAGGAGCACGCAACACCTTGGTAAGACGAGCACATACAGTGAGAGCAGCCAAACACTTATGAGAAAAACGATCAGTAGCAGCATCCAACAGCCGTTTAATATGAGTCAGATGGGACACATACATGTAGAGAAGGATATAAGAGACATTATGAACATGCACATACAGTAGAGCACCAACACCTTATACAGCACATACAGTAGAGCACCAACACCTTATACAGTACATACAGTAGAGCACCAACACCTTATACAGTAGAGCACCAACACCTTATACAGTACATACAGTAGAGCACCAACACCTTATACAGTAGAGCACCAACACCTTATACAGCACATACAGTAGAGCACCAACACCTTATACAGCAGAGCACCAACACCTTATACAGTACATACAGTAGAGCACCAACACCTTATACAGTACATACAGTAGAGCACCAACACCTTATACAGCACATACAGTAGAGCACCAACACCTTATATTTGGGCGTGAAGCACAGCTAGGACGCACACACTTATAATGTCAGTTTACATACAGTTATGAGCACCCGAACATATTAATACAAACAGATAGAAAGCACACAACACCTTAACAAGCACATACAGTAAAGAGCACAACACCTTATAAACTTCCCTCGTAGAGCAACCACACCTTATACAGTAATACCAAGTATGAAGGACCCAACACCTATATAATAACAGTATGCAAGTAGAGCACCTTACACTTATACACGCACTACAGTAGAGGAATCAACACCTTACTAACAAAACAGCTACATAGGTGTGTAGAGCAACCACACACCAATTAAAACCAGTAGAGCACCCACACCCTATTTCAAAAGTTACATACCAGCTGGCACCAACACTTATACTGTGTAGTAGCCGCACAACACTTAAGTAAACGCAGACAATACTATCGCGTAAGCACCACACATTATAAGTAGAGCAATCAGAAAATTGATAACAGTAGGAGCAACTGTTAATAGTTATTACTCAGTCACATCAGTATTGAAGCAATCTAAACATCCTTTATTACTGCACATTACATGTTATAGAGCAACACCCTTATAAGTACATCAGTAGAGCACAACGACCAATTATAACAGCCATACGTAGAAGCCCAAACACCTTATACAGTATAAGAGGCACCCATAACACTTATATGGAACAGCACCATACAGTAGAGAAAGCTACAACACCATTATACGGATCGTACATACAAGTAGAGTACCCAAACCTTTCTAGCGAGACACTGTACAGTAGAGCCATCCAACAGCTTATCAGGTAACAGCAGAAGGCTACAACACTTTATACAGTAGATGTCACACACTCATGTTTTATACAGACATCAGTAGAGCACAACCTATACAGTACATCAGTAGGCACAGATTATAAACAGTGCACTCGTAAGAAGCACAAACACCTTATACCAAGCACATACAGTGAAGCACTCAACACTTATAAACAGCAATCGTAAGAAGCCCAACACGTTATACAGCTAGGAGCACAACCCTTAACACAGTTGAGCCCACTTATACAGTACATACAGTAGAGCACCAACACCTTATACAGTACATACACACAACCTGTACATCCTGAGTGTTATCACAAGGTTCAACACAGCTTAGATTCCTCTCTCTCTTGTCTTCTCTCTCTCTCCCTCTCTGTCTCTTGTCTCCTCTCTTCTTCTTCTCCCACCTCTCTGGTCTTCTTGTCTCTCTCGTCTGTTTCTCTTGTCTCTCTCTCACCTGATGCTCTCTTGTTCATTGTCTTCTCATCTGTTTTTCCCTGTCTACTCTCTCTACATCTCTCGTTTATCCCTCCCTCTCTGTTCACCTTTTGTCTCTCTCTGTTTTCTCCTTCTGTTTCCTTACGCATTTTATTTTGTGGTTTGAGCCTCTGTCTAAAGACAGTACTCCAGCCCCATGGTGATGGATAGCTTTCGATTCAGAAGTTTTCAGTCAGCTGTTTTGCTGTCAGGGTGGTGACCACACCTGGAAGAAGGATGCTGTGAAAGTCAGAACTCGCTCCAATATAATTTACTGCCGTCATCTGTTCTACTGTTCTATTGCAACAGATTATCATTGGCCAGCTGCTAAATATCAAACAAAGCATTTCCTGTTGACCGGCTGGCTTGCTCTCTGCTGATTGGACGACAATAGCAATAAGAAAACCAGCCCAAACAAACAGCTCGTATCGAGATTCTGCAGCAGAAACTCTTTGTTTGCTCCTCTCTCTCTCGCTCTCGCTCTCGCTCTCGCTCTCTCTCTCTCTCTCTCTCTCTCTCTCTCTCTCTCTCTCTCTCTCTCTCTCTCAGTCTCCATCTCTGTCTCTCTGGTGTGTGTGTGTGTGTGTGTAGTTGTCTTTGTTTTATGTAGGTTCTGCATGTAATGTAATATTAGAGCAATGCTGCCCATATAAAGGTGTTTAAACTTCTAACTCCGCCCCCTCAGGCGTTTGGAAACGCCAAGACTCTTCGTAACGACAACTCTAGTCGCTTCGGGAAGTACATGGACGTGCAGTTTGACTTCAAGGTGAGTAAACATGGTAGCTACATGCTGTTGCTCTGCACAGGTGTGTGTGTGCAGGTGAGGGAGGATATCTACAGGTGGAGATATATATATACAGTGTATATATACTGTATATATATACTGTAGATATATCTATATCTATATATATATATATAGATATATCTACATATATCTATATATATATATGTAGATAGACAGATCACAGACAGATATCTACATATGTAGATATAGATATAGATCCATATCGATATAGATCTATATAAATAGATATATATCTACAGATTTCACTACAGATATATAGATCTCTAGATAGAATCTGATGCTGGAATATATGGCCTTTTCTAATTGGACCACAACATTTTTATCATTCCTCAAACCCTGTGTGTGTATCCTGTGTGCAATGGCATACACCTGTGTGTGTGTGTGTGTGTGTGTGTGTGTGTGCACCTGTATTCATGGTATGTGGGCGTACGTCCCTGCACGTGATATACCCTGTGTGTGAACCTCAGTACCCCCGCCTCACCCTCTCCCCCTCCTCCCCCTCGGCCCTCCCCCCCCGCCGTGCCCCCTTCCTTGGACAGGGAGCTCCAGTGGGAGGCCACATCCTGAACTACCTGCTGGAGAAGTCCAGGGTGGTGCACCAGAACCACGGGGAGAGGAACTTCCACATCTTCTACCAGCTGATCGAGGGAGCAGAAGAAGACCTGCTCAGGCGTCTGGGACTGGAGAGGAACCCTCAGCAGTACCAGTATCTGGTCAAGGTACATCTGTCTGCCTGTCTGTCTGTCTGTCTGCCTGTCTGTCTAACCCTCAGCAGTACCAGTATCTGGTCAAGGTACGTCTGTCTGTCTGTCTGTCTGTCTGTCTGCCTGCCTGTCTGTCTCTGCCTGTCTGCCTGTCTGCCTGTCTGCCTGTCTGCCTGTCTGCCTGTCTGTCTGTCTGTCTGCCTGTCTGCCTGTCTGCCTGTCTGCCTGTCTAACCCTCAACAGTACCAGTACCTCATCAAGGTACACCTGTCTGTCTCTCTCATTTCTGGTGTGTGTGTTTGTCTCTCAGGGTAACTGTCCCAAAGTCAGCTCCATCAACGACCGCAGTGATTGGAAGGTGGTGAGGAAGGCCTTGTCCGTGATTGGCTTCAACGATGACGAGGTGGAGGTACGGACCAATCACGCCGCACGCCTCGTTAGCATGTGATGTTTACTCTGCCTGTGGTGACAGAGCTGTCTAAGCAGTTCCTGAACACAAACAGCACATAGCCAGACGCTGACTCAGCGATGAGGCCCAAACAAACACAACCTAGTCTGTTGTCGATGACATCACCGAACATGTTCCACGTTTCCACGGCTACCCCGAGTATTCCTTGTTAGCTGTGTTAGGCTGTTAGGCTGTTCTGCTGTGAGGCTGTCTTGAGGGTGGTTCTGTGGTTCTGGTGCTGCCAGGTTAAAGGTTCTGTAGTTCTGGTGCTGCCAGGTTAAAGGTTCTGTAGTTCTGGTGCTGCCAGGTTAAAGGTTCTGTGGTTCTGGTGCTGCCAGGTTAAAGGTTCTGTGTTCTGGTGCTGCCAGGTTAAAGGTTCTGTAGTTCTGGTGCTGCCAGGTTAAAGGTTCTGTGTTCTGGTGCTGCAGGGTGAGATGTCGTGTTCTTGTGCTCTGCAGAGGAACAGGCAGCTGTTGTCTTCTGCACACAGGGAATGTAGAACTTTGTGTGTGTGTGTGTGTGTGTGTGTGTCTGTGTGTGTGCGTGTGTGTGTGTGTGTGTGTGTGTGTGAGAGAGAGAGAGAGAGAGAGAGAGAGAGAGAGAGAGAGCTCTCTGCTCTGTGTAGGAGTCTGTTGCATTTTCATGACTCTGGGCTTGGATCCAGCTCTGTCTACACACTCATACAGACACACACACACACACACACAGAGCCAGAGCAGGTGTTTATCTGTGTGTGTGTGTGTGTGTGTTTGTGTGTGTGAGTGTGTCTGTATGAGTGTGTGTGTGTGTGTGTGTGTGTGTGTGTACGTGGGCAGGTTGATCTTTTAGATTTGTGACCTACTTTAAATCAAAGGCTGACTAATCTAATACACGCTGCTTTGAAGATAAGTCTGTCTCCTGCACCTTACAGTCAAAAGCATCTTATCTAATCTATGCATCTTTATCTCCCTTTCTCTCCTTCGCTCTCCCTTTCTCTCCTTCGCTCTCCCTTTCTGTTTCACTTGATCTCTTTATGTCTATCAAACAAACCCCTCCATCTCCAATTCTCTCCTCCCCCTCCTCCCTTCCCTTCACCTCCTCTTTCCCCCTCACCTCCTCTCTCCTCCTCCCTCCCCCTCACCTCCTCTCTCCTCTTCACCTCCTCCCTCCCCCTCTTATCCTCCCTCCCCCTCACCTCCTCCCTCCCCCTCTTCTCCTCCCTCCTCCTCACCTCCTCCACCCCCTTCTCCCTCACTTTCTCCCTCTATTCCTCACTCCCCATCTCCCTCCCTCCCTCCCGTCCTCCCTCCCTCTCTCTCGCCCCCTGCAGGAGCTGATGAACATTATTGCCAGTGTTCTTCATCTGGGGAACGTCCAGTTTGCAGGAGAAGACAGCGGTCAGGCCTACATCACCTCCGATACGCAGATCAAATACTTGGCCAGGGTAAGAACTACATTACCCAGCCTGAATGCTGCCCCACCTACCACAGTGTTCCACTTTAGAAGGACTACAATAACCACTGTGCACCTCACCCATCAACATCCCTCAAATGAATTAAACCTACATCTCTAAGACTGGGAGCTGTAGTTTCTGTTTGCTGTAGTTGTTGATGTTGTTGTTGTTGACGTTGTTGTTGTTGTTGATGTTGTTGTAGTTGCTAGGCGTGGACGGGACAGTGTTGAAGGAAGCTTTCACACACAAGAAGATCATAGCCAAAGGAGAGGAGGTAGGCAGGACTGTGTGTGTGTGTGTCTGTGTGTGTCTGTGTGTGTCTGTGTGTGTGTGTGTGTGTCTCTGTGTGTGTGTCTCTGTGTGTGTCTCTGTGTGTGTCTCTCGCTCGAAGCCATTTCTACCCACGTGTTATGTACCATGACATAATAGTTAGTTGTCTAACCAGACTTTTATTTGTCTGTGTGCATGTTATTGTGTGTGTGTGTGTGTATTGTTTGTATGTGTGTTGTTTTTGTGTGTGTGTATGTGTGGTGTGTGCGTGTGCGTGTGCGTGTGTGTGTATGTGTGTGCGTGCGTGTGTGCGTGTGTGCGTGTGTGTGTGTGTGCGTGCGCGTGTGTGTGTGTGCGTGTGTGTGCGTGTGTGTGCGTGTGTGTGTGTATGTGTGTGTGTGTGTGTGTGTGTGTGTGTGTGTGTGTGCAGCTGATGAGTCCTCTAAACCTGGAGCAGGCCTCGTCAGCCAGGGATGCTCTCTCTAAGGCCGTGTACGGACGCACCTTCAGCTGGCTGGTCAACAAGATCAACATGTCCCTGGCCTACCAGGTAACACACACACACACACCATACACACACACACCATACACACACACCCACTATACACACACACACCCTACACACACACACACTATACACACACACATCATACACACACATGGATCACAAGATCAACCTGTCCCTGGGCTACCAGGTAACACACACACACATGCATCATACACACACACATCATACACACACACACACATCATAGGTCACACACACATTATACACACACACACACACATACATCATACACACACACACATACATCATACACACACACATCATAGACCACACACACACATCATAGACCACACACACACAGAGCACGCTTGAACACACACTGAACGTGTGTCACCCTCCTGTAAGCCCACAGCAAGTTGAAGGTTGTGCTGACAGCAGTGTGACCCCTGTGCTGTCTGTGATGGAGTAGCCCCCTCTAGTGGTGACAGCAGAGAACTGCACCTTCCTTCCCTGAAGCTGGTTTCACACAGCAGCACAGAGATAGCAGGAGTCCACATATATAGTGTGTATATGTGTATGTATATATATATATAATATATATATATATAATATATAGTATAGTGGAGTAGAGTATAGTGGAGTACTCATCAATTATGCAAAAATATTTACTACTTTTTTTTTAATGCCGATTGTTGTGTTGTTCCAGGATGAGTCATATAAGAATGCTTCAGTCATTGGTCTGTTAGACATCTACGGGTTCGAAGTGTTCCAGTACAACAGGTACCTGACTGTGTCTCTAACACAACCTAACCATCTCTAATACGGCCTCTACCTGTACTAACCCTACCTAACTGTGTCTCTAACACACCTTACAACTACCTGTACTAACCCTACCTAACTGTGTCTAACACTACCTAACTACCTCTAACACTGCCTCTACCTCATCTACCTGTACTAACCCTACCTAACTACCTGTACTAACCCTACCTAACTACCTGTACTAACCCTACTTAACTACCTGTACTAACCCTACTTAACTGTGTCTAACACTGCCTAACTACCTCTAATACTGCCTCACTTCCTCTAATAC
>BROE01000005.1:1710163-1712663 GCA_036571765.1 Plecoglossus altivelis | reverse complement strand
AGGACACATAGGACACACACGCAGGACACACACGCAGGACACACACGCAGGACACACACACAGGACACACACGCGGTACACGCAGGACACACACGCAGGACACATAGGACACACACGCAGGACACACACGCAGGACACACACGCAGGACATACACACAGGACACACACGCGGTACACGCAGGACACACGCGGTACACGCCGGACACACACGGTACACGCAGGACACACACGCAGGACACACACGCATGATACACACGCAGGACACACACATAGGACACACACGCAGGACACACACGCAGGACACACACGCAGGACACACACGCAGGACACACACAGTACACACACAGTACACACATAGTACAAACAGAACACACACAGAACACACACAGTACAAACAGTACACACGAAGTACACACGCAGTACACACACAGTACAAACAGTACACACACAGTACACACACAGAACACACACAGTACACACATAGTACACACGCTCTGTCTCCTTCCGTTCCCATTGGTGGTGAGTTCTATGTCCTGCCCTCTGAGCCCACAACATCAGAAGTCACTGGTCAAGGGTGTGTGGGCTGCTGTTGTGTGTTGTGCTGTCAGAGCAGAGAGACCAGCACAGTAGCTCTCCTGTTCTCCTCAGTCTGGCTCTGAGAAGCTGATCTTTCCGTTCTCTATCATCTCCTCTCAATCTATCTGCTTCTCTTCCACTTTGCCTCTAAGTCTCTCTGCCTCTAAGTCTCTCTGCCTCTAAGTCTCTCTGCCTCTAAGTCTCTCTGCCTCTAAATCTCTCTGCCTCTAAATCTCTCTGCCTCTCCTGCATTGCCTTCATCGCTCGCTCTCTCTCTTTATCACTTCTGACCATCCTCTCTCCCGTCTCTCTCCTGTCTCTCTCCTCTCTCTTGTCTCTCCTCTCTCCTGTCTCTCATATCTCCTGTCTCTCTCATCTCTCCTGTCTCTCCTTTCTCCTGTCTCTCTCCCGTCTCTCTCCTGTCCGTCCCTCCTTCCTTCCAGACGGGTCTAACCCTCTCTTCTCTCCTGTTGTGTGTCTGCCTGCTTGCAGGCAGCGACCCAGTTCAAGACCAGTCTGGCGAAACTCATGGAGATCCTCATGTCCAAGGAGCCTTCTTACGTCCGCTGCATCAAGCCCAACGATGCCAAGCAAGCAGGTAGGCACTGTGCTGAATCTGACTCTGACTCTGAATCTGACTCTGGCTCTAACCCTGACTCTAACCCTGACTCTAACCCTGACTCTACCCCTGACTCTAACCCTGACTCTGACTAACTCTAACCCTGATTCTACACTTGACTCTAACCCTGACTCTGACTCTAACCCTGACTCTAACTATGACTCTAAACCTAACCCTGACTCTAACTATGACTCTAAACCTAACTCTGACTCTGACTCTAACCCCTGACTCTGACTCTACCCCTGACTCTGACTCTACCCCTGACCCTAACCTTGACCCAAGCAAGCAGCTAGACCATGTTCTAACCTTAGACCTGCCCCCAGTTATCCCACATCAAGACACTAACATGTCTTGTCTATAACCTCCTGAAACCAGCCAGTTATATTCCCTACTGGTGCTGCTCACCATGTGTTTGGAAGTCATGTCCTGTCGTTGAGGGTCTGTCGTATATTTCACTGAGGTGACCCATGTCTGAGGGGGGTGTGTGTTGAGATGTGTGTGTTGAGGTGTGTGTGTGTTTAGGTGTGTTTTGGTTTGTGTGTGTGTGTTGAGGGGTGTGTGTGTTGAGGGGTGTGTGTGTTGAGGGGTGTGTGTGTGTGTGTGTGTGTGTTTGAGTTAGTTTACTTGACTGTTTAGCATCTACTGTGCTACTGACACATCAGAGTTAATGTATTCACTCTCTACAGACTCTCTCCCATCTCCCTCAATCTCTACTCCTTCCCTCTCTTCCTCCTCTCCTCTCTCCTTCTCTCTCTTCCTCCTCTCCTCTCTCCTTCTCTCTCTTCCTCCTCTCCTCTCTCCTTCCCTCTCTTCCTCCTCTCCCATCTGCCTCCTCCTCTCCTTTCTCCCTCCCTCTCTTCCCACTCTCCTCTCTCCCTCCCTCTCTTCCTCCTCTCTCCCTCTCTTCCTCCTCTCCCCTCTCTCTCCCTATCTTTCTTCTCTCCCCCTTTTCCCTCTCCCCCTTCTCTCTCTCTCTTTCTCTCTCTTTCTCTCTCTCTCTCTCTCCCTCTCCCCTTTCCTCTCTCTGTCTCCCTCCCACTCTCTCTAACTCCTCATTCTCAACATTTCTGAGTCTGGATCTGGTTGTAAAACTGTTGCTGTTGTCTTGATGTATTCAGAACCAAACAAATGTTTGCTTGTCTTTTTCTCCTGCATTTTCTCATCCTCCCTCACTACCCCCACCCCATCATTCCACCCTCCCTCCTTCCCTTCCTCTCCTCCCCCCATTCCCCCTCTCCTCCTCCCTCCCTGTTCCCCCCCCCCTGTTCCCCCTCTCCTCCTCCCTCCCCCTGTTCCCCCTCTCCT
>BROE01000005.1:1696367-1706229 GCA_036571765.1 Plecoglossus altivelis | reverse complement strand
AGCACACGCACACACAGCCCGCACACACACACACACACGCCACTCACACTGTGTCACTGGGACAAAGAGCGTGTGCCCACGCCTCCTGCGCGCTGAGCAACCGGAGGTGCAACACATCCCACATAAACACTACACACATAGTCCTGGACAAGGCTAAGGCCGCCTCCTGCGCCGATCTCGACAGCCGAGCTGGGTCTACACACCACACGCACACAACACACACACCTCCATACCGCGGCACACACACACACACTCGGCCACCTGTCCCTGGACAAGAGCTGGCCCACGCCTCCTGCTGCGCTGAGCGAGGTAGCACACACACGCACACTCATACGCACACACACGCACACACTCGCACTGTCCTGGACAAGAGCTGGCCCTGGACCTCCTGCTGCGCATGACGGCGGGTTAGCACACACACACACACACGCACACTCACCATTTCCTGAGACAAGAAGCCTTGGCCCGCCTGCATACTGACTGCGCCTGAGCTGGGGTTAGACACACACGCACACTCACACTGTCTCTGGCAGAGCTGGCCACGCCTCTGCTGCGCTGAGCAGACGTAGGTTAGCACCTAACACGCACGCACACTCGCACTGTCCTGGACAAGAGCTGGCCCACGCCTCCTGCTGCGCTGAGCGATGACGGTACTTAGCACACACACGCACTATACGCACACCACGCACACACTCGCACTTGTCTGACAAGGAGCTGAGCCCCGCCTGCCTGTGCGCGAGGGAAACAGACACATCTGAGCGAGGAGGTAGCAGAGAAGGAATTACTAAGTAGGCACACACACGCACACTCACACTGTCCTGGACAAGAGCTGGCCCACGCCTCCTGCTGCGCTGAGCGAGGTAGCACACACACGCACGCACACACGCACACTCATACGCACACACACGCACACTCACACTGTCCTGGACAAGAGCTGGCCCACGCCTCCTGCTGCGCTGAGCGAGGTAGCACACACACCCCACACACGCACCACACACAAACACAAACAAAAACACACACCTGTCCTGGATCAGAAGGCTGGCCACGCCTACCTGCTGCCGCTGAGCGAGGTAGCACACACACGCACACACACACACACTCGCACTGTCCTGGACAAGAGCTGGCCCACGCCTCCTGCTGCGCTGAGCGAGGTAGCACACACACGCACGCACACACGCACACACACGCACACTCACACTGTCCTGGACAAGAGCTGGCCCACGCCTCCTGCTGCGCTGAGCGAGGTAGCACACACACACACACTCATACGCACGCGCACACACACTCACACGCGCACACACACATACATACATATACACACACTCACACGCACACACACTCGCACTGTCCTGGACAAGAGCTGGCCCACGCCTCCTGCTGCGCTGAGCGAGGTAGCACACACGCACGCACACACACACTCACACGCGCACACACACACGCACACTCATACGCACACGCACGCACGCACATACACACGCACGCACACATACACACACGCACACTCACACACGCACACACATACACACACACGCACACACATACAAACACACGCACACACATACACGCACACACTCACACGTGCACACGCACGTACGCAGTTTGGTTTAATGTACCGAGTGTGTGTTAGTGTACTGAGTGTGTGTTATAGTGCATGTTATAGTGTATTGAGTGTGTTAGTGTGTGTTAGTGTACCGAGTGTGTGTTAGTGTACTGAGTGTGTGTTATAGTGTGTGGTAATGTATTGAGTGTGTGTTATCGTGTATGTTATCGTGTGTGTTATCGTGTGTGTTATAGTGTGTGTTATAGTGTATTGAGTGTGTGTTATCGTGTGTGTTATCGTGTGTGTTATCGTGTGTGTTATAGTGTATTGAGTGTGTGTTATAGTGTTTGTTATAGTGTGTGTTAGTGTACTGAGTGTGTGTTAGTGTACTGAGTGTGTGTTATAGTGTGTTGGTGTACTGAGTGTGTGTTAGTGTACTGAGTGTGTGTTATAGTGTGTGGTAGTGTACTGAGTGTGTGTTAGTGTACTGAGTGTGTGTTATAGTGTACTGAGTGTGTGTTATAGTGTCTGTTAGTGTACTGAGTGTGTGTCATAGGGTGTGTTATAGTGTGTGTTATAGGGTGTGTTAGTGTACTGAGTGTGTGTCATAGGGTGTGTTATAGTGTGTGTTAGTGTATTTTAGTGTGTGTTAGTGTACTGAGTGTGTGTTATAGTGTGTGGTAGTGTACAGAGTGTGTGTTATAGTGTACTGAGTGTGTGTTATAGTGTGTTGGTGTACTGAGTGTGTGTTATAGTGTACTGAGTGTGTGTTATAGTGTGTGTTAGTGTACTGAGTGTGTGTTATAGTGTGTGTTAGTGTGTTATAGTGTGTGTTAGTGTACTGAGTGTGTGTTATAGGGTGTGGTAGTGTACAGAGTGTGTGTTATAGTGTACTGAGTGTGTGTTATCGTGTGTGTTAGTGTACTGAGTGTGTGTTATAGTGTGTGTTATCGTGTGTGTTAGTGTACTGAGTGTGTGTTATCGTGTGTGTCTCCTCTGCAGACATCTGAGCAGCTGAGACACCTGTGCATGCAGAACATGGTGTGGAGTTACTGCAGGAACATCAGCTCTGAGTGGAAACACCAGGTACACACACACACACACACACACACACACACACACACACCTGCTTCGAAAGCTTTATATGATATACTGATTACTCTCACACAATGTTTTGGTCTCTCTCTCCATCCCTCTTCATCCCACTCTCTCACTCTCTCTCTCTCTCGCTCTTTCTCTCTCTCTCTCTCTCTCTCTCTCTCTCTTCATCCATCCCTCTCTCTCTCTCCATCCCTCTCTTTCTCTTCATCCTTCCCTCTCTCTCTCTCTCTCTCCCTCTCTCTCTCTCTCATCATCCTTCCCCCTCTCTCTCTCTTTATCCTTCCCTCTCTCTCTCTCTCCATCCATCTCCCTCTCTCTCTCTTCATCCTTCCCTCTCTCTCTCTCTCTATCCATCTCTTTCTCTCTCTTCATCCATCCCTCTCTCTCTCTCCATCTCTCTCTCTCTCTTCATCCCTCTCTCTCTCTCCTGGTGTGTGCAGATGGAGCAGAAGATGGTGGCCAGTGAGATCTTCAAGGATAAGAAAGACAACTATCCTCAGAGTGTCCCCAAGCTGTTTGTGGGCACAAGACTCAGTACGACACTCTCACACACACTTACATGCTCGCTCGCTCTCTCTCTCTCTCTCTCTCTCTCTCTCTCTCTCTCATACACTCTCACACACACTTACATGCTCGCTCGCTCTCTCTCTCTCTCATACACTCTCACACACACTTACATGCTCGCTAGCTCTCTCTCTCTCATACACACTCTCACACACTTACATGCTCGCTCGCTCTCTCTCTCTATCTCTCTCTCTATCTCTCACAGACAGACAGTGTAATCCTTGTTGTATTTCTATTTTCAGGTGGAGATGAAATCAACCCCAAGGTTCTGCAGGCTCTGGGGAACGAAAAGATGAAGGTTAGTAATGTCTGTCTGTCTGTCTACCAGCCTGTCTGTCTACCAGCCTGTCTGTCTTTCTGTCTACCTGCCTGTCTGTCTATCTGCCTGCCTGTGTTTCTTTCTACCTGTCTGTCTGCCTGTCTGTCTGTCTACCTGCCTGTATGTCTGTCTGTCTGTCTCTATCTGTAAAGCTCTGATTTCCCCCATGTTGTGACTCCTCCTCTTCCTCCCTCTCCTCCAGTATGCAGTGCCAGTGACCAAGTATGACAGGAAGGGCTACAGGGCCAGACCTCGCCAGCTGCTGCTCACAGCTGACAGCGCCATCATCGTAGAGGAGGGCAAGCTCAAGCAACGCATCGAGTACTCTGCCCTGAAAGGTCAGAGGTCACTCACTGCAGCGCACGTACCTGTCTGACCTCTCCTCTCTCTCTCTTTCCTTTCTCACTCTGCCCTGAAAGGTCAAAGGTCACACGCACTGCAGCACACGCATCTGTCTGACCTCTCCTCTCTCTATATCCTTTCCCCCTCTGCCCTGAAAGGTCAGAGGTCACTCACTGCAGCACACGCACCTGTCTGACCTCTCCTCCCTCTCTCTATCCTTTCTCTTCGTCTCTCTGCTTTCTCTACTCCTTCTCCTCTCTCTTTCTGCCTGTCTCTCTTCTTCCTCTACTCCTTCTCCTCTCTCTTTCTGCCTGTCTCTCTCTAGCTTATGTCCTCTGGTCTCTCCTCCTCTGTGGGTGTGATGATCTGACTGCTGGTCTCTCTCCACCAGGTATCTCCGTCAGCTCCCTCAGCGATGGAGTCTTCGTTTTGCACGTGCCCAGTGACGACAACAAGCAGAAGGTGAGGTGACATCACGTAGTGTGTTAATGTGTGTGTGTGTGTGTGTTAATGTGTGTGTGCATGTGTCTGCTGTCTGTCTGTCTGTCTGTCTGTGTGTGTGCGCGCGCGCATGTGTCTGTCTGTCTGTGTGTGTGCGCGCGCGCATGTGTCTGTCTGTCTGTATGTGTGTGCGTGCGTGTTAATGTGTGTTTGTGTGTCTGTCTGTCTGTCTGTCTGTATGTGTGTGTCTGTGTGTGTGTTAATGTGTGTGTGTTTTTGTGTGTCTATATGTGTGTTAATGTGTGTGTGTTTTTGTGTGTCTATATGTGTGTTAATGTGTGTGCTGCCCCCTGCTGTCCAGGGAGACGTGGTCCTCCAGAGTGAACACATCATTGAGACCCTGACCAAGGTGGCCATCTGCTCAGACAAGGTCAACAACATCAACATCAACCAGGGCAGGTAGGAGCACACCTGAGTTGATAAAATCGATAAAACGATTTTTAATGCCGATATCAATACAAATACTTGGTGATTAAATCGGATATTGCGATATATCGGCCAATATATATATATATATATAATTATAATTTTTTAAAATGGGGGAATTGTATTTTTTGTCAGTCAAGTAGTATAATTTTCATAACAGTTGCCAACTTACACACTTCACTTATGATCTCAACTAGTTCACCCTGCCTGACTCTGGTCAGAGGTCAGAGGTCAGACGCGTTATAAGAACGAGTGTTGCTAACAGGAACGTTGTAGAGCGCCCACTGGTGGGAACACTATGCAACATCAACACTCATAACATGATTGAAGGGTGTTTCGTCCGTTTTTTTGTGTGTTTTAAAATATTTATTTATCAGACTTTTTGAAATGCTGATACCAATAGTTTGGAACATTACCAAATATCGGCCGATAATATCATCCTGACGATATTTTGGTTGGGCTCTAATTCTGAGCCCAGCTGGTGTTACCCACACATGATGACTGTCCTTATGTGTGTCTCTCCCTAACTCTCTCTCTTGTTCCCCCTCCTGCCCCTCCTCCCTTTAATCCTCTCCTGCCCACTCTCCTGCCCCCCTCCTGTCTCCCTCCTGCCCCTCTCCTGCCCCCCCTCTTGCCCCCCTCCTGCCCCCCTCCCCCAGTATAAAGTTCAGTGTCTCCCAGGGGAAGGAAGGGATCATAGACTTCACGTCTGGCTCAGAGATGCTGGTGGCCAAGGCAAAGAATGGACACCTGTCTGTGGTGAGTGGTACTGCAGCACGCACACACACACACACACACACACATACATACATACACGCACACATACACATGTCTGTACACACACACATATACACATACACACAGACATACACATGCCAATACACACATACACGTACACACATACACACACACACACACACATACACATGCCTGTACACACCCATACACATACCTACACACACACACATATATATACATACACACACCCACACACATACACATGTCTGTACACACACACACCCACACACACATACACACACACATGCACATACCTGTACACACGTCTGTACACGCATCTGACCCCTGTTTGACCTCTGCCTATTTGCGTTTTAGACGGCTCCCAGACTTAACTCCAGATGATGGCCACGCCCACCTGTCTGAAAGACACTTCCTGAAAGACCTCGCTGACACACCAATCACACGACAGCAGACCACAGCCGGTTCCTGCCTATAAGCCAATCAGATACCAGCCCTGGCTTGTGCTTCCGATTAAGAAAGTCCAGCAAGCTAATTGATATTTATGTTTATATATATTTTTTTGGGGGGGTATTAATACTGTTGCTATTTGAATATTATGATTTTATATATGAAGCCAAGGAATAACAATATTACGGTGCATTTTTTAATGCTAGTAAGTGTGATGCTTTAATTTGGGAACAAGCGAATTTTGAGGGTGTATTCTGGATGAGAACGATGGAGACTGCAGATCTGGTGTGGTCCATGAAGATCAGGTGTCATCTATTTAGTCCTTTCTTTAACTTTTTTTTTCTTTTTTTCATTCGCTAAGATTTTTTCACAATCGTTTCTCTCTGAAGATCTCGTAGTGTTTCTGTCTAACAGCGTGTGAGGGGTGAAGCGTGTGTTTAACACCTAGAGATGTAGATCATCAATGAGCTCCGGAGCAAGGACAGAGAGATCTATAACACCAAAGACAGCTTGAACTTGGAAGCATCAGAACACCGATCTGAAAGGCGACAGAGACATAGAACGCGGAGGGCTCTGGAAAAAGAGGGTTCTAGAACCCTCTGGAACACTCCGGAACAGAGAGAGCTCTAGAATGCTGCAGTACGTAGCCCAGACAGACTGGAGACTAGACGAAGAAAGGTTGAGAGACAGAAGATTGTAATTTCTCATGTTGTATTCAGACCTGGCTGTCTGAAGTTTCCAATCCAAAGAGCCTCCAGTAGAGGGCAGTGTGGCGCTGCGGTGGCAGAGGAAGCACAGACGCAAGAACAAGAAAGTGATAAATGACAGTTGGTGAAGAGCTTAAGAAACAAACAAAAAAAAATAATGAGTAGATTTAAGGATTTCGGCTTCCTAATTTTGTTTCATTTGTTTGTTCCCACCCCCATGTGCCTTCCCCTTTACTAAGTTATTATTAATGGGTTATTTATGTGTCAGTAATATACACCTTATTAAACGTTGACTCTTAGAAGAAGCTGTTGGCTGTTGCTAGGCAGATGTTTCTCTGCTGGAGTTCCGGAATGTTGGGCACAGAAAGAATAGACAGATTTTGGCACAAAGACCAAGCCTCATGTCAAATTGGTACCAACACACCATCTCTCTCTCCACCCCTACACACCATCTCTCTCTCCACCAAAACACATCTCTCTCTCTCCACCCCTACACACCATCTCTCTCTTCACCAAAACACATCTCTCTCTCCACCCCTACACACCATCTCTCTCTCCACCAAAACACAGCTCTCTCTCTCCACCCCTACACCCCATCTCTCTCTCCACCAAACCACAGCTCTCTCTCTCCACCCCTACTCAACAACTCACCGTTGGCCATTTTCAGACTGTTTAACAGGATGTTTTGTAGCTCTGAATCTCCAGTGATTGAGTTGTCATCATGAGCTATCCTCCGCTGTCCGTGTGTGTTTGATCACCCTGGTGTCAGGACACCTCTCTCTCTCTCTGCTTCTACTACTACTGTCTCTGACCCCTGACCTCTGACCTCTGGACAGGTGAGACAGGAGCAGAGGGCTTCTGCTCTGCCTCCAGCTCAACATGGCTCCTGTGGGCACCTGCAGATCAGGTCTCCAGGGTTGACCTTTGACCTAGTCTGTGACTCTGTTCCACGCATAGTCAAGAGCCAATCCAGAAAGATGCGTGTGTTCCCAGTGCCTTGTGTTTGAGAGAAACGGAAATCCAGAGGGAATTTGGTTACAGGCACCTCCGAAACCGTGGTGACAGACAGCCGACAGTAACCGTGGTTACGGACGCCTCCGTAACCGTCGTTACAGACGCCTCTGTAACCGTGGTTACGGACGACCGACCGCAACCGTGGTTACGGACGACCGACCGCAACCGTGGTTACGGACGCCTCCGTAACCGTGGTTACAGACAACCGACAGTAACCGTCGTAGCTGCTTCCCTAGAACTGATCCACTTTGTACGTAAGCAGCGTCAAGCGCAGACTACTGTTTTGTAACGTTTCTCTGTGAAGCCTGTCTTCAACCAAATCCTATGTTATATTATGATTTAGAATGGCAGTGTACCAGTCCTCCTGGGTAACTGTGTAGAAAGCCATGTATAATTACGCAAACACACTAAGATACTACAAATAAATCCAAACCCTGCATTCATTTTGTCGGCGTCGTTACTTCGTGTCAGCCTATTGAGTTATTTGTAACATTTTTCTTTTTTTACTTAAAGTACCCGCCACTAGGTGTCGCTATCTTCACAAACTTTTGAAGGAGGAATTGTTTTTGTCCTTTCTGCCAGACAATCACGGCCAATATTTCATGTCTTTAGTACATCCAGTGCCTTGCTTACTTTTGATATTCCAGGAAAGCAGAGCCGTTTTCTAAACATGTACAAAACGACAAGGACACATTTATTTTTATCAGCGGATGTTTTTGTGGATTCTATTCAAATGACAGACAAAGCACTGATAACGAGGACTTATCGACTTTAGTGTCTTGTCTGTTTTTCCCGAAACGAAACAAATCTGAAGTCAAAACACACTACTCAGTGTATTTTGTTCCATTCACTTACACTTGCAACTTAACCTTATGTAAAAATCTTAATTTCCACCATGCTTTCATCAGTCATCAGTTAAATACAGACGAAGCCTAAACGTTTTATAATTTTAGAAATCGAATTTTCATTTCATGCCTTTTTTCCTCTTCACCACTGCTTGTTATAACACTTTATTTTAGTGTCAAAACATAAGCAGTGTTTTTGCGCCATTAAATATTTATTTAACCATTTCTTCCCCCTCTGATTGGCTTAACGAGGTCTCTAGCTCAGGATCTAGCCAATAGAGACACAGGCTTGTTTGTGCAACGTTCAGGCCAAATATAAAACCAGGATTTTGAGATGATGGAACAAATATCGATGCACAGAAACCAAAGATTGCCTCTTTACGTCTCTGCTGACTCTAATGTGTTCTGAGGAACAGAGCATTTAGAGTCAGAACGCGCCTCAGAAGACAGGCAGGCGACCTTGTTCGCGAGTCAAGATTATCAGGTAAGCACCGCGAGGAGGATGCTCGAGGCGACTGGACAGTTAATCGCGCGGAGAATCTTACTTTAGCTGTAGTCGGTTGGTAGTGTCGGTTTTGTGTCCTATATAATTGTTAGTTTGACAAATAAATGTGGAATTTTGATCACATCAGAAAACAAAACCATTTATTTTGTTCTGTCAGTTTAAGTCTGTAGCTGTCAATCCTTTGTGCTGAATTTCATATGACCACCACCAGACCAAAACATTGCTCCAATTCTTTCTCTGTCAAACTAAAGATTACAACGAATAAAATGTTTTATGTGTGGAAATTGTGAATCTAGATCTATCTATATATTTGTTTTCATTTTCATATATTGGTGAAAGGATTAAGCCGTTAGCTGCCATTTGGATTCCGCGTTAGAGTGTCATGGCAACTTTATTTCGTGCTTCCGACTGAATTAAGTGTCAACAATATACCCCGCGTGTTGAAACTGTAGTTCAGAAGAATCACATCACATTCATCACTGTTATATCGCTCGTGTTCGCGAGGACATCATCTCGAGGCGCTATCTGACTAAAGGATGTTGTTTGTTCGCAGCCTTTTAGTTCATTCAAACAAAAGCTTCGTGTCGGAAAGTTACAGTTGACTTGTTGACTAAACGGTTCCAACAAAGAACACGGCTTGGTGAGATCCGGGTGTTGTCATTAACGCTGTTCGCGCTCATGTTGGTCGCTGCTCGTGTGTTGCGGACAGTGTTGTTGATAGCGAACAGCTGGGAGAGATGGAGGGAGGAGGGGGAGATGGAGAGAGGAGGGAGAGGCGGCGCATTGTGCGGG
>BROE01000005.1:1691367-1693867 GCA_036571765.1 Plecoglossus altivelis | reverse complement strand
GAACAGGAAAGTGTTCTGGAGAAGGCCTGGGGGAGGGGGGGAGCTAAAGGGAGAGGCAGTTACTCAGGGAGGGGCACAGGGAGGGGCACAGGGAGGGGTACAGGGAGGGGTACAGGGAGGGGCACAGGGAGGGGTACAGGGAGGGGCACAGATAGGGGTACAGGGAGCAGAAGTGTATATGGAAAGTATGTAGGTCAGGTGGGAGACGCAGACTGAAGATTCTTGTCACCAGGAGGGTTTGAGTCTCTACTATAGACACAGTTTACATATACATCACTACTGAGGGCCCTTGCATTAATCTCGCTGTTTTCATCTCTCTCCACTCTCTCTCTTTCTCTCTCCTCTCTTTCTTTTTTTCATTTTTTCCCCATTATTTTCCTCCCTCCCTCTCTGTCCATGTTCTCTCTTTTAGCTCTCTCTCTCTCCATCTCTTTCTCAAAGATCTCCATTAACATACATTGGCTTTTTGGATCTATTTCATATGCGCATTGGTCAAATACCCCAGGGAAGATTCGCAACAGTGTCTGCAGAGAAGGTTTTACTGGCCTGACCTACATCTCCCTCTTCCCTCCTCCCTCACCTCACAGTAGTGCACAGAGCGTTTCTACATATCTGTCCTGAGTATCAAGTTGCTGTCAGGCAGTTAAACATCCCAGGTTTGTGTTGACGTATAGGTGAGACGTTCTGGCAGTTCCGGAACAGATTCTGGCAGGTCAGCATTCCGTGACATGGATGTGGATCTCTTGCTTCTCGTCTGCGAGATGCACATGTCGTCGCTGACTTCCTGGGATAGAACTTAAGATGCTATCAGAGGGCTGTGTGAAATAAGAGGGGGAGGAGAGGGCAGGGAGGGGGAGAGGGGGGTAAAGAGGGGGAGGGAGAAGTAAAGAGAGGGGGAGGGAGGGGGAGAGGGGAGGGAGGGTTAGGGATGAAGGGAGAGAGAGGTAAAGACAGAGAGAGGGAGAGGGAGGTAAAGACAGAGAGAGGGAGAGAGAGGGAGAGCGGCACGTGTGTAGATCTTGTATGACTCATCTCTTTTCTAATGTCACTGTGAGGGTTAGGGAGCGTGGTGAATTTACTGTCTCCCCCTCTGCTCTGTGTGTTTGCAGTCAGAGTTAGGGAGCGTGGTGAATTTACTGTCTCCCCCTCTGCTCTGTGTGTTTGCAGTCAGAGTTAGGGAGCGTGGTGAACTTGCAGCCTCTGAGGAACATGTTAATGCTGCTCTCAGCTGGTGTTGAAGTCTTTAAGAGCACACGTTACCCTCACCTTATAGGGAACTCTTCCCCGCCTCAAGCCCAGCCAGAGGTAGGTCGTCTGCATTCCTGTAGACGACCTACCTTCAGGGACACGCTGGTATGAAACACAATGTCAACAAGCAGGTGTTGTTCCGCCTCGCTGTTTTTACGACCTGCTGATGGAACTGCACCCGTCGCGAAAGAACAACCTTAACCAGCAGTGTCGCCCTTGACAACCGTTGTTTTGGTTGCCAAGCATCTTGTCAATCATTAGCTTGATTGTAGAACGATATGGGAGCGGTCTACTTTCTGTGTGTGTGTGTTATGTGTTGTGTACATAGAACATGGAAACACACTGCGTTGTTCAAACAGACATCCCACACAGAAACCTTGTTGCTTTACAGCGTGGCTGAAGAAAGACACACAAACGCTCATACACCTGGCTGGACGGGTCATGTGACACAGCGGGCCCACACACCTGGCTGGACGGGTCATGTGACCCAGCGGGCCCACACACCTGGCTGGACGGGTCATGTGACCCAGCGGGCCCACACACCTGGCTGTACTGGGAACCTGTTGAGGACGAGATTAGCTTGTTAGAGCTGCTTGCAGTGAAAAGACTAAATGTTCTAGCTGAGTGGTCAACACTTCAATGTCTCTGAGACTGAGACTGGAGCAGTGCTTGTTGAAGGTAGAACTGCAGTGTTATCAGGGGGTTATGTCTGAGGGAGCATGTGTGGAGACCTGTGAAAGTGTGTGTGTCTGTGTCTGTCTGTGTGTGTGTGTCTACACGTGTGTCTGTGTGTCTGTGTGTGTGTGTGTGTGTGTGTGTGCACACGTGTGTGTCTGTGTGTGTGTGTGTGCGTGTGTGTGTGTATGTGTCTGTGTGTACACGTGTGTGTGTCTGTGTGTGTGTGTGTGTGTGTGTCTGTGTGGGTGTGTACACGTGTGTGTGTGTGTGTCTGTGTGTGTGTACGTGTGTGTGTGTGTCTTGTGTGTGTATACACGTGTGTGTGTGTCTGCGTGTGTGTGTCTGTGTGTGTGTGTATACACGTGTGTGTGTATGTGTTTGTGTGTGTGTGTGTACACGTGTGTGTGTGTGTGTGTGTGTATACACGTGTGTGTGTATGTGTGTGTGTGTGTGTGTGTGTGAACACGTGTGTGTGTGCCCAGAGCACTTCCCCATATTGACTTAAGTCCGCTCAGAAGATCTTGATGAGTCAGCAGAGTGTAAATGCCAGCTGGTGTTTGTCTTCAGTTTAACC
>BROE01000005.1:1668867-1686367 GCA_036571765.1 Plecoglossus altivelis | reverse complement strand
CTCTCTCTCTTCCCTCTGTCTTTCTCTCCTTCTCTCTCTCTTTCTCTCTCTTCTCTCTCTCTTCCCTGACTCTGCTCTCTCTCTTTCTCTCTCTTCCCTCTCTCTTCCCTCTCTCCTCTCTCTTCTCTCTCTCTTCCCTCTCTCCTTCCCTCTCTCTCCCCTCTCCCTTCTCTCCTTCTCTTTCCCCTTCTCTCTCTCTCCCCTCCTATCCCTCTCTTTTTCCACTCTCTTCCCTCTCTCTTCCCTCTCTCTTCTCTCTCTCTTCCCTCTCTCTTCCCTCTCTCTCCCCTCTCTCTTCTCTCTCCCCTCTCTCTTCTCTCTCTCCTCTCTCTTCTCTCTCTCTCTTCTCTCTCTCTCTCTCATACCCTGCTTTCTTCTGCCATCAGATCTGTCCATGTTGATCTTCTTCGCTTTAGCCATAAACGGCTTCGGAGGCATGTGTATGACTTTCACCTCACTGACGGTAAGTACCTGGGAGGAAGAGGAGGTGGAGGAGGGGAGGAAGAGGAGGAGGAGGAGGGGAGGAAGAGGAGGAGGAGGAGGGGAGGAAGAGGAGGAGGAGGGAGGAAGAGGAGGTGGACAGCAAGGAAGAGGAAGAGGAGGAGGGAGGAAAGGGAGGAGGGAGCGAGGAAGGAGCGAGGCAGGGAGCGAGGGATGGGTTGATGGGACAGGGAGGGGGGTGAAAGAGGAGAGAAGGGGCGGTGGAGAGCTGATGCTCACAAGGAGTAAGAAGAGGGGGGGGGAGAGGAAGGGGGAGAGGGATGAGGGAGGGAGAGAGACGCATTACAGATCAATTATTCATCCATGCTCTGTTTCAACCAGGAGCCAAAAAAAGACCCCTGCTCATGAATAATTCATATAGACTATAACGCAGGGCTGTGTATGGTCAGGCTCAGACAAAACTGGCAGGAAACGTTGCTCTGATTGGCCTGTTAGATGTTCCAGTCTACCTATCACTGTAGTTTGGTAACTTCCACTGCAAACAGGGAACAGAAAAAAACGAATGTATTTGTGACACAGAAAGGTCATGGAGTTCCACGTGTCCATCTGCATGAGGTTTAGAGAGGTTGTTTTGTGTGCGTGTGTGCGCGGTGTGTGCTGGTGTGTGTGTGTGTGTGTGTGGTGTTTGTGCGTGTTGTGCGTGTTTCTACATGCTGCTACAGCTGTCTTAGTGAACCGCTGTGAGTTTGGGTGGCTGGAGCTTTGCAGTTGTGAACAGTTTGTTTAACATCTGTGAGGCTCTTCCTCTCTCATCTCTCCTCTTCATCTCCTCCACCCTCTCTTCTCACTCCCTCTCATCTCTCCTCTCATCTCATCTCTCCTCTCATCCTCCTCTCATGTCCTCTCTCCTCTCTCTCTCCTCTCATCTCCTCTTCCTCTCTCCTCTCCTCTTCCTCTCCTCTCTCATCTCTCATCTATCCATCCTCTCCCCTCCTCCACTCTCCTTCTCCTGTCCCTTTCTCTCCTCTGTCTCTCCTCTTCCACTCTCCTCTCTGTCCTCTCCCCCCCTATCTCGCTCGTCTCTCATCTCTCCCCTCTCCACTCTCTCTTCCTCTTCCACTCTCCCTCCACTCTCTATCCTCTCTCCTTCCTCTCCACTCTCCTCTCCCGTCTCTCCTCTCCACTCTCTCTCCTACTCCACCTCCCTCTCCTGTCTCTCCTCTCCACTCTCCTCTCCACTCTCCTCTCCTGTCTCTCCTCTCCTCTCCACTCTCCTCTCCTGTCTCTCCTCTCCACTCTCCTCTCCTCTCCACTCTCCTCTCCTGTCCTCTCCTTTTCTTTCCTCCCACTCCTGTTTTGGCAAACAAAGTGTTTATAGTGTTAATCTTTCACATCCTCTTATCACCCCATCTCCCCCTCCCTCTATCACCCTCTCTCCCTTCCCTTCTTCTTCCCTCTATCTCCCTCCCTCTCTCTCCCCCTCCCCTCCCCCCTCTCTCTCCCCTCCCCTCCCCTTCCCCTACCCCTCTCTCTCTCTCTCATCTCTCCTCCCTCTCATCTGCACACTACTCAGCACTTCATAGTCCAGCTGCAGTGAACAACCTGAAGTGAACAGCCTGTTCTCACCAGTCCTGAATGCTGCTACACCCCTCCCTCCTTCCCTCCTTCCCTCTCTCTCTACCTCCCTCCTTCCCTCCTCCTCCCCCTCCTCCTTCCTTCCCTCCCTCCTTCCCTCCTTCCTTCCCTCCCTCCTTCCTTCCCTCCCTCTTTCCCTTCCTCTGTCCTCCCTCCTTCCCTCCCCCCTCCCTCCTTCCCTCCTTCTTCCCTCCCTCCCTTTCCTCCCTCCTTCCCTCCCTCCCTCCTGTCCTTCCTCCCCTCCTCCCTCCCTCCCTTCACCTCCTCTTTCCCCCTCTTCTACCCGTTTTCCCTTCTGTCCCCTTCTCTCCCCTCCCCTTTTCCTTTTCACCCTTCAATCTTCTGTCTCCCTCTCTTTCTGTCTTTCCCCTCCCTCCCCCCTCCCCCCTCCTCCCTCCCTCCTCCCTCCCTTCCTTGACCTCTCTCTCAGTCTCTCTCCAAGTAAGCCGTTTCACCGTCTTCAACGTTGATTTTCACTGTGACCCCACCCTGTGCACACATAACAACACCTCAACACTCACACACCCCACACACACATCACAACACACACACACACACACACTCACACATACATACACCCACACTCACACACACTCACACACACACTCACACACACACCAGGCTCCTCCCTCTGTTCTCTTTCACCCTGGCACGTGCAGCTGTACATTTTTCTTTACTGAGAGAGACTCTCCCTCTGTGTGTGCCTCTGTCTCCCTCCTCTCTCTGTCTCTCTCTGTCTTTGTCTCTCTGTCTCTCTCTCTCTCTGTCTTTGTCTCTCTGTCTCTCTCTCTCTGTCTTTGTCTCTTTGTCTCTCTCCTCTCTCTCTCTGTCTTTGTCTCTCTGTCTCTCTCTCTCTGTCTTTGTCTCTTTGTCTCTCTCCTCTCTCTCTCTCTGTCTTTGTCTCTCTGTCTCCCTCCTCTCTCTCTCTCTCTCTCTCTGTCTTTGTCTCTCTGTCTCCCTCCTCTCTCTCTCTCTCTGTCTTTGTCTCTCTGTCTCCCTCCTCTCTCTCTCTCTCTCTGTCTCCCTCCTCTCTCTCTCTCTCTGTCTTTGTCTCTCTGTCTCCCTCCTCTCTCTCTCTCTCTGTCTCCCTCCTCTCTCTCTCTCTCTGTCTCTCTCTCTCTGTCTGTCCATGGACTGAGGGGTATTTTTGGTGATTCTGGTTGGCTGTTTTTGTGTGTGAGTGAGTTAAGAGATGAAAGAGAGGGGAGAGTGAAATGAAAGAGAGAGAGATAAATGAGGAGAGACATGAAAGAGAGGGGGGAGAGAGGGGAGATACATGAAAGAGAGGAGAGAGAGGGGAGAGAGAGGGGAGAGAGAGGGGAGAGAGAGAAAGAAGAGAGAGATCACATATACGTATGTCTGCCGTCTGTATTCCGTCAGCGGACGGTTGTCACGGTTACGCTTGTCTCCGCTGGCCGGCGGTGATTACGGCGTTGTGTCCAGTCAGGATTGGACTGGTCCAGACCGCTCGTCCTCCTCCACCATTTCTGTTTTTTATGTGTCTCCGTCTTCTCCTGTTCACTTCCTGTCCTCTTCCTACTTTGTATGTATGTGTGTACAGGAAGGGGTCACAGGGAGGGGTCACAGGGAGGGGTCGCAGGGAGGGGTCGCAGGGAGGGGTCGCAGGGAGGGGTCGCAGGGAGGGGTCGCAGGGGTCTCTCTCTCTACACCTCCCTCTCTCTCTCAGTCTCTCTTGTCTCCCCTCCTTCTCTCTCCTCTCTGTCTTTGTCTCTCTGTCTCCCTCCTCTCTCTCTCTCTCTGCTCCTCCTCTCTCTCTCTCTCTGTCTCTCTCTCTCTCGTCCATGGACTGAGGGGTATTTTTGGTGATTCTGGTTGGCTGTTTTTGTGTGTGAGTGAGTTAAGAGATGAAAGAGAGGGGAAAAGTGAAATGAAAGAGAGAGGACGAGATAAAGGAGGAGAGACAACGAAAGAATGAGGGATGAGAGAGGGAGATACCATGAAAGAGAGGAAGAAGCGGAGAGAGAGGGAAGAGAGAGGGGAGATGAGGAAAGAAAGAAGAGAGAGATACACATATACGTATGTCTGCCGTCTGTATTCCGTCAGCGGACGGTTGTCACGGTTACGCTTGTCTCCGCTGGCCGGCGGTGATTACGGCGTTGTGTCCAGTCAGGATTGGACTGGTCCAGACCGCTCGTCCTCCTCCACCATTTCTGTTTTTTATGTGTCTCCGTCTTCTCCTGTTCACTTCCTGTCCTCTTCCTACTTTGTATGTATGTGTGTACAGGAAGGGGTCACAGGGAGGGGTCACAGGGAGGGGTCACAGGGAGGGGTCACAGGGAGGGGTCGCAGGGAGGGGTCGCAGGGGGGGGTCACAGGGTGGGGTCACAGGGAGAATCAAGGTTGAAGACGGTGAAACGGCTTACTTGGGGAGAGACTTAGGTCAAGTAAGGGAGGGAGGGAAGGGGGAGGCGGATGAGGAGGGAAAGGAAGGAGGGAGCGGAGGGAGGAGGACAGGAGGAGGAAGCGAGGAGGGAGGACAGAGGAGGAGAAAGAGGCGAGGGGAGGGAAAGAGGGAAAGAGGGAGGGAGGGAAAGAGGGAGGGAGGGAAGGAAGGAGGGAAGGAAGGAGGGAAGGAAGAAGGGAGGTGAGGAAGGAGGGAGGTAAGGAAGGAGGGAGAGAGGGAGGAAGGGAAGGAGGGAGAGAGGGAGGGAAGGAGGGAGGGGTGTAGCAGCATTCAGGACTGGTGAGAACAGGCTACTCGCCCTCCTCCATCATTTCAGTTTTTTGTCTCCATCTTCTCCTTCTCCTTCTCCTCTTCCTCTGTCGACTCTCTTCCCGTCTGTTCCATCCATCCTCCCTGACGGAGCTCTCATCTCCGTCTCACAGAGGAGCCCCTCTTTACAGCGTGACAGACACCAGGCTGGCGAGGGGGCGTGGCCATCGTCAGCGCTGGCGTGATGGCAGGGTTACCCAGCAGCCTCTGAATGTATCCCCTCGTCTCTCGGTCATGTCTGTGATGACTCAGGCCCGGAAATAGAACTGTCATTCTGTAACTCAAACACACACACACACTCACTCACACACACACACACACAGAGACACACACACACACACAGAGACACACACACACACACAGAGACACACACACACACACACACTCAGGCCATCTGCACTCTGTCTGGCTGTGTTCCCCTGGAAACAGCACAGCTTGGCTGTCTGTACTCACTCATCTCTCTGAACAGACACTCTATAACAGGGGTCTCCTATCCTGGTCCTCGAGGGCCGCTGTCCTCAAGGTTTTCGATGTTTCCCTGCTCCAGCACACCTGATTCTAATGAATGAGCCATTACCAAGCTCTGTGGAAGCTTCATAATGACCCTTTATTAGAGTCAGGTGTGCTGGAGCAGGGAAACATCTAAAACCTTCAGGACAGCGGCCCTCGAGGACCAGGATTGGAGACCCCTGCTCTATAACATCTATATCCTATATCTATACAACTCTCTCTGAACATACACTCAATAACATCTATATCATATATCTATACAACTCTCTCTGAACATGCACTATATAATAGTAGCATGTGTTAAAGAAGGGCAGGGCTTCGTACAGTACATAGTAGCATGTGTTAATGAAGGGCAGGGCTTCGTACAGTAGTTAGTAGCATTTGTTAAGTGCATGTCTTTATACAGTAGATAGTAGCATGTGATTGAAGTCAGGCAGGTAACAACATGTTACCTGTTTAGCCAGACACCTGATCGTTAATGCTGGAAGCCATTTGTTTTCCAGTGAGTCAAGTGTGGTGACACTGGTCTGTAGTGACACCTGTCTGTAGTGACACCTGTCTGTAGTGGGTCTGTAGTGAGGCTGGTCTGTAGTGGGTCTGTAATGAGGCTGGTCTGTGGTGGGTCTGTAGTGAGGCTGGTCTGTGGTGGGTCTGTAGTGAGGCTGGTCTGTAGTGAGGCTGGTCTGTAGTGGGTCTGTAGTGAGGCTGGTCTGTGGTGGGTCTGTAATGAGGCTGGTCTGTAGTGGGTCTGTAGTGTGGCTGGTCTGTAGTGGGTCTGTAGTGTGGCTGGTCTGTAGTGGGTCTGTAGTGAGGCTGGTCTGTGGTGGGTCTGTAATGAGGCTGGTCTGTGGTGGGTCTGTAGTGAGGCTGGTCTGTGGTGGGTCTGTAGTGACGCTGGTCTGTAGTGAGACAGGTCAGTAGTGACACTGGTCAGTAGTGGGTCTGTTGTGACACTGGTCTGTAGTGAAGGTTGGTCTGTAGTGAGGCTGGTCTGTAGTGACACTGGTCTGTAGTGGGTCTGTAGTGAGGCTGGTCTGTAGTGAGGCTGGTCTGTAGTGGGTCTGTAGTGAGGCTGGTCTGTAGTGAGGCTGGTCTGTAGTGAGGCTGGTCTGTAGTGAGGCTGGTCTGTAGTGACACTTGTCTGTAGTGACACTGGTCTGTAGTGACACTGGTCAGTAGTGAGACAGGTCAGTCGTGAGGCTGGTCTGTAGTGGGTCTGTAGTGAGGCTGGCAGCACCAGTCTCTGTGGGGTTCAGGGAATGGGGACTCAATTATAAATTTGAAATGATCCTTTTAGCAGATGGGAATATATTACCTGGTATCTCTCTGTGTCTCTCTCTCCCTCTCTCACTCATTCTCTCCTTTGATCTCTTTCTCTGCTGAAGACGGTTTGTTTCGAAACAGGATGTGAACTTGAGCGTGGTTTGTGAAATCTGCTTTTGTAACAGCGAGTTCAGCGAGTTTCTGAATCTAACTGTTCACGTCGAAGAATGTAGTCGTGACGAGACTTGTGTGGCGTGCTAAAGACTTTAAGCAATAACAAGTCTGTTCAATACAGCTTCGAAATACTGGTTTACATTTAGTCACAACACCTGTTCATGTTTACAACGTTTTTTGAAACGTCTCCCTGATCATTCCTTAATTTGGTACGTCCCCAGGTGGATATTTATCTACAAATAAACAGGTATCTCTATATTTATATGAATCTGTATATCAGATGTCATCCTGAACCTCACTGAAGGTGTAAGAACCTGCTGTGATTACGAGAGAGATCTGGTGCTGAGCTTCTGTCTAGTATACGAGACAGGAAGTTGAGTGGTTGAGACAGGAAGTTGAGATGCGGAAACTACTTCTATAGGAAACAAATGCGTCAGGAGACATGTTCCCTATGAATTGGCGTTGGCGGGTTTCCACAAACACACACATGACCGGAGACACACACACAGCGCGGTCAAACACACACATGCCCGGAGACACACACACAGCGCGGTCAAACACACGCAGACACGAAAACACACGTACACACCGGTCAAACACACACACACAGTCTTTCTCTCTCTCTCACAAACATACACACACATTTTACACACCACTCACACTCAACACAATTTTGTCCTCCTGGTTACTAGAGAGACCAGTCTACATGTCCTCCTTGGTTACTAGGAGAACCAGCTCTACATGGTACCGCCTGGTTAACTAGGCAGACCAGGTCTGACAGTCCTCCTGGTTACTAGGAGACCAGGTCTACATGTCCTCCTGGTTACTAGGAGACCAGCTCTACATGTCCTCCTGGTTACTAGGAGACCAGGTCTACATGTCCTCCTGGTTACTAGGAGACCAGGTCTACATGTCCTCCTGGTTACTAGGAGACCAGGTCTACATGTCCTCCTGGTTACTAGGAGACCAGGTCTACATGTCCTCCTGGTTACTAGGAGACCAGGTCTACATGTCCTCCTGGTTACTAGGAGACCAGCTCTACATGTCCTCCTGGTTACTAGGAGACCAGCTCTACATGTCATCCTGGTTATTAGGAGTGTGAACTGGGAACAGAATGATTAGAGGGATGGATGGCTGTTGGGATGGCTGTCAGGCGGGAGGGAGGGAGGCTGGGAGGGAGGCTGGGAGAGAAATGACCCGGGAGCTATGTTTAACTCACACCCACAATGAGACATCTCGTTTGTATGTGCTTGATTGAACGCAGACTAAACTAAATCTTCTTATTCATGTGCAGCATGGCTGCACATTTCAGTGCCCAAAATGGTCCAGGGTAAAAATGTAATTAACCTGCTTGATTTCAGCGGTTGAAGGTGGCCTTTTGAACCCCTAGGCAGGGGGAGCTGCAGGGAAGGTATGAAGGAGAGCAAGCGCAGTGGTTAAATTCAAAGGGTTTCACAAATACATTCTGGCCCATAGAATTTACCATAAGTATTCTGAGGTTTTAAAACTGGGGGTGCAAAGGGTATTTGTTTGTTTGTGTTTTTTGCTTACAAACGCATGCTCAAAATTATTACTTGGTCTTATATTTTAAAATTAATCATCAGAGCACAGCGAAGCATGATAGAACGTATAACTTTGAAGTGTTTTTAAATGATCTAAAACATTCAATCGTTTTACATGGATTTGACTATTTAAATTTTTTCATCCCAACAGTAGGGGGTGCAAATGCAAAAGTATGGCAATTTTCGTGCTGTAATGGAGCAACACCAGATTAACCTCTGTCCTGTGATCTGTGCAACGATGACACTCAGATCCACACAGAAATGGACCTGACAGCAGCAAACCACCGTGTTCCCTTAAGCGATGGAAACCAAATTCCCCTGTTGGGATTGGGAACGTACGGAGATCCAAGGACGGTAAGTATCCACAATTCTAATGCTCTCCCCTGGATTCAATCAGCTTGTTTGATAACAGGTATGAGTACGTGCCGGTGTTTGGAGAACATTTGAGAAAATATCTGTAACTGAATAAACATGTATTGATCGATTGGATATGTTACATTGAACACAATGTACCCACAAATGTACTTTTATAATATGTTCACTAAGGCTCACCTTTGTGTCCTGGCCTTGTTTCCTGACAGACCCCTAGAGGAACCGCACTCGAGTGTGTAAAACATGCCATCGATGTAGGATACAGACATTTTGACGGCGCACTGGTGTATTTTAACGAGCACGAAGTAGGTCAAGCCATACGAGAGAAGATTGCAGATGGAACCGTCAAAAGAGAAGACATTTTTTACTGCGGAAAGGTGACGTCCAGTCCGTGTTTGGTATTTCATGATGTTCATATCGTTGAAAATAATTGCATGTGTTGAATATTAACTTTCACGCAGCTGTGGAACACTTTTCATCCTCGAGAGCTGGTGAGGCCCGCTCTTGAGCGGACGCTGAAGGCCTTACAACTAGACTATGTGGATCTTTACATCGTTGAGCTTCCGACTGCCTTCAAGGTTTGACTCAATTCGTTTTACCATTTGTGATGAAATCCATAGACACTATTTCAATGTTCAAAGAATCCCCCTTCACTCACGTCTTCTTCCTCATAGCTCATCGATTCCGTCTTCCATTTCATTATTCCACTATTCAGTCCTTATCCTCTCATATCGCATGTATCCTTCCAATGCGCCAGCTTTTCATTTATCGTTAAATATACCTCCGTCCTTTCTCGACTATCTTTGTTTTTAATGCTTATTTGTTCGTGATCACTTCCGCTGCTGGTCCTAATTTTATCGCGAGCTCTATAATTTTCCCGTATTCCGTTTTCGTTTTTGCAATATACCGTTTCCGTCACCACGAGTCTTTTTTTCATTTTTCATCCTATCATCTTTTATCGTCTTATTTTTTAGAGGTTCCACTCCCATTCTGCTCCTCTGCTAGTCTCCTCGGTTCTTCTTTGTCAAGGTCGCCGTCCTATCTTTCTTTCTTTCTCACACTCTCTCCTTCCTCTCATCTCATTTTTTCACCATCTTTCTCTCTCGGTATCAGATCTTTATCTTATCTCCATAGTTTTTCTTAGACCCCGTGTTCCTTATTTTAATCGTCTCGTGTTAACCTTTCACGTTCTCGTCCATATCCTTCCTTATTGTTCTTGTCATGTTTTCTCATTCTCTCTTCTTATCCTTATCCCCGTTTCTTGATTATTTTCACCTTTTGTCTTTTCTTCTTCCCCACCTTCTTTCTATCCTTTCCATTCCTCTTCCTTTACACCTTTTCACTTCTTTTCTTCTCCCTCTTATATCTCATATTTGGTCCCATCCGGCTCGTCTATCGCTCATCTTCTTTCTTTTCCGATAAAATTGGGTCTCCTCGCCTTCTCTTCATCCTGGTTCTTTTTTTTCTCATTCTATTCTTTGTCTTTTATTTTTCTTTTTATCTGGTGGCGGTTCGGGCGGTCCGCTGATCCGGCCGAGCTAACGGGAGCTTCGGAGTGCCAACCGTTTATATCTGTTTCCTCTCCTGATCTTGCGGCATCTGATTCCCCGTTTGGCGGAGGGGCGCACTTGATGTGCTCCAGCCTCACCGACCTTCGGCAACCGTACCTTGAGACCCAAACACAGACGGGCGGCAGTAAGGGCTTAAGTTATCCCCCGCATCTCCACCACGTGTGAACTCTCACATACACCAGTCATTCTCCATGCTCGAGTAACACTATGTAACCTTTGCACCGACGAACTAATGCTGTTCTGGATATTAATATGCGACGGCTGTGACAGATTCACAGTAATCGCTCTATGCACGCCAAGCTGACTTAACGGGAACTGGCCGCAGGTGAAGATAGTATATTTGCGGGTTTTACGGACTTCTGTTTTATATTCTTCTTCTATTACGCAGGTCACTCAGAAACACCGAACGGACAGACTCTCTCTCCCACTGTCCTCTTACAACCTGCGAATGCAATATCGATTTATCGAGGTGTAGTAAGACGAGAGCGCAGTAATCTAAACACCAGAGTCCCCTTGTTACAAGCACAACAAACCGCAGGGTCTAGGAAAACGAATCCTCTGTGTGGCTCACTTGACACATATGGATAATCTTCCTCACGTGAGGACCGTACCCGAGACACGGGTTATCCTCGCTTGTGTTCACACCCAAGGCACAACCAGCAGTACGCCAGGAAGTCAATTTGTCGTTACGGATGACCTGTTTCGAATTGGTTTCTCTATCACCGGCTCCCCACAAGCAACTATCTTGGAGATGAGCCGAACGAATATATATAAAGACGTGGATGGATCCTCCCTTATGACTGTTATGGATCAAAAGGTACCTAAAGCCGTCATATAGTACTAGGCGTACATCCAGCATCTTTAAGCGTTCACAAGACCGACATGTGGTCCATATATCTCCCCTCCATATTCATGGAAACAACACGCCCCCTCTCCTGCGCGCGTGCGCGGTGCGGCCTGCCCAAGCCCACCTCGGTCACCAACCATCTCAACCGGTGCCCGTGGCGCTAACGCCTTTGATTATGCGCGAGACCCCTTCCTTAGCGCCTCCTGTCCTGTGCCACCGGCTACTCCCTCTAACTAATATTCCCAGAATTGCTTTCTACCACTTACGAAGAGACGAGAGTGGAGCGGAGAGTTGAGGTGATTCATACATATATATATCTATCTCACTAGGAAAGCGGCCTTACTCTCTCCCCCCACCCTACCCCTCTACACAAAAAGCGCACCCTCTCGACACAACACACACACGCCTATACTTCTACCCAGCCAAACTCCTCTCCCCTATCCCCCATCTCCACGTCCCCACACCCTGCTTACTCCAGGAGAGACGGGGCCACTACCTCATCAGCGCCCAGACACCGCCATCGCTACGGGCGCGCACACACACTTCCACATACCTCTCCCCCAGACATCCTCTCATCCGCGCGCGAGCCACCATCATCACAATACCCCGCGAGGCGAGCGCGCGTGCGCGGCTAACACCCAACACCATCTCTCACCCCAGGCCTCCCCTCTACCTCAGGCACCCTCTCTCCCCCACGGAGCCCCTATATACTATCGGCCTCAGCCCACTCGGCGGCGCGTGGAGGTGTGCTGACCACCTGGCTCTTAGCAAGACCCCTCATTGTGGGCCCTCTTGTAGGAGGAAGGCCGACACAACCACATGCGTAAAGAGCGTGCTCCGCGGAAGCGATTGGCACACTTTTTGATCTCTGGTCGGTTATGGAGCGCATTTGCGCAAGGATCCCGACAGGCCAGTGACACACATGAGTGTAGTATAAATTGGTTAAGCGACCATATGTGTAGGGGTCAGGGGTGCGACGCTCCGCGAGCTGACTATATATTCTATGCAGACAAGCGGTGGAGCAGAGCCAGTTAAAGGAAGTAGCGAGCGAGTGCGAGGAGCTGGACTTTACCGAGACTCTCTTCCTCTCACCGGTTATTACTGGGAAAGACCCTTTAGGGGCACCCTAGTTGGCTCTTCGTGAAAAAAACTCACCACCACACACCACCACGCTATCTTTCAGCACACCACACCACATACTCTATCTTATCTATATCATATCTATCTATCTATCACACACACACACCCACACACCCACAAACACACAAACAACCACAAACACACACACAAACAAAAAAACAAACAAACAAACACACCACACACACACAGGCTCACACACACTCATGCACATGTACACGTACAAGTACTCGTGCGCGTGCGCGCACCCACAGGCACACTTAGAGACACACACACGCACAGCACTCACTCACTTACACGAGCACAGCACTCACACACACACACACACAAAGCGACACACAAACACACACACTCGAGTGTATGGAGATACTTTAGCGCGCGCGTGGATGTGCTGGCAAGTATATAGGGCACAGCAGAGGTGTGAAAATCTACTTTATGTGGTATCCTAACAGGGTATCCATATTCAAATACTGTGCACACACAAACAGAGCTCGCTGGTCTCGTGACCAGTAAAAGAATGATCATGAAGGCCTATGTACACAGCCTCATAGCGATGCTGGTCCAACTAACATTGGAGACACTACTAGTGGGTTTTAACCCTGTCCTCCCCAAACCCAACTGATTTCCTCCCAGTCCCATCCCATTCCGTTATATCCCTCCTCGCCTCACCATACTCCTTCCCCTCCCTCTACCTCCCCCACCCTGTCACTCCCTTTATATCTCAACTCTTCATGGTTCCCATCCCTTCTCCCTTCCCCGCCCCTCTCCCCCTCCCTTCCTCCCTACCCCTCTCACTTCATTCTCCCCTCCCACTCCCCTCCCTCCCCTCTCTCCCCCTCCAGCCCCAGTCCTTCATGAAGAGCATCTTCAGTCCAGTCTTCATGCTAAGCCTCATCACCATGTGTGTCACTCAGCTGAGGCTCATCTTCTACATGGGGGCCATGAACAACATCTTGGAGTCTCTCAACGACGGAGACCCTCAATACGAGTGTGTGTGTGTGTGTGTGTGTGGTGTAGTCATGCTGTGTGTGTGTGGGTTGTGTGTGTGATGTGTGTACATGTGATGTGTGAATGTGTGCATGTGAAGGTGTGCATGTGAAGGTGTGCATGTGAAGGTGTGCATGTGATGGTGTGTGTGTGCGCGCGCAAGTGTGTGTGTTTGTAGTATCGAGATGTAGCGGACTGGATGAATGTGTGTGTGAAAGTGTGTTCTTCGGTAAGTGTGGGAGAGTTCGTGAGCGGCACTGCCTTGCTTCAGTCTAACTTTGTATGCTTCCTGCTTCCTGATCGTTTTCATTTTCCTCTGCTTCCTGTTTCCTGTGCAGTGCAGAGGATGGAAGTGGGTAAGGGTTCAAGCATGAGCTCTGACATCATCATTCCCTGCCCCTCCTCCGCAGATTCATGGCAAAAGCATCGCATAGTCTTAACTCACTCAATCCCTTAGAATATCCTCCCCTCTCCTTCCATCCAATCTACCTCCTCTTCCTTCTCTCACCCTACATAACCACACTTCCCCTTCTCCGCTTCTCCCTCTCCCATTCTCCCTCTCCCATGCCTCTCCTTATCTCCTGCCCTCTCCTTCTCTCTCCTACTATTGCTACTCGCTCTGCTCTACTGTGTTAACCATCTTCACAGTGTTGTTATAACTGAGTGTTCTAATGAACTTCCCCCCCCTCCTCCCTATAACACTCCTCCTTCACACCCCCCCCCTCCTCAACCCTCTCTCCTCCCCCCTCCTGCCCCCCCAAAACCCCTTCCTCCACACCGACACCCCGCACCTCCTCCCCTCTCTCCTCCCCCCTCCTCCCCCTCATCAAACTCCCACCCTCCCCCCTCCTCCTTCCCCCCGTCCTCCCCCACTCCTCCCCTCTCTCCTCCCCCCTCCTCCCTCGCCATCCTGCCTCCTTCCCTCCCCCCTCCATCCCCCTCCTCCCTCTCTCCTCCCCCTGCCTCCCCTCTCTCCTCCCCCCCTCTCCCCCCTTCCTCCCCTCTCTCCTCCCCCCTTTCCTCCCCCTCTACGTGAGCGTGTACACGTCCATCTTCGGTGTTCTGCAGCTGTTGTGTCTCATCACCTCTCCTGTGATTGGCTACATCATGGACTGGAAGCTCAAAGACTGTGAAGATGGAGACAGCAAAGATCTCAAGCAGTGAGTCTCTCACACACACTCTCAACACACACTCTTCACCACACACACTCTCACACACCACACTCTCACACACACACACTCTCACACACACACTGCTCACACAACACACTCTCACACACACACTCTCTCACACAAACACAACACTCTCACACACACACTCTCACACAACACACACACTCTCACACACACACTCTCAAAAACACAAGCAGCATAGTATCTGTAGTTCACTTACACAAGCATACACACAAACAAACACACACACACACGGACACTCACACACACACACGAGCACGCTTCTCACACACCATCCTGACTCTCCTCATCACTACAGTGGGTACCATGTCAGATCAGAGATGCTGTCTTACATCTCCACACGCTACCTGACCAGCGTGTGGTTCCTCTGATGAGCGTGTCTCCTATGTCACTTCCTGTTGACCTCACGTCCTGCCCCTCCCCTTCCCTCTGGTTGCCAGGGAGCCCGGAGGTCCTAAGAAGAGAGACAGAACCATCCAGAAGATCACCAACGCCACGAGAGCTTTCATCTTCACCAACCTGCTGCTCGTCTGCTTTGGAGTCACCTGCCTCATACCCAACCTGCCTCTGCAGGTAGGGAAGGGAAAGGGGGGGAGGGAGGGAGGGAGTGAGGAGAGGCGAGAAGGGGAGGGAGGGGAGCGAGCGGAGGGGGAGGGAGGGAGGAGGAGGGAGGAGGGGGAAAAGGGAAGAGAGAGAAAAGGGGAGAAAAGAGGAAAGCGAGAGAAATAGAGAGAGACAAAGACACAGAAAGAGAGAGAAACAGAGACGGAGGGAGGGAGGGGACAGAGCGGAGGGAGGGAGGAGGAGGACGAGAGGGAGGGAGGGAGAGAGGGACGGGAGGGCAGAGAGGGAGGGGAGAATGGTAGGGACAGAGGGAAGGGAGGACAGAGGGGAAGTAGGAGCAAAGCAGAGGAGGGAGAGAGGGAGGAATGGAGGGACAGAGGGAAGGACAGAGGGAGGGAGGGACAGAGGGAGGAATGGAGGGACGGACAGGGGGACAGAGGGAGGGACGGAGGGAGAGAGAGAGAGAGAGAGAGAGGGAGGAATGGAGGGACAGAGGGACTCACTGATTTAGTACATTTGGTCAGTCATGTGATGTCCAATCATAATCAGTATTTTAAGACTTGTGTGTCTTATCTTGTCTGAAATGTCTCATCGACAAAAACGTTCCGACTGCTGAGAAAGGAACTGCTAGATGTTCTGTCAGGGGTTCTACCAGCAGAGTAGCACATCGTTCTGCATGGGTTCCTCTGACTAGAACTCTTGCAGAACCAAAGGCAGGGCTAGAGTACTGCAGTGAAGCGCTACACTGACACCTGGTGGACAAAAAGAGAACTGCTGCCCATTTATCAGTTGGCCTGGAAGCACATCTAACATTATTACCATGTCATTCATTTACCAGATCTATATAGTGACATACACAGACTGAACGTAATATACAAAGATCATAAGTGCTTATTCTTACTGTATTGTGGTCTCCTTTCAGAGTAACAGAGTTCTCTCAGAGTAACAGTTCTCCTCTCAGAGTAACAGAGTTCTCTCAGAGTAACATAGTTCTCCTCTCAGAGTAACATAGTTCTCTCCTCAGAGTAACAGAGTTCTCTCAGAGTAACAGAGTTCTCTCAGAGTAACAGAGTTCTCCTCTCAGAGTACAGAGTTCTCTCAGAGTAACATAGTTCTCCTCTCAGAGTAACATAGTTCTCCTCTCAGAGTAACAGAGTTCTCTCAGGGTAACATAGTTCTTCTCTCAGAGTAACATAGTTCTTCTCTCAGAGTAACAATGTTCTCTCAGAGTAACATAGTTCTTCTCTCAGAGTAACAGAGTTCTCCTCTCAGAGTAACATAGTTCTCTCAGAGTAACAGAGTTCTCTCAGAGTAACAGAGTTCTCTCAGAGTAACAGTGGTCTCCTCTCAGAGTAACATAGTTCTCTCAGAGTAACAGAGTTCTCTCAGAGTAACAGAGTTCTCTCAGAGTAACAGTTCTCCTCTCAGAGTAACAGTGGTCTCCTCTCAGAGTAACAGAGTTCTCTCAGAGTAACAGAGTTCTCTCAGAGTAACAGTTCTCCTCTCAGATTCTTTCTTCTCCTCCTCTCAGGTCCTGTCTTTTGTTCTTCACACCATCGTGAGGGGGTTCATCCACTCTGCTGTCGGAGGCCTGTATGCTGCTGTGTAAGTGTGACCCCCTGTGGTTGTGTTGTGTGTGCATCTTGTTTTAGCTGTGGTTGCGTGTGCTGTGGGTCTGATGTTGTTGAGCACTGGCTGACAACACAACATTCCCAGATGCGGCTCGATTAAACCCGTCTCTTGGAAGGTCCCTCCTGACTGGTCTGCGATGTTTAGCAAAACACTCTCGAGATCGTTCATGTGTGATGGTGGTGCTGTGTGGGTGCTTGTAGCGAGGTGGTTGACATTAATGAAGAATGATGTGATAAAGCATGGCTCGGTGCCAATGTGGTGCTCCTGGTGATCGCCTTGTTGGTTGCCGCCTCCTCTGGTGGGCGTGAGAAAACTGACTCTCCGATGTACATTGTGCGTCGTGTGTCTTATCTGTGTGACATTTGCAGTGTTCCTTCAAAGCTATTTCATCCTCTTGCTGCGATGATGCATATGTTTTTTACACTGCTTCAATATATACTCGCTGTGTGGGTGTCCGCCCCTAAGTGGTTCTGTCGCAACAGTACACCTGCTTGTAGGAGAATACACACACGATGCCCATGTGGCCTGTAGTACTACACTTGGTTGTGGATTGTGAGGCTGTTGATTTAAAAACTTATCAACCATCACCCTCCTCATCCTCCAATCACTGATTAACCCGTTTGTTTTACCAAGCCACCCGATAACGCCACCAACTGTTGTCGCCAATGCCACTGTGGTGGTGTGTGGGATTGATGGATGTTGTGCGTGCGTGCGGGGTCACCCACTTAAATAAGAAAAGTAGATTTGACCGTACACCCCAATCACCTGGCCTATGCGCTTTGCGTGAAATCGTCGTACCTCCAATGCAACCATGTGTGCGTGTGCTCTTCGCTCATCACTACTCTGATGCGTGTGATGATTTTCATCTGCGATGTCCT
>BROE01000005.1:1641324-1663824 GCA_036571765.1 Plecoglossus altivelis | reverse complement strand
CCTCTCTCTCTCTCCCCTCCTCCCCCCGCTCTCTCTTTCTCTCTCTCTCTCACAGGGATCCTGTACTCACACAGAAAGAGCGCTAGAATGTCTCTTTGTGTACCGTGACGTTTTATTATCAAACAAGGTGCTTTTTAGTTAGAGGAACTTTTAATCTCAAGTAAGGGGCATATATTGAGTCAATGTACCTTATCAGAGCGTATTTACCTAACATTTGAATATAATGTAACCTGGTAAGAATCAGTATTTTTATATTTATATATATATATTATACGCAATCCAAACAAACTGGAATTTGGCACCCACCTTTGTATACATAGATAGAAATATCATTATTTGATCAAATCTCATCCTTTTGTCAATATAAACACTCCACTAAGTATTTCGTAATGACACACCACTTTATATTGAATGATAGGTTAAATACCCCTGTAATATTGAGGTACAGCTTAATGTTGCCACCCACATACACCTCAAACTAGAAACTTGAATCTGCTCTTACAATCATAGCAGAGGCCTGACCAGAGTCCTGAGTTCACCTCAGTCTGATCTCTGTTCTGGTAAGCCTGTACTCAGGGGCTGAAGTCAGGTACCCCTGTTAGTGAACTATGGAGAGGGGGGGGGGACTTTGAGAGAGAGAGAGAGAGAAGGAGAGAGAGAGAGAGAGAGAGGGAGAGAGAGAGAGAGAGAGAGACTGATTGGTATTTAGTCTTTTCTGTTTGTGCTCAGCGTACAACTCACAGAAGCATTTCCAAAGACAGCCAGCACCCTGTAGAGTCTCTTTGTGTTGGGGTGATTAGATGTGGTTGAAGGCCTTAGCTGTTACACCCTCCGTCCTTCCTTCCTTCCCTCCCTCCCTCCGTCCTTCCCTCCCTCCCTCCGTCCTTCCCTCCCTCCCTCACCTTCCATCTCTTTGGGTCCTCCACACCCTGCAAACACTCACCAGAAATACACAATGCCTGAAGACCTGCTTCTCTATACACACACACACTCACACATACACACTGAGAGACAGTGATTCTATTTCCCAAAGCAGTCTTGATGAATGGTTAGACTGTAAGTGTAAAACGAGAGGCACAGAAGCACCTTAGACTGTAATAACTTTAGTATGTCTGATCAACTGAAGCAGAGCAACAAGTTGATTGGCTCTGAGTGAGTCACATGTTCAACCTGTTAATCCCACAGAATGTATTCTCAAAGCAGCGGCAAAGTTTTTTCGAACACGAGACGATGGGATTGGAACTAAAATCTTATTTTTTTATATTCACAGACAAATTCAGTACAGGGCGTTCATATCTCAGTTCTAATACAAAGATACACACACAGATAACACACACACACTACACACTAACACACACACACTACACACTAACACACACACACACACACACTACACACTAACACACACACACTACACACACACACTACACACTAACACACACACACTAACACACACACACTACACACTAACACACACACACTAACACACACACACTACACACTAACACACACACACACTACACACACACACACACTACACACACACACACTATCACACACTACACACTAACACACACACACTACACCCTAACACACACACACTACACACTAACACACACACACACTACACACTAACACACACACACTACACACACACACTACACACTAACACACACACACACTACACATAGCACACACTACACACTAACACACACACACACTACACACTAACACACACACACTACACACAAAAGAGAAACAGGTCCGGGCTTCTTTCTTTAATAACCACAGTTGCCAAACGGCGCGTATGTGTTTGAAGGCTACGTGCGCTCCTGACCGGACGGTTTCCTTGACAACACGTCCGGTCGTAACCACACCGCAGTACAGAACTTCAGCAATATGAATGTGGGCCAGACGCGTTTCTGTCCCTTCGAATGATAATGAATCAGCACTTTTTACACTGCCATTAACCTTAAAGTCTCCCTCCAGTCCAATGCCATTCACTCATCTTGTTTTTCTACCGAGTAACTTGACTTGATTGTCCAACAACTCGGGCATCAAGCTGGATCGACTGATTGATCGATTGTTTGATTGATCGACTGATTGATCGATTGATGGTTTTTGGATCGAGGGTTTTCTCATGATCGTTCATCGGAAATCTACCTGTTCGAGTTTCGGATTTCGGCTGAAACACCAACGACTTCTCACTGACGTTTTTTTTCTCCTTTTCAATGTAAATTTTATTTGTGGTTTTTACGTTTTTCATTATTGGTGTTTTCGTGTCAAATCGTCTTTTATATGATGTATATTTGTTTTCATTTGTTTTTTTCACAGCATAGTCATTGTTACTGACATTTTGAATCTTTGTTTAAACTGAAAAAGAAAAGATCAATATATGAAAAAAATAAAATAAAAAGAAAGAGTAAATTTGTACTTGTACGTATTTTTGAGTTTTTTGATAGTTTGGGTTTAGGTCTAAATCACATTCTAGTCACTTATATTTCCATCTCTTCTATATTCACTCAAACGGAAAAAGTGACCTTAAGTGTAACTAATTAACGCTGCCGTGTCTGCTTTACTGCGATTTCGTAATCGCGGCTAAATCCAATTATTTTCCCAATAGGAGGGCATACCACCTTTAAAGAACTGGACCAATTTCCTAACTGACACATTCCTAAATTTCGCTGATGTGGTAGTCATGACCCAGATGACTGGCTGACGTCCAAATTAAGGATATGAAATTATTCCTTTTCTGAGGACACTGGCAATGCAGTTGTGATTATCTCCACTAGAGGGCGGTGCAGCGACCCTCACAGAACCGTACTGAGTTAAAATCCCTTCTAACTGAATTTACTGACAGCTTTCTTAATAAATGATTCCAATCCATTCCGAAGAACTGAAGTGAATTAAGTCAAGATAACTAGATGTACTTCACGATTGACATAGTTCAGTTGTGTTTACTGTAACACTGTTATCCTTATGGTGACTCCAAACTAACCTATTAAAACGGGAGTAAATCGTTTTTTGTGCGCTTGCACGGCTCAAGTCAGACATCTTTCAGATCTAGAAAAAATCACTCACCACTTTTTCAGAACCTAAAAATATTTCCAAAACAGATTAAACGAGTGAGTGGAATATTAACACGTTTACGAAAAAAAAAAATTACTTAATCGTTAATGATAATGACAAAAACCCCCACGCGCCTTCGCCTGAGAGATCTTCCGCATTTCCTTCAGCAGAATCCTCTTCCGGTCCAACATGGCGCCCCCCAGTCCACTCTTAGCAGGTGGGATTATTCACAGCACCGTCAACTCGCCGCATTTCATGTTTTTCAACTTCTTCATACGTGAACTTTGTGTTAGCTCACAAAACACATTGTACGAATGTCACTAAATCTACAAATCAGTGTTATTGAGTAATTAGTTAATGCATCCTCATGTTCTGCAGTCAGTAGCTAGCGCGTTAGCCAGTTAGCTAGGATAGTCGCAGAGACAGATAGTCTAGACTTAACTATCTATGATTATATCTGAAGTTTGTTATATTTAAACAGTGTCCACCAACTTGGAATATACACTATATATGGCTACGATTACGTGGTGAATAGTTGATAAACGGTTCCCCTCACAGTGATTGTAGGCTAACCTGTAGTTTAAATAGAGAGTAACGTGATGTATCCATACTTCTGACTGCCTAGTTACATGTCGATATGGGACAAGATCCTGGGAGTGTTTGCGTGTAAAATCTGTCTTTTGTGATCTTAGTCCGGGGATCAGACGGGACATCGCTGATCCGTGGACCTCCTGTCTGCGAGGAAAACTCTAGTTTTGAAAGGTAACCATACGATCTTTATTTACCCCCAAGTATTAAACTTACGTCCATATTCATTGAATGACAGACCGTCATTATACACTTTAGTTAAAGTTGATCTTTTTTGTGCACATCTTCACTTGTCAGGGACACCCGTCAAGGTAAATATCAAGAATTCAGCAAAGATGGGACATTGTTTGCATGGTGCAATGGCGAAAAGTAAGTGAATTTCTTACAAAACAATATGAAATCCTGATTTAAATCAATATTACAAATATATGTGGTAATAAAAGTAGATTACCTTTAAATCTGTACTATTCCTAACTTGTTACCTGTCAGGGTGAACGTGGTAAAGACATCCGACGGCTCGTCCGTTCGGTCTTTTGATCTTCCGAAGACGTCGATGTTATCGTTTTCTCCTCTCAGCTCTGTACTGGCTACCTGGCAACCATACAGCAGTAAGTTTACTAAAGTATTATTATCATTTATGTGATATTAAATAGTTATGTACAGCGTTTTAACATCTGACGAACTGTGGGCGATCAAGGACGTTATGCTAGCGTGCACAGAAAAGCTGTTAGCTCCGCAACGGGAAGTTGTGTATTTTAGATGATATTATTTAACGTTATTAAATGCACATGTTTGAGTCTCATGTTGTGGTTGTAGAAAGCCAAGACAACCCTCAAGGAGATGCCAATCTGCAGTTGTGGGATCTGCAAAACGGAGCTTGCCTCAAGTCCTTCTATCAGAAGAAGGTTCAGGGATGGTAACTACCTCTGTCTCATACCTTGTAACACAAATGGAGATCAAAAGCGTCATTCCTGTTGCCGTGGTTATTACCGTTCGGAACGATCTGCGTTCTGAGAACACAGTTTGCGTTTTGAATTCCATCGCCTGGATTCTGTTCTGTTTCCCAGGTGTCCCAGCTGGACAGACGATGAGAAGATCTCAGTCAGGAGTGTCAACAACGAACTGCACTTCTTTGAAAACAACGACTTTGGTAAATATTCTGTTGTATCTCCTGAATGGAATCCTGATTACTTTCATGCATAAACTCTGTAGTACACATCCTTTACAGCACACATCCTCTATAGTCCACATTCTCTATAGTACACATCCCCATACAGTACACATCCTCTGGAGTACACATCCTCTATAGTACACATCCTCTATAGTACACATCCTCTGGAGTACACATCCTCTACAGTACACATTGTCTATAGTACACATTCGCTATAGTACACATCCTCCAAAGTACACATCCTGTACAGTACACATCCTGTACAGTACACATCCTCTATAGTACACATTCTCTATAGTACACATCCCCATACAGTACACATCCTCTGGAGTACACATCCTCTACAGTAGACATCCTCTGGAGTACACATCCCCATACAGTACACATCCTCTATAGTACACATCCTCTATAGTACACATCCTCTACAGTACACATCCTCTACAGTACACATCCTCTATAGTACACATCCCCATACAGTACACATCCTCTACAGTAGACATCCTCTGGAGTACACATCCCCATACAGTACACATCCTCTACAGTACACATCCTCTACAGTACACATCCTCTATAGTAGACATTCTCTACAGAACACATTCTCTACAGTACACATCCTCTACAGTACACATCCTCTATAGTACACATCCTCTACAGTACACATCCTCTATAGTAGACATTCTCTACAGTACACATTCTCTACAGTACACATCCTCTACAGTACACATCGTCTATAGTACACATCCTCTGGAGTAGAAATACTCTGGAGTACTGTATGTGCAGAGTATTTTCGTATTTGGAGTAGTAGCACCATCATAGGGGACACTAGCTCATGACACAAATATAATAATGACTTTGTGTTACTGCAGGAACTATCGCAAACAAACTTCACCTGCAGAAAGTTTCTGAATTTGAGTTGTCTCCTGGAGCCCTGCCCAGCAAGGTACTGCTGGTGTCACACTGTGTGTGTGTGTGTGTGTGTGTGGTGTGTGTGTGTGTGTGCGTGTGCGTGTGCGCGTGCGCGTGTGTGTGTGGTGCGTATGTGTTAGATGTGTGTGTGTGTGTGGTGCGTGTGTGTGGTGCGTGTGTGTGGTGCGTGTGTGTGCGTGTGTGCGAGGTGTGTGTGATGCATGTGTGTGTAGCTCTGCTAGATGGTGCGTGTTGCTCCGCTAGAGTGGTTGTGTAGCTCTGTTTCCCTGTGTCGCAGGTGGCCGTCTACGTCCCTGGCAGCAAGGGTGCCCCCTCCTTCGTGAGGCTCTACCAGTACCCCAACTTTGGAGGCCCCACCTCAGCGCTCGCCAACAAGAGCTTCTTCAAATCAGACAGAGTCGCTATGTTGTGGGACAAAAAAGGTTGGTCAGAATCACAAGTCGTCAATTCAAATGTATTCATCCGTTTATTCAACAAACTGCTGCGATGCTCGTTGATGGGAAACAAGCTTATATTTATTTGTTGTGAAATCTGTGTCTCCTTCACTCCTGGAGACAAAAGAGTTGATATTTAATTCTTGTGAATCTCTCATCCAAACAACATGGGACATTCATCCGTTCAATCAACAAATTCATCCATCCATCAATAGATTCACCCATCCACAGAGGGTGTAGCAGTGTGTGTTTCTGATGCTGTGTGTGTGGTTCTGAAGCTGTGTGTGTGGTTCTGACCGTGTGTGTGTGTGGTTCTGATGCTGTGTGTGTGGTTCTGATGCTCTGTGTGGTTCTGATGCTGTGTGTGTGGTTCTGATGCTGTGTGTGTGGTTCTGACCGTGTGTGTGGTTCTGATGCTGTGTGTGTGGTTCTGATACTCTGTGCGGTCCACAGCCACAGCGGTGCTGGTCACAGCCAGTACGGAGGTGGATAAGACCGGAGCATCGTACTACGGAGAGCAGACGCTGCACTACCTGGCCATGAACGGAGAGACGGCTGCTGTGCAGCTGCGTGAGTTCCTCCTCCTGCGCCTCCTCCTGCACCTCCTCCTCTTCTACCTTCTCCTGCACCTCCTCTTCGTTCTCCTCGTCTGCCTCCTCCTCCTCCTGCGCCTCCTCCTGCACCTCCTCCTCTTCTACCTTCTCCTGCACCTCCTCTTCTTTCTCCTCGTCTGCCTCCTCCTCCTGCGCCTCCTCCTGCACCTCCTCCTCTTCTACCTTCTCCTGCACCTCCTCCTCTACCTCCTCCTCCTGCACCTCCTCCTCTTCTACCTTCTCCTGCACCTCCTCTTCTTTCTCCTCATCTACCTCCTCCTGCCCCTTCTCCTCTTCTACCTTCTCCTCTTCTACCTCCTCATCTCTCTCCTCTTCTCCCTCCTCCTGCACTTCCCCCTTCCTACCTTCTCCTCCTCGTCTCCCTCCTCCTCTACCTCCTCCTCGTCTGCCTCCTCCTCTTCTACTTCCTCCTGTTCCTCCCCCAGTACCTACCCACCACACCAGTACCCCCCCTTCAGTCTTGTCAGGTAAACGCACCCCCAGGGTAAGCTAACAGGATGCGTTGTGTGTCCCCCAGCTAAGAACGGGCCCATCTATGACGTGGCTTGGAGCCCCTCCTCCTCCGAGTTCTGCGTGGTGTACGGCTTCATGCCGGCCAAGGCCACCGTCTTCAACCATAAGTGCGACCCAGTGTTTGACTTCGGCACGGGCCCCAGGAACGCGGTGTTCTACAGCCCCCAGGGCCACGTCCTGGTGCTGGCCGGCTTCGGAAACCTCCAGGGTCAGATGGAGGTGTGGGACGTCAAGAAGTACAAGCAGGTGTGCAAACCGCAGGCGGCAAACTCCACCCACTTCTCCTGGTGCCCCGACGGCGAGCACATCGTCACGGCAACCTGCTCCCCCAGACTGCGGGTCAGCAACGGCTACAAGATCTGGCACTACACGGGCGCCGTGGTGTACAAGCAGGACACGCCCACTGGGGCAGAGCTCTGGGAGGTGCTATGGCAACCGTTCCCCGCGGGGGCGTTCCCGGAGAAGCCGGTGAAGTACCAGGCGGCGCCCAGCGAGCTGGGAACCACGGAAACAAAGCCGGCACAGGCGTATCGACCGCCAGCCCTGCGGAACAAACCTGTCACCGCCAGCTCTAAACTGGTGCGTCACTGAGACTGTCTGTCTGCCTAAAGAACTGACTGTCTGTCTGCCTAACAAACTGTCTGTCTGCCTAAAGAACTGACTATCTGTCTGTCTGAAGGACTGACTGTCTGTCTGTCTGCCTGCCTGTCTGTCTGTCTGCCTGTCTGTCAGCATACTGAGACTGTCTGACAGCTGATAACTGGTTATCCCACTGTTATCTCTGACAGCATGATAACCGGTTATCCCACTGTTATCTCTGACAGCATGATAACCGGTTATCCTACTGTTATCTCTGACAGCATGATAACTGGTTATCCCACTGTTATCTCTGACAGCATGAGGAGGAGCCTCCGCAGGACATGAGGCCTGGAGCCACGGGAGACAAACCTCTTTCCAAGACAGCTCTGAAGAACCAGAAGAAACGAGAGGCCAAGAAGGCAGCCAAACAGGTGAGGAGGGGAGGAGAGGGGGAAGGGAGGGAGGGGAGGGAGAGGAGAGGGGGAAGGGAGGGGAGGAGAGGGGGAGGGAGCGAAGGGAGGGGAGGAGAGGGGGAGTAAAGGAGAGGGGAGGGGAGGGAGAGGAGAGGGGGAAGGGAGCAAAGGAAGGGGAGGAGAGGAGGGAGGGAGGGAGACAGGAGGGAAGGAGAGGGAGAAGGGAAGGGAGCAGGGGAGGGATGAAAGGGGGCAGGGAGGTTAGTGTTATCCCTAACAGGACAGTTAAACTCTGTTGTTCTGTGTCTCCAGGATAACAAGCTGGAGCAGCCAGCTGCTGTCCCTGACTCCTCCTCTGAGACGTGCCCACCCAGCAGCACCCAGCCCTCCTCAGGAGACCCCGAGCTGGACAAGAAGATCAAAAACCTGAAGAAGGTGAGAGGAGAGATGTCAGCTTGTTACGCTTCACAGGGCGGGCCGTACGCTTATCCTGCTGTGTGCTGTGTGAGCATAAAGACTCTTCCAGACCTATAAGCTCTCATGCTTATATATTTATATTTATAGATATACATATCTATATCTATATATCTATATCTATATCTATAATATATAGATATCTATGTATAATATATAGATATCTCTATATATATATATAATATGTATATATATATATATCTGTGCGTTCATGTTGATGTTGATCTTTGGTCACTGTGCTGATTACTTCAGATGTTTTTAGCCTGTCCTCTGTAACTTCCCCTGCTCACACCTGGTCAGGTGTGCACACCTGGTCAGTCCTGCACACCTGGTCAGTCCTGCTCACACCTGGTCAGTCATGCACACCTGGCCAGTCGTGCACACCTGGCCAGTCCTGCACACCTGGTCAGTCGTGCACACCTGGTCAGTCCTGCACACCTGGCCAGTCGTGCACACCTGGTCAGTCCTGCACACCTGGTCAGTCCTGCACACCTGGTCAGGTGTGCACACCTGGTCAGTCCTGCACACCTGGTCAGTCCTGCACACCTGGCCAGTCGTGCACACCTGGTCAGTCGTGCACACCTGGCCAGTCCTGCACACCTGGTCAGTCGTGCACACCTGGCCAGTCATGCACACCTGGCCAGTCCTGCACACCTGGCCAGTCATGCACACCTGGCCAGTCCTGCACACCTGGCCAGTCATGCACACCTGGCCAGTCCTGCACACCTGGCCAGTCCTGCACACCTGGCCAGTCGTGCACACCTGGTCAGTCGTGCACACCTGGCCAGTCCTGCACACCTGGTCAGTCGTGCACACCTGGTCAGTCCTGCACACCTGGCCAGTCGTGCACATCTGATCAGTCATGCACACCTGGCCAGTCCTGCACACCTGGTCAGTCGTGCACACCTGGCCAGTCCTGCACACCTGGTCAGTCGTGCACACCTGGCCAGTCGTGCACACCTGGTCAGTCCTGCACACCTGGTCAGTCGTGCACACCTGGTCAGTCCTGCACACCTGGCCAGTCGTGCACACCTGGTCAGTCATGCACACCTGGCCAGTCCTGCACACCTGGTCAGTCGTGCACACCTGGCCAGTCGTGCACACCTGGCCAGTCATGCACACCTGGCCAGTCCTGCACACCTGGCCAGTCATGCACACCTGGCCAGTCCTGCACACCTGGCCAGTCATGCACACCTGGCCAGTCCTGCACACCTGGCCAGTCATGCACACCTGGCCAGTCCTGCACACCTGGCCAGTCGTGCACACCTGGCCAGTCGTGCACACCTGGCCAGTCATGCACACCTGGTCAGTCCTGCACACCTGGCCAGTCCTGCACACCTGGTCAGTCCTGCTCACACCTGGTCAGTCATGCACACCTGGCCAGTCCTGCACACCTGGCCAGTCGTGCACACCTGGCCAGTCATGCACACCTGGTCAGTCCTGCACACCTGGCCAGTCCTGCACACCTGGCCAGTCATGCACACCTGGTCAGGTGTGCACACCTGGCCAGTCATGCACACCTGGTCAGTCATGCACACCTGGTCAGTCCTGCACACCTGGCCAGTCGTGCACACCTGGTTCAGTCTGAACACTTTCACCAGTCTGTTTAACAGCCTGTTCTGTTTAACAGCCTGTTCTGGGCAGGTTCTGCTGTCTGTCTCTGTGTGCTGGATGAATGTTATGAAAGCAGTGACTTCATGTTGGGGGTTTATTTGTGTTTCAGAAACTGAAAGCTATAGATGAACTCAAAGAACAGCAGTCATCTGGGAAGCCCATGCAGAAAAACCAGGTGGGAAGGTGGACTGATGTAGGATATCACTGCTACAAGATGATCCGTTATAACTATATTCATTTAGCTGATGCTGCTATACAAAGCAACTTATAATGGGGATTTATAGTATAATACTTTACCACTGAGCTATTACACCCCCCCATATTATAATAGTCACTTTTATTTATATATCATGTATTCAGTAGTTATAAATGTATAATAATAATAATAATAATTTAAAATATAGCAGTCAACCTAGTGAAACCATCTGGGTTTGTAAGCATCAATGGAAGGCTTCTGTGAAAACTCACTATTTTCATCTGTGAAAACTCACACAGTATTTTCTTCTGTGAAAACTCACACAGTATTTTCTTCTGTGAAAACTCACACTATATTTTCTTTCTTTGTTTTCTAGCTTGAGAAGATGGAGAAGGAAGCTCAGCTGTTGAAAGAACTGGAGGATCTTGAATTAGGAGTCTAGAACTTTCTGAACTTTGGGTTCAGAACACAACAGTTCCACGCCGTTCATCTAACAAGACAGTTCAGATGTATCTGGGAAGTTCTGACCGATGTATCTGGGAAGTTCTGACCGATGCATCTGGGAAGTTCTGACCGATGCATCTGAGAAGTTCTGACCGTTCTGACCTCTCCTCGCCCTCCAAACACACGTTTCACTTCATGTGTCATTTCTTGATCATAATCATTATTTTGAGCCGTATTCCCAAGAGTTAAAACAAAATAACATCCAAAGTACTATTGCTATGCAATGTATGTACAGATTTACAAGCCAACAAGGCTCTGTGCTGTTCAGAATTGGATTGTACATATCCATTTAAACGTTTTTTTATTTTTTTCCGGCAGTCAAATTGAAAACGACATTAACGCCTGTTGAACACAATAAATAGTTCACGTTTCCTGAGATCAAAACGTTTTTTTTGGTGTGTCATTATTTTAAATTAAAGGTTGATCATTTCATAAATCTTTAACCATATGTTCATACATAGACATATTGTGATATATAAATGGCTGTGGACGAAATTAAACCGACATAACGAACGGATTCCTACACTGTAATAAGAAACTGATATTATGAATAGTCTTCAATACTCCTCATTCCCACACTCCCATTGGTCAGATCATATTTTACACCCGTTGGAGAGTACGTGCGTTTAGCGTTTTCATTGGAGGATACAACTGCCAATCATCTTCGCCCCACCCACCAGGAAGTGCTGCAGCATTGTTTATTCACTAGTGAAGCACGCGGCAGCGACCAACTGTCATAGTTATAATCATGTAGTCAAGAAACTCATTTTATACCCTGTTGCTACTTTGGTGAATCATTCTGACTGTCAATAGACGAAGGAAGGTTAGGATGTTTTCGTGATGGTCTCCAAAACGACACGAAAGTTGATACGAAGATTTTGATTGCGCTCAAGCGGTAAACTTCTTTCAAAGACAAAAATGTCAGAGCAGAGCAGTTCGACAGCTCCACAACTTCTAAAGTCTAATCTTGACGAGAAGGAGGCAGAAGGAGAGACAACGGATAATCACCCTAAACGCAGTCGTCCGGTTATCAGTATTAACTTCTGTGAATCCACGCCTTTGCTGTGGCGTGCAGCGGAGGTGAAGGCTGCTCGCGACAGGGGCATCATCGGATCCTTGGTCGGTTCGTTAGCGCGACAACCCCGGCAGAACTGCCGGCTGGGGAGACCGTTAGAACTAGCGGCAGAAGAGGAACGATTGCTGGTGGAGATTGGCGAAGCTGTACGAATCTCTCCCATTGACCCACAGGTAAAACCCTTGCTTGAAGATTTCCATGAATTGAATCCGTTAGATTTATCTTTAGTATACTGCGCAGCGGCGTTTTAATATAACTAATTCGACGGCTCTGCCCTGCGATCATTTCTTTGCTGTCTTTGGACGTTGGTCTCCGGCAGGTTGAGGACGGGGAAGTGAACCGGGAGCGCGTGGACCAGTACCACGCAGAACTTGAGCGAGCCTTTGAGGAACAGAAGAACCTAGCGCTCGAGGACAAGAAGGCCTGTCTCCGTAGAGCTATGAGCGACAAACCAAATGGTACAGCGACACACTGTTCGTATTCAGAAAGAGCAGTTGGTGTTCAGAAATATAGGTTGATAGATTGCTTCCCTGTCAAAGAGACACACACATACATGCTATTCGTGTTGAAAAACGAAGTTGATCTTTCTCAGTGTCAGAGAGAAATAGAAACATATACAAATATTTACATGAAGTTCAAGTTGTGCTTTATTGTCATTCCGCTACATGCGGGGTCATACAGTGGAAGGAAATGTCGTGCCTCACAGAGCCACGGTGCTACAGAAGTACAGACATACAACAATACAGGCAAACAACAATCAAGTAAAAGTAAATAAAACAATTTTCCCTGTGCATAAACTAAAAAAATAAAACTGTACGAAAACATAAGTTGAAATACTGAATTGAAATTCCTGCAGAACTGAACTGGAATACTTCCTTTAGTGAGATGATGCTCTTCTTGTTTTCCAATGGCCCCTTTAGACGGCACCTCCCTTCTCTCCCGTCTGGACGCCCTGCAGCAAAGCTTCTCCTTCCCTCAGGCGGCCATGACGGTTCAGCTGTGCACCGCTGGACTCCATTACGGCTCAGAGGAGAGGGACTTCCTGTCTGCCGGTCCGCCAGTCCCCCAGGGACAAGGCTCGGAGGCAAGGTTCCTGGTCTTCAGGGACCTGAGACGGCGAGGTTACTGTCTTACTTCTGCCGGCAAGTTTGGAGGCGACTTCCTTGTGTATCCTGGTGGGTTGTGTTAAGGTGTTTGAGGTGTGTTAAGGTGTTTGAGGTGTGTTAAGGTGTTTGAGGTGTGTTAAGGTGTTTGAGGTGTGTTAAGGTGTTTGGGATGTGTTAAGGTGTTTTGGTTTGTGTTAAGGTGTTTTGGTTTGTGTTAAGGTGTTTTGGTTGTGTTAAGGTGTTTGAGATGTGTGAAGGTGTTTGAGGTGTGTTAAGGTGTTTGGGATGTGTTAAGGTGTTTGAGATGTGTTAAGGTGTGTTAAGATGTTTGAGACGTGTGTACATGTTCGAGTTGCGTTTACAGGTGTGAGAGCTGGAGCGTAGGTTGGTGCTTAGAGCTTTTAAAGCTACAGACGGAACGAGGTTGCAGGTACGAATCTCACGTGTTTAAAAAAGCGTCTACTTCCTGTTTCCATCAGGTGACCCTCTCTGTTTCCACGCCCACTTCATCGCCGTGTGCCTCGACCTGGACGACTCTCTGCCTCTGAGCGACATCCTCACCGTGGCACGGCTGGGCTCCAACGTGAAGAAGACGGTGGTGCTGTGTTCCCCGGACAACGGCGAGGTGGTGTACACGTCTCTCCGGTGGAGCGGAATGATCTAGAAACAGAGTACAGGACGTGTGTACGAGCTGCCGGTGTGTCTGACGTCAAGCCTCATGTCGGTGGCTACGTTTGTGTTGTTGGACGTCGAAGGCAGCAGGCGACGATGGACTGGTTCTCATCTCTTGAGAGGATGTGGTCTCTGTTGTTGTGTAGATCCCTTCTCTGACCACTAGGAGGCGATAAAGTACCGCAGCAGAAACAGGCTTGCCCTGAATGTTTGTGTGATTCACAGTCATAAGTTGTTTTACCCGTCTCATCATTTTCACGCTACACTGAGTGACATCATTCTGTCTGGACTGAAGGTTCGACACCAGTGAGGTGACAGAGAAGATAAACACATCTGTTAAATGCAGTTAGGTTTCATTTGCCTTTATTTATACAGCGAAGCGAAGGTTACACACGACCAGACTTGAACACGCGTTAGAAGAAGGGTACGGCCCCGTTCCAGTCGATAGCAGCACCCTCCCACTTGGTCCTGATCAGCATCTCCACAGAAGGGAACCTCTTCTCCATATCTGCGGGGCTGGTGGCTGAGCCCACCTCCCAGTGATGGGAGTGGGTGTCTGGGGAGGGAGGAGGGGGAGGAAGGAGGTGGAGGGATAAAGAGGAGGAGGAGGGAGGAAGGATAAAGAGGAGGAGGAGAGGGGGGAAGGATAAAGGGGAGGAGGTGGAGAGGGAGGGGGAGGAGGTGGAGGGATAAAGAGGGAGGGAGAGGGGGGAGGGAGGAGGAGGTGGAGGGATAAAGAGGAGGAGTTGGGGGGGTTGGAGGGATGGGGAGGTGGATGGGGTATAGGGAGGAGGAGGAATAGAGGAACGGAGGAGGGATGAGGACGAGAAGAAGTGATGAGTAGAGATGGCGATTTAATAACCAGTGACCTGATCATGACCTGTGATGTTCCCAGTGACCTGATCAGCACCTGTGATGTTCTCAGTGCTCCCCAAACGTACCAATAGTCAGCAGCGTGGTGGCAGCCTGGGACGGCTGGCCGTTATAGAAGTACATCTGGAAGAGGTGTTCCATCTTCCAGTCCGACAGCAGCGATCGCTGAGGGCTGAACAGAACGCTGTAGGTGCTGTTAATGCTGCACACCCAGACAGGCCAGCGAGGCGTCTTCAGCATGCTGCCCACCTGAGGGCGCCAGAGAGTCACAGTCTGAACACAGGCTTAGCCCTGAGGGCCCCCTGGAGAGCACAGCTCTTCAAACACACCTGAGTCAAATGAACAGGTTGTTATTGAGCGTATCAGGTTTCTACAGAGCTCAATAACCGCCCATTCGTTTGAATCAGGAGTGTTTAGAAGAAGGAAACGGTTAGAACATGCAGGGCTCCATGAGTGTGTTTGGACCTGGCAGGGCCCAGCCTTGTGCTGATGTCTACCCAAGAAGGGGTGCCTTTCCCTGGGGAGCCTACAAGGGTGAGGAGGCTGGCTTGGTGACTCAGACATGGAGGTAGATGATGGGGTGCAGAAAGTAGAAGAAGTTGCAGGGAGATGTGTTTGAGGTGAGGGTGTGAGGTGAGTGTGCAAGGTGAGGGTGTGAGGTGTTTGGTGTGAGGTGAGTGTGCAAGGTGAGGGTGTGAGGTGTTTGATGTGAGGTGAGTGTGCGAGGTGAGGGTGTGAGGTGTTTGGTGTGAGGTGAGTGTGCAAGGTGAGAGTGTGAGGTGTTTGGTATGAGGTGAGTGTGTGAGGTGTTTGGTGTGAGGTTAGTGTGCAAGGGTTTTTTTGTGAGGTGAGTGCGAGGTGAGTGTGCAAGGTGAGGGTGTGAGGTGAGTGTGCAAGGTGAGGGTGTGAGGTGAGTGTGCAAGGTGAGTGTGCAAGGTGAGGGTGTGAGGTGTTTGGTGTGAGGTGAGTGTGCGAGGTGAGTGTGTAAGGTGAGGGTGTGAGGTGTTTGGTGTGAGATGAGTGCAAGATGAGTGTGTGAAGTGAGTGTGCGAGGTGAGGGTGCGAGATGAGGGTGCAAGGTCGGGTGGGATTGTACCAGGGGCATCTTGGCTCGTTCCACCTCCTCGCGGCTCCAGTACAGGTAGCCCACGTCACTGCGGGCCAGAACCCCATGGAGGGGCTGTTCCAGTGGGCTGCCATCCTCCCCAGACTGGAGGGTGCCATTAAAGACCTGGGGACTGGCTCTGCCGGTCAGGAGCAGGTTTAACAAGGCCTGGGAGGGGAGGGGAGGGATGGGTGGGGTGGGGAGGGGAAGGGGTGGGATGGGGGCAGGTAAGGGGGAGGGGGAAAGGGACGAGGAGGGGAGGGGACGGCGGGGAAGGGAGGGGAGGGGAGGAAATGGACGATAGGGGGGGAGCGGGGAGGGAGGGAGAAATGGAGGCGGGTTGGGAGGGGAGGGGAGTGGGGAGGGGAGAAGAGAGAGAAAAGAGAAGGAAATGAAGAAAGGGGAGGTGGAGGGGTTTGGGAGGAGGAGGAATTGGAGGTGGAGGTGGTGGGGTGTATGGGGGTGGAGAAAGCATGGAGAAGGGGGAGGAAGGGGAAGGAAGGAAGGGGGAAAGAGAGAAAGGGAGAGGAAGGGAGGGAGGAGAAGGAAGAGGAGAAAGAAGGAGAGAGAAAAGTTGAGAGAGAGTGAGAGGACAGAGACAGGGAGGGAGGGAGACGGGAGGGAAGGAGTAGGATGGAGGGAAGGGGGAAAGGGAAAGAGATCAGTTCTACAGGTGGTTCAGAAAGCCAAACAGTTGCCTTGACGATGGAGGATTTGCTCTGAAGCGAATCAGCCTAGACACACATTCCTGCTGCCACTGGCTCACCTGACGACACACGAAGTTGCCAAGGCTCAGGTACAACAGGTGGGTGGTGGTTCCATCCAGGTCCTCTCTTAACCTGGAAGACACGAAGGTGAGGATTTACCAGAAATCTGACAGCACAGTGCATGGTGAACCTAACTGGACTGTAACAGAATGGTGAACCTAACTGGACTGTAACAGAATGGTGAACCTAACTGGACTGTAACAGAACGCTTAGTCTAACAGTTAAACGAAATAGTTTACCAACAGTAACTGTACCATATATGGTTCAACCTAACAGAAGTTAAATCTATCGCACTATAACAGAATGGTAACCTATCAGCACTATACAGGATATGGTGAACAGTAGGGGTAGAGTGCCTGGACTTACAGTACCGTTACAACCTAACAGTATGGGGAACCTTACAGTACTGTAACAGTATGGGGAACCTTGCTGTACTGTAACAGTATGGGGAACCTTACAGTACTGTAACAGTATGGGGAACCTTACAGTACTGTAACAGTATGGGGAACCTTACTGTACTGTAACAGTATGGGGAACCTTACTGTACTGTAACAGTATGGGGAACCTTACAGTACTGTAACAGTATGGGGAACCTTACAGTACTGTAACAGTATGGGGAACCTTACAGTACTGTAACAGTATGGGGAACCTTACATTACTGTAACAGTATGGGGAACCTTACATTACTGTAACAGTATGGGGAACCTTACATTACTGTAACAGTATGGGGAACCTTACAGTACTGTAACAGTATGGGGAACCTTACTGTACTGTAACAGTATGGGGAACCTTACAGTACTGTAACAGTATGGGGAACCTTACTGTACTGTAACAGTTAATGGGGAACCTTACAGTACCTAAAAAACCAAAAAGTTTATTGGGGGGGGGGGGGGGGAAAAAAAAAACAAAACCTGCTGTACCGTAACAGTATGGAAACCTACCAGTACTGTACAGTAGGGGAACCTTACAGACTACAGTATGGGGGAACCTTACAGTACTGAGAGCTGTTTGACTGGAGAATTGGAGGCGAAGACGGAAGTGAAGGCGTGGCCGGTGCTCTCCTGCGTACGCGGAGTAGCAAAGTATGGAGGCAAAAATATCCATCATTTTCAAACAGAGACAGCTCGCGAACACTGAGCGGTACTCTCACAACTTTATTGTGTATTACTATGCGAGAGGTTTACTCACATTGCCTTATTCTAAAGTCTGTTAACTAGGTCTACGTTGCCTTCCAAGCCATCACCAGCACGTGTATGGCTTATGGCGCGCAGAACCTGTACAGTATGGTCGTCGGGACACAAGTGCAAGTGGCTCTCTAACTCTTGTCTAGGAGACTGACTGTCTTGTTAGTAGCGAGCTCCTTCTATCTTATACTATGACAGATACTTGGTAGTACAACGAGCATGGTATATATTAAGTGAGTAACGCTTTGGACTATGTACAATAAATAAGAGGTCTAGACATTGGGCTTACTTTTTGGGTGCGTGTTACCAGCCTTAGGGTTACTGCACCAATACAACTCTGTCACAGGTAAATGACTGTTAGTGAATATAAATATGAGGAGTTACTAGTATCCGCCTGTGTAATCTCTTTTTGGCATGGGAGTGTAACACTTCCTGCAGGTCTCATAATGTAACTCGAAATTCAAATATGATGAAACGCAATATGATGACAAGCTAGACTGGTATATCCTGAGACATCAACACAGGAATGTAGACAAATGTCATTGTGTTGAATATCTTCAATGGGTATAAGGGTTAGAGAGAATGTTGATAAAGCACCACTGAAATGGTGGTTGAACCAGGATTGGAAATTCAGACCATACATTTATATGAAACAAGCTCCTGCACGAGGGAGACAAACTGATCATATCTTTCTCTTTGGCTCTCTCTCTATGGGCGTCAAGACCTGGTGATACAACACATTTAGGTCGTCCGTACTATGGGGTTTGCTGTTGGTCGTACGGGACCAGGTTTGGTTACCAGTACGGACCTTACCTGTCTGTCCAGTCGGAAGCACTTCAGTACTGCACAGTACTGCGGCACCTTTCCGTACTGTCCCTGGGGCCTTTCCGTACCTTCTCAGGGCATCATTCCAGTTGTACCAGTATGGGGCACAGCCATTCAGTCTGCTAAGTCTGTGCGGCTTCGTCTCGTAAGACGTTACGGGGCAACCTTAACCGAGTACTGGAGTTAGTCGTATGGGGCTTACCTGTAACCGTAGCGTAGGGACCTTGCTGGGGCTTTTCGCGCCGAGCTTTTACACTGTCACTTTCCGACACATGAACACGGTGTATCATCCTACAACCGTTTTAACATCGTGCTCCTTATTAGGTAGGGTAACCTTTACTTGCATGCTTACCGCTAACAGTGCAGCCTCATCTATTCTGATGGCGCGCCAATCTAAGCTACAAGACTTTAGGCATCTAGTTCTATTGGTGGATACACACTTTGGCTTTAATTCTAGCAGCTGATAGGCGAGCCGATGCGCACGTAATAAGTCGAAAACAGACAGAAGCTAGAGAGTTTTCACATCGGTGTTAGTTCTGAGGGTGGCATACAGGGATGCAGGTTCTGAATTCACACTCTGGTTGAAGACTGTGCAGCGTGACGGTGGCACTTTTCTGGATGAGAGTACCATTGCCTGCGCGGATCTATTTGGACATGGGTAGAGCGTTTCTGTGCTTTACCGAGGTGGATGAATTTACATCTAGAAGAATCTGGTGGTCAGCACCTGGGGCTTACCAAGATGGGGGATGAGCCACGCAGCGGCAGCAGCTCAGATCACTAAAGCGCATTTGTTTTCTTCTCTCTCCTAGTCTCTGCATCACTTGCTTCCGCGTCCTTTCCGACTCCTTCCTTGCTCAATGCTGTTCTCGACATTCTGAAGACACAGGTATAGACACTTGGGGGGAACCCGTTGTCTTCTGCGCGGAGTTTGTGAAACACTAGGCGTAGTAATGTAGCTGCAGAGCATGCACGCACTTCAAAGAATAAAGTAGACAGAACACTATTCTGTGGGATTGTTTCCTTCACGCTGCCGTTTCCGTCCAAGCTGGGGTCTTCGTGCTGGGAGATCGTACAACAGCCAGAGTTTGGGAGAGAGAGCACACTGAAGTATCTCTAGGTTACAGTGACACAGGAGCATCTCTCTAAGGTATATTAACGTGAGTAGCCAACATATGTCTCATCACAGCATGACACAGGCTACGGCCAGAATTGCAGCGATTCACCTTTTGTTCAGGTCTATCGCCGAGTGAAATGTAGCTGCGTGGGTAGGTATTATTGCGTTACGTAGAATGAAAGATTTACTACGGGGCCGTAATAGCCAGCGAATCCTGAGACAAATTACTGTATGAAAGTTGGAGACGCTGAGTCATCGTCTGGAGCTTTCATAGATACGTGGGGGACTTAAGCTCTTGGGCATGCGACCCCAGGTAAGGGTTCTCATTCCAAAGCCATATAGCTACGCCACTGCTAGATGTGAATTGGGTATATCACTTCTGATTTGGGTCTGATGGTGAAATGCTGGTGGTGTTTTTAACAGGCTGAGATTTCGCCAAATAACCTTACTCCGTGTATGTTGGTATATCTAGAAGCCCGCATTCCAATCCATCTTCCAACCCTTCCGTGCACACCTCGCTACGGACGCCCACCGCGTCGTGGAGATGAGAGTTGTCTTACCTTGGGTTAAGAGCTAGTCGCATGACCGCGGCATCCATGGATGCTCACGCTTTCAGCTTACTGGTTCTTTGTCCAACGATGAGTCAGGGGCCTCTCTCGATTCCACTTGTGCGCAGCCATGGTGGGATATTTTGAAAAGTGACGGTGCGGGTGGTAAAAGTGCATAGCCTCTCTGAACACTATTGGTGCGCCCACTCGATTTCTAAGCGAACCCGTGCCAGGCTGTAGTCAAGCCACTGCCCATCTAGTTAATCAACGAGTGTCCATTGCCTGAGGAGTGCTGCTCTGTATGAGCCACGGTGCGTTTCTACAACTGTGCTTGTCAGATGGCGTAGCAATAGCCATAAGTGAAATTGAGGTAGAGACACTCTACCTTTGTCAAGGTGGGAGAAGGCTTCTGGTTCCTGTCACGAATGTAATGCTTGGAGCCACGAGTAATTGCATAGAATATGCTTTATACTTTTATTTATATATCCGTTTGCAACTCTCGGCGTGAAAATATTCATTAAAGAGAGCGATGATATTCTTTTTGCGAGGAGTCCATCATTCACGAAAGATTATTCAACTTGAGGAGGTCATAGGTTGATTTTTGGTGGTAAACATTGGTTACAATCAAGGTAACTGTAGGGGCTTGCCTTCTTTTTAAGTGCTTAGTGAGGTCCATAATAGGTGATACATCTGCAAGTGCAGGCTCTGGCGTTCTTGTGTGGATTGGCGGAGACGCAAGCTGCTTGCCCCAGGAGGGATTTATTTGAATTTCCTAGATATTACATATAGCGATGGTGGGTCCCCTTCCACACACTCTCTGTCCTTTTTTCACCCTCAAGCGAGCGTTCTAGTGGAGGGCGGCAGCTAGGAAAAGAATACTATTTCATAGTGGGATTGTGTATTGAACAATAATAGCTCATTTAACAGTGTCACCTCATACAACGTCGTATGGGTTTGCAGTTATAAGCATCAATGTTTAAAAAGAGATAGAGAATGTGCTTGGGTTTGGGTGTATCTTAATATATCTCGGAATTAAATTTTTGAGATCGAAGCACGAAATTCTTGTCATAGAATCGCGATCGTCTTCTAGCTTCCAGATATTCTGTATAAAGCTCCAAAAGTAGCGGTGCCAAATCTGTTGTTAAGTCTATTTGATCCTATATCTTTAAGTCACTTACTCATATGTGTAGAAGGAGGGATTATAATAAGAGACAGAAAGAAATAACACATTGTGTTAAATGTACAGTAAGCATTGCTTGGTTATGTAATTAGCAACAGGTACTCCATATCTGAAACCAGGACATATACAGTACATCAGTACATTAGCGTAATTATTTTTAAGTGCACCTGCTGTATTTCTATTTCCTTAACAAAACACAGCTGCAGATACAATTACACACAGTAATTATAAGAAACCCGTTGGTGCTGGGGGCCTCGACCCTTATTGCTTCTGTGTGGTTATTACAAAAAAATTTTAACTTTTGTGCATCCCGTCTGCGGTGGTGTAGCTAGCTGTGGTGTGTGTGTGTGTGTTGTGTTGTGGTGTGTGTGTTTTGATACCGCAAGCAGGGTTCAGCTGGTCTGGAGACAAAATCAATGGTTCGGTTCATCATGCGGCGAGGCGAAGAACATCCGTTCGCCCCGGAAGTACTAGTAGCACTACCATGCGCGATAAGTGTCAGGGAGCGCAAACGTTGGGACAATGGCACTGGGATACTCTCCATTTGTCCTCGCAGAGTGATCCTGGGGGTGTGCAAGGGCTGTATGTAACTCTCTTCTTCACTACAATGTGTATACATCATTTTTGGAGGGGCACTGGTAATTACACTGTACCCGACGGGTATGCAAATTAATACCGAATTACGTTATTGGGGTTGCATCCCCTTAATACCCCAATGATTTTTTTCGGGGCGTGTATGGGCTATCTAATGGGCATGGCAAATTTCCATTTTAGTGAACAATCCCGTGCTGTGCTGACTACAATACGGCTCATTGTAATGCCGCCGTCTTGAGCTCTGCAGTGGCCGATTTTTTTGCAGGTCAAGTGGTCAAATCCATGGTCTGGAGCAGCGTCTATCCAATTCGTCTGTACTATCAAGATTTGAGATAATAAGCATATTACTAAGCTAATAGTA
>BROE01000005.1:1612679-1641224 GCA_036571765.1 Plecoglossus altivelis | reverse complement strand
AACAAACACAGTCAGCTGCCAACAACAACACAGTCCAGTGGACCACACACAAAAACACAGATCAAGTAACCGAAAAACAACAGAGAGCGAAACACAGTCAGGTACCACAAGACACAACACTCGATCACAAAAGAGAAAAGGTTAAAAAAAAAGAAAAAAAAAGTGTGTTTGTGTGTGTGGAGGGGGGTGTCTGTGTGTATTGTCACACACACACACGGTCAGTACCACACACATATCCACTCAGAGACCATATCAGTCCATACCATACCAGACCATACCACTCCATATCTACAGTACATAGCTTCCTACTACAGTAGGGAATCAAAAGTATGTTGTTTACTAGCATTGTGTTAGTAACCTCGTCAGACTAACTGTGTGACTGAATATGGTGTAACACATCAGCCCAATTAAGTTGCCGTAAGTTGGATGTCTAACTCACCCAGTCCAGAAAACAGAGAAACACTGAAGGATGAATTTATCAGCACCAGGAAACAGACATGGCACATTCATGGGAACTGAATCACTTCTAAAGTTGCAGAAAGGTCAAAATATAATGAGTTCGGTAAAAACCACATCCACACTACCTAGCCGTACGAAAGAAGAATAAAAACACCTCTAAACACAACGCACTCACGCAGGAGAGGCCACATTCTCAAGTCACTATAACCCCAGAGAGTGGTTACAAGCTTAAGCGATTCACAGTTCTCTCGACAGGCGGATGCACCTACCGCCGTCGCACATGCTACTCTGAATAGCTGAAGGCTCGTAAACCAGTCCTTGGCGGCACCTGGAGGCAGATAGCATGATACCCCTGCATTTCCCTTCAGCCCTGATGGAATGAGGGGAGTTCGAAAACAAGGTCAAGCGGGAAATATCTCAACAAACGGCTAGCAGATCTAAGAGGCTACCACCCAGGAAGGCATAATCTCTTTCTGGGTCAGAGAAACTGACGCTAACACCAATGGCCAAGACCAACTATGAAGAAAACTGACTAATACAACATCACAAACTACAAGCAATAGGGACTTTTCAATTTCTCTCTCGCATAATCCATCTACAATACCTCATGGGAGAAACGTCAATCAAACTATAAAAACAAATTTAAGTGGTAGATGTGAATGTACTACAACAGTAACTTATAGGTAAATAAAGTATTTTAATAAGAAACTTATTAGGACACATAGAAATGATAAACTAATTCAACCAAATGGGATCAAACTATGTAAATATCGCAGAAGCCAATTAGAATCCTCGGTTGAAAATAAATTACATCCAGTATAAAGCACCACATACGCGGTCCTTACTGGTCTGCTTTCAATAAATCTATTTTCGACACCACAAAAAGTGATGTTATAGATTATATAGAAGTAATTGGAATCAGAGTAGTTATTGAGCACTGAAACAAATCACTAACGTTTACTTTTTTTATTCGTTTGTTCTGGATGTAGTATGGTCTCCTCTCTCTCCTAGACTCAGTGTCCCATATCTACTCTAACCCTGCCTTCTGCAAAAGACAATGCACTTCCTACTTTTCTACAACTCTCCATCCAGCTCAGCCACCACCACACTGGGGAGGAAGGGCTCAAGGGAGGAAGGCAGAAGTCAGGATGGCAAAAGATACGGGAATCGGAGGAGGAGGTACGCTGGTGAAGCTGGATGGTATGTTGTTATTGTGCTGAATCAGGACGCCATGGCCGGAGGAGGAGAGGGACTGAAGAGACAGGGATGAGGGAGAAGAGTAAGTCGTCTAACTAGCGAGTCAGGGAGGTAATGAAAGGAAAAGAGGAGGAAGAGTAAGATGAGGAGAGACGATAGGCAAGAGCGCAGGAGTATGACCTCGGTAGTCTCATTACGATCCCAGTCCGTCACATCTATGAGCTGCAGGGGAATGGACGTCTTAGAAACTGGAGGACATCTCCAAAGAATTACACCGCCAGATATTAAAATACAAAAAAATCTCTCCCAGTACTCTCTCGTCTCCGCAGTCTCAAAATCATCGCATCCAACAGCTCTCTACTAATCCACACACGTCTCCTCTCCCTCTTCTCTCATCCCTCAGAACCAAGAATCCTCAGAGTCTAACTCAAAAATCAATACTCCCAGTCATCTCTCCATACCAGTCTCAATCTTTTAACTTATCTCTTAATCCCAAAAAGTCTACACAAAAAAAAACAACACAACTTCTATCAATCAGTCAATCTCTCTCTTGTCTCATACAAAAACAAAAACAACCAACAAAAAACCAACAATAAAGAGTCATCAGGATCAAAAAACCTCCCACAAAAGTAACGCAACACTCAAGACAATCTCTCAATTCAATCTAATCCTCTCACCTCTTCTCTCTCCTCTCTAATCCAAATCTATTCTCTCATCATCAGTCTCTCTCTCTCAGTCTCTCTCTCCTTTCTCGTCACTCTACTTTCTGAGCAATCTTTTCTCATCATAACAGTTACTTTCTCAAAACACCTCACACCAGTCTCTCCAATACTGTCCCAGTTCATCCATACAACACAGCTCTAGCTCACCCTCTCTTCTCAACTACCAACAAACCTAATATAACCAGTCTCAAAATCTCCTACAACAACCAGTTCTCTGACCTACTACACCCAGTCTCACACATAACTCAAAAAAAAAAATCCTCTCAAATCTCTCTCAATCTCCCCAAACTCATCAAATCAACAATAATACTCATACACTCACAGTACTCAAGTGTTCCTTCCCGTCCCAGGTCTCAAATTCAGACATCTGGCTCCCAGCTTCTCTGTCTCTCTCCGTCCCAGTCTCTCTTTTCTTCTCTGACCCAGTCTCCTATCATTCCAAAACCCCGCTACTCGATCATCAAAATCAGAAAATACATCCCTCTCCTCAAAGACTCCATAATTAAACTCAAGATCTCCCCTGATTCTCCTTCTCTCCTAGTAACTTTCTTCCTCAGAAATCGCTGGTCTCCAAGACCTCAGAATGTCTCTACACAATATCTCAGTACTCATCAAACTCTCCAATCGGTCAACTAAATAAAAAAAAAAAATCAAAAAAAAATCTCCATCTTCATTTGTCTCATCACCAGTCTACTATGTCTCCCATCCCAATCGATACAGTGTCAAAAATCTATTCATCAGAGATACCAAAACCAGTAGCCTCAAAATCTCAAAAAACAATACCAAGATACCCTCAAAAATTCATCTCTGGATCCCGGCAAAAAATCAAACTGTCTCCTCCCGTCTCTCTCTCCCTCTTCTGCTCTCATTCACAGTACTCTCTAAACGTCCAGTCTCTATCTTTTCTTAACCCATGTCCCAGTCTCAACTCTCTTCTCTCTCTCTCTCTTCTCTCTCTCCCAGTCTATCTCAATCCAAGTCTCTCTCTGTCCCAGTCACTCAAACCTCTCAGTCTCCACTATCAGTCCTCATACTACCCTCTTCTCTCCTCCTCAACTACTTCTCACAGTCTCTCTCCAGTCACCAGTACTCTCTTTCATTTCTCTCTCAGTCTCTTCTCTCTCTCAGTCTCCTCTCCTAAACGCAGATACACTCTACTCTCCCTCTCTCTATCATCAGTCTTCTCGTATCTCAGTCTCTACTCTCTCTTTTCTCCATAGACTCTGCTACGATCCCAGTCTTCCTCCCATCCCAGTCTCCTCTTGTCCCAGTGCTCTCTCCCTCTTTCTCAAATGCCTCCCAAGTAATCTCCCTCCCAGTCATCTCTCTCTCCCAGTCCTCTCTCTCCCAGCTATTCTAGCATAACCAGTCTCTCTCTAGTCCCAGTCTGCTCTCCTCTTTCTCTCCCTAATACCCAGTCTCTCTCCGTCCCAGTCTCTCTCCATCCCAGTCTCTCTTTTCTTCTCTTTCCCAGTCTATCATCACCTCTCTCCTCATCAGTCTCTCTTTCGAAGGATCCCCTCACCTATTCTGGCATGTCCTTGCTCATTCTATCTCTGTTTTCTACTCTTTGTTTCTCTCTTACTTTCCATATTCCTCTCCCTTTTCTCTCCCCTCTCTCACTCACTCTCTCTCTTCTCTCTCTTTCTTGTCTTTCTCTCCATCGCCAGTCTTTTCTCCCTCCCAAGATAACTACATTCTGTCCCAGTCAACCCTCAAGTGCTATAGCTCGCCTAGGAAGGACGCGAAAACACGTCTTTATCTCTCACCCACTAACCACCAGTCTCTCATCTCCAGTCCTATAATGACCCAGTCTCCCCCTCTCTCTCTCTCTTCTACTCTCATCAAAGTCTCCAGCCACTCTTTTCTCCCCTCTGTCTCCCTCCAGTCTCTCCCTTCGCAGTCCACATCTCACTCCGTCCCAGTCCTCTTTTCTTCTCTGACCCACGTCTCCCTCATCATCATGCTCTCTCTCTCTACTCTCATCTCAGTCCTCTCTCTCCTCACATTCCCTCCCTCTCCCTCTCCAACCCCTCTCCTCCCCCATGCCCTCCCCTCTCCTCCCTCTCTCTCAGTCCTCTCTCTCTCTCCTTTCTCTCCCAGTCTCTCCCAGCCTCTTTCAGTCTCTCCCAGTCTCTCTCTCCCAGTCTCTCTCACGCATCCCAAAGTCCCTACTCTCCTGTCCCAGCTCTCCCTTCGCCAGTCTCTCCTCGCCTCTTTCTCTCTGCTCCCAGTCTCTCTCGTGTCCCAGTCTCTCTTTTCTTTCCATGTCGCAGTCTTCCCTCTCTCTCTCTTCTCTCTCTCTCGCCAGTCTCTCTTCCCAGTCGCTCTCTCCTCCAAGGCTCGTCTCTCTGTTACCAGTCTCCCTCTGTCTCTCTCCTACACACTCTCTAACTCTCTCGCTGCCTCTTTCTCTCTCCCCTCCCTAGTCTCTCTCGTCGCAGTCTCTCTCTCCCAGTATATACGTCTCCGTCCCAGTCTGCTCTTTTCTTCTCCTCGTCCCCAGTCTCGTCTTCCTCTGCTCAAGATCCCTATCTCTCCCTCCCAGTCTCTCTCTCCCTCTCTCGTCTCTCTCAGATCTCTCTCTCAGTCTCCTCTCTCTCTATTCTCTCTGACAAGTTCTGTCTCTCCTCCAGTCCCATCTTAATCCATCAAAATAAAAACACCAATCCACAGTTTCTCTCTCAACATCCGACAGTCTCTCTCTGTCTCCAGTCTCCCCTTCCAGTCTTCTCTCCCCTCTTCTCTCTCCCACTCTCTCTTTTTCTTTCTTTGTTTCTTTCTTTCTGTCTCTGTCTTTTTTCTCATTTTCTCTCTCTCTTGTCTCTCCAGTCTCTCTCCCTCTCTCTCTCTCTCCCAGTATCTCTCTCCCAGTCTCTCTCTCCCGATTGCTCTTCTCCTATGCCAGTCTCTCTCGCCCTTCCAAGTCTACTCATCCTGTCCCAGTCTCTCTCCCTCTTTCTCTCTCTCCCTCTTTCTCTCTCTCCCAGTCTCTCTCCATCCCAGTCTCTCTTTTCTTCTCTGTCCCAGTCTCCCCTCTCTCTCATCTCCTCTCTCTTGAACTATCTCTCTCTCTCTCTCTCGTTCCCAGTCTCTCTCCCTCCCTCTCCTTCTCTCTCATTCTTCACGTCCTCTCCCAGTCTTAATCTCTCCAACCAGTCTCTCACCACTCTCTTCATCTTCATCTACTCTCTCTACTCTCTAAGTCTCCAAAGTCTCTCTCCATCTTTTTCAGATCCTCTCTCTCTCTCTCTCCAGTCTCTCTCTCAGTCTCTCTCTCTTTTCATAATCCCCAGTCTCTTGTCTCCCTCAGTGGCTCCTCTCTCGTCCACAGTCTCTCCTCCGTCCCCAGTCTCTCCGTCCAGCTCTCCTCAAGATACTCGTCTCCTCTTCTCTCTCCCTCACCAGTCTCTCTCAAATCCCAGGATCTCTCTATTTCTTCTCTGACCAGTCTCCCTCCCCATTTCTCTCTCTCTCATCTTCATCTCCCTCTCTCTCTTTTTTTTTTTTTCTTTCTTTTTTTCTTTGTTTCTTTCTTTCTGTCTCTGTCTTTTTTCTCATTTTCTCTCTCTCTTGTCTCTCCAGTCTCTCTCTCTTCAGTGTCTCTCCCAGTCCAAGTGGATACAGTTTGTCCTCAGGACGTTCATCATCATGCTGTGTCTCTCACCCTCTCTCTGCCTCCAGGGCGATACAGACACGATCTGAGCAAACGGCTGAAACACGGAACTTGAAGAAGGACTTCTTCCACTCGTAGTTGAAAACGTGGAAGGTGTTCCCGAATAATATCTTCCTCAGGTTCTGTCAAGTAAGAATCCAAACAAGAATTATTTTAAAAGTAGCACTGTTGTTTATGAATCGTCACGTTTTCAATACAAAGTTATCTTGCTATCTTACAGTCAATTTCTCTATTGATTATATTTGATTACTCCAGTGTGATTACTGTTTACTGTATTTGTTTACACATGGATGACAGATTAATACCATCAAAGGTAAACAAGGCATGGATTCTCTAAATCCAGGCTTAATGCTAATCTTGACAGAAGCTGTTCAAGCTGTAAAAGCAGACAACCAAACAACTGTCTTTGTTCATCTGGACGCTTGCTTGTTTTCCAGAAACAAAACACACACTTGCAAATTCAATCCGCTGTTTAAGAGCCGCATCAATAAGTGAGAAGGCCATATTGCCGCTCTTTAAAATCTTGGAAGTACACAAACACACACACAGATCGGAGCAGCAGTTTACAGAGCAGTAGCCAGGACACTGTGGCGTGGCCGGCGGTGAACAAAGAGCAGGTGTCAGGTGACCCTGGCTCAAGTTCCCAGCCTCATCGCAGCTAGCTAGAGTGTGACAGGAAGTAGCTTGGTTGGAATAGGAAGTAGCTTGGTTGGAATAGGAAGTAGCTTGGTTGGAACAGGAAGTAGCTTGGTTGGAAAAGGAAGTAGCTTAATTGTGACAGGAGGTTATGTCCACAAACAGCAAAGAGAGAGAAGAAGAAAGTGGTCTGCAGGATGGAGAGCTGTTAGGTTAAGATCTGTGCCGTCTTGTATGTGTGTGTGTGCTCGCTGTGTGTGATGTGTGTGTGTGTGTGCTGTGTGTGTGTGTGTGTCTGATGTGTGTGTGTGTTGTGATGTGTGTGTGTCTAGTGTGATGGGGGAGAATCCACGCATGTAGATGATGATGTGTCACGATGTTCGACGCTCTCAAACAGCTGTAACGGCCTATCAGAGGTTTAAAACAGACGGAATTGGATGACTTAAGGCGTATTACGTTACTGCGGTGTGACAGGAAGTAGCTTGGCTGTGACAGGAAGTACATCCCCAGACTCACCTCAGCTAGCTCGATTGTGACAGGAAGTAGCTTGGCTGTGACAGGAAGTACATCCCCAGACTCACCTCCGCTAGCTCAGGTGTGACAGGAAGTCCTCCGAGGCGAGGGGACACGGCTAGCGCCCGGGGGATGGAGTAGGGGGCGGCCAGCAGGCCAGCGTGGCGCCGAGGGGGCTGGACGAGAGAGGGAGACCGGCCTGATCCCTCCTCCCCACTCTCCTCCTCAGGCCTGGGGTTACACTCTACAGGCCTCTGGAGGGAGGGAGGGAGGGAGAGGGAGGAAGGGAGAGGGGGAGGGAGGGGGGAGGGAGGGAGGGAGGGAGGGGAAGAGGGGGAGGAGGGAGGGTAGGGGGCGGTATGAGGGGAGGGTAGGAGGGGAAGGGAGGGAGGGAGAGGGGAGGAGGAAAGGCAAGAGGAGGAGGCGCGGAGGGAGGGAGGCGAGGGGAGGCGTCGCGTGGGGGGAGGGAGGAGAAGGGAAGGGAGGGGGGGGAGGAGGGAGGAGAGGAAGGAGGAAGGAAGGAGGAAGGAGGCAGAGAAGGAAGGGAGGGAGGAGAGGGAGGAGGGAGGGAGAGGAGGGAGAGAGAAGAGGGAGGAGAAGGAGAGAGGGAGGGAGGAGAGGGAGGAAAAAAGAGAGGGGAGCGAGGTTCAAGGAAAAAATCAATCGATACTGGGAACAGGGAGATAGGGTGGAGACTCAGAACGACCGAGCCAGCATATAAGATTTAAAAACGGATAGACTGCGGAGAACGAGGAAGAAAAGGAGATATGCAGAGATAAGCCAATGATGAGAGGAGAAGACAGGAGAAAAAGATAGTGAAAGAGGTAATGAAAGAATATAAAGAGCGAGGGCAGGCAGACAGGCAGACAGACAGACAGACAGACAGATGGACAGATTGAAAGAGACAGAATGATAAAGACATAGCAAGAGAGACCAACAGAAAGAAACAAAATAAAAATGAGGAGAATGAGCACGAGAAGAGAACACAGAAGAGCAAACTGACCTTGCGCCTCTTAAGTGTTTTTAAGCCTTTCAACTAATTTACAACAAAGTACTAGTACTTCAGTGGTGATAAACAAAGTAACAAGATCGAACCAACTATATTAGCCAGCATGACCAAAAAAACCATCCATTGTCCTTACTTGCTAGTACACTATCTCATAAACAACCAAACATTTCAAAACTTCAGTTATTACTGTATCCATGTGTTGTTGTTTTTTATCAAAATGGAAACACGTGAGGATTTAAAACTGTGACCTCATGATCTGCACGCGAATTCTCTAACCACTGAGCCATACTAAACTTCACCCCTAAACACACAAAGACGTGATGTAGCTGGATAGCTGAAGGAGAAGACGGAATCACGATCATCACTCACGTCTGGGTTTTTCCGAACCTCCTCCTGCAGGAGTTCTATGTAGCCGAGGTTAGAAGGTTGCAGGACCCTGATGCTGTGAAGAAGCTCTGCGTAGTCTGTCATAGCTGGAGCTCAGACTCTAACCCCACACAGGCGCTACGCATCCGACATGCCGCCGCCCAGCGGGAGATAGAGTTTCTCAAGAGCCGGCGTTAAGGAGAGAGAGGCCGGGGACAGAGATGGAGAAAGACGTGACAGGGAAAACAACGGAGAAAGAGATGCTTCTTCGCCGCGAGAGATGGTAACTATATCTATGGCGTTCGGGAGCGTAGCCGGGTCTTTACCGAAGCCAGATCAAGTTCGGTGACGAGACCACACGGTATAGAGTACCTCTACGTGGAATCCCACCCCCGGGACCGCGCGCAAAGCGTAAAGTTACGCGTTCTCATTGGACAGATATAACGGCTAGGTATCCCGTCCGTAAGGGGTAAGATCTCTGTTAGGTGATATTAAGATAAAAGAACTGTGAGTTTAAGCGCGAAGAATGAAAAATAAACACAAAAAAACATATAAGAGTAAGTACACAAGTAAACGGGAATTGAAAAAGTAAATGTGATCCACTCACTTTCATGATACAATGTTGTAATTCCAACCTGTGGAAAAAATAATACAATTATTAAGAGACGTTGTGCAGCTTGTTCGCTTTAAATATGAAATTTAGCTGATGTGTCTGGAGAAAACAAATATATTGTCTAGGATGACGATCAAAAAACATATTTGATTTTGGCCAAATACCCGCGAGCGTTGAAGATCTCTCTCCATTTGTTGAGGTCAGCAATTTGACTGAGAATATCGTCCAGTTCTGCTTTCCGATCTAACTCGTCTGTCTCTTCGTCCATCTGAGAAGGACATATCAATTCAACAAGATGTGACCCGCGACGATGAACCCCCTGCCTGGTATCTAGCCTCATGTTGTTCAGTGGTTCAACAGCGGATTACTCCGAATGGAAAGTTTAAAAATCCACGGAGAACGAAGCTTCCGTGCAACGGCGGAGTTTGGACGATCTTGGGTTCCATCTTTATCTGATAGACATTGTGAGAAAATTCCCCTCGCCAATTACGAATATAAGCTGTCTGTGATGGTTCCGTTGCATTTAACGTATTTTTAAGTAATATGATGTATATCAATGGCCAGAGAAATTTGGCTTGTAGTTTGTAACCAAGCACATATTATAATGACCTAGCCTATAAAATATTCTGCAAGATGTTCGTTTAAATTGTAGGCTACTAATAGTCGGCGTATGCTATGTTTTTTTCTCTCTCTTTTTTCTAAATGAGATGAAGTATTTTTATGTATCCTGGTCCCTCCAGACTAAAGTCGCACTTGACTGTGTTCAGATCAGTAGGTTCTCTATCTTTAGTTTACAGCGGCGCTCCTCACCGCCTCTCCCACAACATGACGCCCTCTGCTGGTCAGATGTGGAAACTTGGCCACACACATCTTCCACAAAGAGACGCCGCCGTGTCTTGCTAAACTGACTTCTTATGTTTTCAAGACCTTCACGAGACCCCGTCGTTTTTGGCAGAGATTTTTCAGAAATCTGTACTTCACTTTTTATTGACAACTGACATCTGACAACTGTTTATTTTCTCTCGTTAATTTTTTTGTTGTGCGTAAATATCTACTTTTTACATTTTCAAAGCATGCTCTTTACTTTAGTTTTAATCTATAAGTAGTGACTTGATCATGTTATTTCTGTCTGTCTACTGTGATCATACTATATTTATACTTATTATTGTTATTATTATTATTAATTTCTTACTGTAACTCGTTTTATGGTATCAATACTTCAGGACTTTTCTTACAACTTTTTACTAAAAACATTTACAAGTGGTACACGGTTAGTAGTAAATACTTTTTTTTCTTTTTTTAATGTCTGAGTCCATACTTTAACGTCAGAATCTGAATCTGAATCACTTGACTGAATCAACTTGAATCAACGTGACTGTAAAAGTGTTGTCGGTACATCAACTTTGAGTCTTTGTCAACATGAGTATCTCTACTTGAGTGAAGGATGTGTGTACGTTCATCACCTGTAGTTGTTTGTGCTTTATAAGGCTACATCTAAATTGCTCAAGGAACAGTTTGTGAAAACTTCATTGACCTGAAGTGCGATATTATTACTAGTTTAAATTTTAAAAGACTGAATCAGATTTTTTTTTTTTTTAGCAAATAACACGTCTTCGCACACTGTAAATCCAAAACACAAATATTGATGTATCGGTGGTGCAAATATATATTTTTGTTGCTAACTGTAGATGACATCATAATTTAATCCTATAAAAAGTTTACTTCACAACAAGCAGAATAAAACACATTTACAAAATATAAAGATGTGTATCATGGGCTACTTTAAAGCCAACAAGGTAAATTAACGAAGAACTCGTTCATACAAATATATAACAACACAATCAGACAGCATAGCATCTTACCGTGATGTGCAGAGCAGTTAAGGACAAAGTTATGAAAGACAACAATGTCCAACTGGCCAGAACATCGTAGTCTTCCAACTTTTCTTGTTAACTTTTCCCTGAATGGGCCAGTCGAACCTGTCTGTGTTATATGCTTCTGTAAAACTGCATATTCATGAAGAGGTTACTAAGATACAGCCACATCGAAGACGACTTGGAGCGTTCCTGTATTGTAGGAGTGAGCGCAGGTGTGGCCTCTTTGAATCTGTGGATCATGTCTGTCAGTTACGACAGTTATCGTTCATTAGGCAACCATGGCAACTATTAAAAACCGTTTACTGCTGATTTGTACAAGATATGTTTCCCTGTTTAGCTGAAAAGATTGGATCGATCTTATTCTCTCATTTTTTTTGCTTGGTGTCTGTGTATCTCCGCTAGTTTGACCACACTGCCAGCTTGTGGTAAAAAAAAAAAATTTTTTTATAAGTTTGTTAAATCCTGAGTTATGAGTATAGATGAGAATAAACAGAATGAAAGATGGAGAAACAGAGAGATGGAAAGTTTGATCGAACGGGTTGATATTTACCGCCATGGAAATCCGGGGAAAGAGGACATTTTACTTACATTTACCAGCAGGTATGCACTTGTCAAGCAATGTAGCTTAAAGTGTAGTCATACATAAATAGTTTAATCGCGGTAAAATTTCAATATTTTATTATACAGGACCACATGAACAGAAGACAGGACAATTCATTCAACAAAATGTTTCGACGTTTCACTTCTCTCACTGTCAGAATCAGGTTTATAAACAAAACACGAGTCCTACAAATGCTATAGTTCAACTCTGACCGGTTATAAAATCATAATTATTGGCACATCGTATGACGAATTCATCATATATTACGCTACTAAATGCTCAAAACAGAAATACGATAACTACACTTTTCAAATACTCTGTTAGCCTAACTTCGAGTTAAATATATTAATCTTACGGCAGACAGCAACTAATACAACTTTGTTCTACGAACATTCTAGCCTACATTTCCGGTCAAATAATAGTGTACGTTATCACTTCTTCTATTAAGATGAGCCCAATACCACAAACCACGTAGCCTACTTTCTCAGAAGATAGATAGGAAGTGCCAATCTGAACACACACTGTTATAATACTGACAATACTTTTATTTTCAGGCGCCTTTAAAAGACACTCAAGACCACCTTACTGCATAAAACACACGAACAATAAAAGAAGGTAGATTAACCGTCTCTTTCGTCTATCTACTCTCAACAAGATACCGCAATTAACGATAGGATGGAAAAACTAACGCCACCGCTCCACGGAGATTCAAGACGGTTTTCTAGCCGGGAGATCCCGAGTGAGTCTCTTATTCTCACAGGAAAGACGGTTATCTTGTCACTGGAGGACAAGAACTGGCTTAAGAGGGTCCGATTAGCCTCGGCCCTTTCAACAGCGCTCAAATAGGTAAACACACTCTTCAAGACTCTCCATTGAGAGGCTAGTTAATAGCGTTAACGACACCGAGCCTACCGTATGTCGCTAACGGGGGGGTGAAACTAAACAGCGTAGCAGTAGTCAGTACATGAGATCCACAGCTCCCGTGTTTACTGCTAACTCTTTGGCCTCTTGAAACGGGAGCTGGATCCCAGCCACACGGATCAACAAGACGTTGAGGCCATGGAGGAGGAAGGTGAGGAAGATGATCCAGAAAGAATGGTCGTACCGCTCTGTGTACGTCTTGTAGACAAAGTTAACTTCGTTGAAGTTGGCGATCTTGTCGGAGAGTCGGTGGATCTTCACCTCGGACGCGAACAAGGTCATCACCAGGCAGCTGCAGGAACCTAGCATGACAGACAGCACTGGCAGATAAAGTATGGTGGTTGTCAAGGCAACAAGACAGAGAATTTAATGCATTTTTTATGCTTTATTTTGTCATTTGTAACGGAAGTGCGTGTGCAGGTGAGAGTGAAAATAAATGCAGCAAGGGTGAGATTCGAACTATCTCCAGACAGCTCTACTGTCTGCTAATCTTTTACAATTCACTTCAGCGTAATCATGTTTTATTTGTATAGCTCTTTTGTCTAACACTTAACTCACACACAAACATCTAACATCAACTTATAGCAGCTACACTTTTTTTTCTTTTGTGTACATTGTCATTTTACAATGGTGACTTTCAGTAACAGAGACCAAACAGAATCTCTGTCTTGGCGCTTGGCAACAACATAGATTAATTAACCCCCCACCCTCCTCCTCTGGAAAGAAATCTTTATTAGTTCTGGTGCTGAGTTTCTTAATTGGGTCTGTTATTCAGAGGTTGAATAGTCTACCTCCTACCAAGCCTTGATTAGACACACCGGATACATGTTTGAAGAGCTGTCTGGAAAGAGACCCACTTTGTAAGGGACATCACTAAGCTAACCTAGAAACATCACTGCAGTAACCTGGGAACATCACTAAAATAACCTGGGAACATCACTAAAATAACCTGGGAACATCACTAAGATAACCTGAGAACATCAATAAGATAACCTGGGAACATCACTAAAATAACCTGGGAACATCACTAAAATAACCTGGGAACATCACTAAAATAACCTGGGAACATCACTAAAATAACCTGGGAACGTAACTAAAATGACCTGGGAACATCACTAAGATAACCTGGGAACATCACTAAAATAACCTGGCAACATCACTAAGATAACCTGGGAACATCACTAAGATAACCTGGGAACATCACTAAGATAACCTAGGAACATCACTGCAGTAACCTAGGAACGTCACTAAAATACCCTGGGAACGTCACTAGGATAACTTAGAAACATCACAAAAGTAACCTGGGAACATCGCTAAAATAACTTGGGAACGTAACTAAAATAACCTGGAACATCACTAAAATAACCTGAGAACATTATTAAGATAACCTGGGAACATCACTAAAATAACCTGGGAACATCACAAAAATGACCTGGGAACATTTCTAAAATAACCTGGGAACATCATTAAGATAACCTTGGAACGTAACTAAAATAACCTGGGAACTTCACTAAGATAACCTGGGAACATCACTAAGATAACCTGGGAAAATCACTAAGATAACCTGGGAACATCCCTAAAATAACATAGGAACATCCCTAAAATAACCTGGCAACATCCCTAAAATAACCTGGGAACATCACTGAGATAACCTAGAAACATCACTAAGATAACCTGGGAACATCACTAAGATAACCTGGGAACATCACTAAGATAACCTGGGAACATCACTAAGATAACCTGGGAACATCACAAAGATAACCTAGAAACGTCACAAAAATAACCTGGGAACATCACTAAGATAACCTGGGAACATCACTAAAATAACCTAGAAACATCACTAAAATAACCTAGAAACATCACAAAAATAACCTGGGAACATCACTAAGATAACCTGGAAACATCACAAAAATAACCTGGGAACATCACTAAGATAACCTGGGAACATCACTAAGATAACCTGGGAACATCACTAAGATAACCTGGGAACATCACTAAGATAACCTGGGAACATCACAAAGATAACCTAGAAACGTCACAAAAATAACCTGGGAACATCACTAAGATAACCTGGGAACATCACTAAGATAACCTAGAAACATCACTGAGATAACCTAGAAACATCACTAAGATAACCTGGGAACATCACTAAAATAACCTAGAAACATCACTAAAATAACCTAGAAACATCACAAAAATAACCTGGGAACATCACTAAAATAACCTAGAAACATCACTAAAATAACCTAGAAACATCACTAAAATAACCTAGAAACATCACTAAAATAACCTAGAAACATCACTAAGATAACCTGGGAACATCACTAAGATAACCTGGGAACATCACTAAGATAACCTGGGAACATCACTAAGATAACCTAGAAACATCACTAAAATAACATGGGAACATCACTAAGATAACCTGGGAACTTCACTAAGATAACCTGGGAACTTCACTAAGATAACCTGGGAACATCACTAAGATAACCTGGGAACATCACTAAGATAACCTGGGAACATCACTAAGATAACCTAGGAACATCACTAAAATAACCTGGGAACATCACTAAAATAACCTGGGAACGTAACTAAGATAACCTGGGAACGTCACAAAAATAACCTGGGAACATCACTAAGATAACCTGGGAACATCCCTAAGATAACCTGGGAACATCACTAAAATAACCTGGGAATGTCACAAAAACAACCTGGGAACATCACTAAAATAACCTGGGAACATCACTAAAATAACCTGGGAACATCACTAAAATAACCTGGGAACGTAACTAAGATAACCTGGGAATGTCACAAAAATAACCTAGAAACATCACTAAAATAACCTGGGAAAATCACTAAGATAAACTTGGAATGTCACTAAGATAACCTGGGAACATCACTAAGATAACTTGGAAACATCACAAAAATAACCTGGGAACGTCACAAAAATAACCTAGAAACATCACTAAAATAACCTGGGAACATCACTAAAATAACCTGGGAACATCCCTAAGATAACCTGGGAACTTCACTAAAATAACCTGGGAACTTCACTAAAATAACCTGGAACATCACTAAAATAACTTGGGAACATCACTTAGATAACTTGGAAACATCACAAAAATAACCTGGGAACATCGCTAAAATAACCTGGGAATGTCAGTAAGATAACCTGGGAATGTAACCAAGATAACCTGGGAACATCACTAAAATAGCCTGGGAACATCACAAAAATACCCTGGGAACGTCACTAGGATAACTTAGAAACATCCCAAAAGTAACCTGGGAACATCGCTAAAATAACCTGGGAACGTAACTAAAATAACCTGGAAACATTACTAAAATAACATGGGAACATCACTAAGATAACTTGGAAACATCACTAAAATAACCTGGGAACATCACTAAAATAACCTGGGAACATCATTAAGATAACCTGGGAACATCACTAAGATAACCTGGGAACATCACTAAGATAACCTGGGAATGTCAGTAAGATAACCTGGGAATGTCACTAAAATAACCTGGGAACGTCACTAAAATAACCTGGGAATGTCACTAAAATAACCTGGGAACGTCAGTAAGATAACCTGGGAACGTCAGTAAGATAACCTGGGAACATCACTAAAATAACCTGGGAATGTCACTAAGATAACCTGGGAATGTCACTAAGATAACCTGGGAACATCAGGGTTAGAGTCAGGGTCAGGTTTAGAGTCAGGGTTAGAGTCAGGGTTAGGCTTAGGGTTAGGGTTAGGTTTAGAGTCAGGGTTAAGATCAGGTTCAGGGTTTGACGTGAATCTTACAGCAGACGAAGCTCCAGAGATAGAGGCCAAGAGGCCCATGAAGTGTCTCGTAGGGACTCCCGAAGGCGTTGAACATGAAGAACGCCGTCGCCACGGAGGAGAACAGGATCAGCAAACCGCAGAAGAATATCACCGTCACATGGAGGCCGGCCGGGATGACATCCAGCATGTTGGGGAAAACTAAACGTGAGGTGGAGGACAGGGTGGAGAGAGGTGGAGGACAGGGTGGAGAGAGGTGGGTGGAGGACAGGGTGGAGAGAGGTGGAGGACAGGGTGGAGAGAGGTGAGTGGAGGACAGGGTGGAGAGAGGTGGGTGGAGATGTGAGGTGGAGGACAGGGTGGAGAGAGGTGGTAGACAGGGTGGAGGACATGGTGGAGAGGTGGGTGGAGGACATGGTGGAGAGAGTTGGGTGGAGGACAGGGTGGAGAGAGGTGGAGGACAAGGTGGAGAGAGGTGGAAGACAGGGTGGAGATGTGAGGTGGAGGACAGGGTGGAGAGAGGTGGAGGAAAGGGTGGAGAGAGGTGGGTGGAGATGTGAGGTGGAGGACAAGGTGGAGAGAGGTGGGTGGAGATGTGAGGTGGAGGACAGGGTGGAGAGAGGTGGGTGTAGATTTGAGGTGGAGGACAGGGTGGAGAGAGGTGGGTGTAGATTTGAGGTGGAGGACAGGGTGGAGAGAGGTGGAAGACAGGGTGGAGGACAGGGTGGAGAGAGGTGGGTGGAGGACAGGGGTGACGTAGAGGTGGAGGACAGGGTGGAGAGAGGTGGAGGACAGGGTGGAAGACAGGGTGGAGATGTGAGGTGGAGGACAGGATGGAGAGAGGTGGGTGAAGGACAGGGTGGAGAGAGGTGGAGGACAGGGTGGAGAGAGGTGGGTGGAGATGTGAGATGGAGGACAGGGTGGAGAGACAAGGAGAGGGGGTAAAGAGAGGACACCATGTTTTGTCAAACTGAATCTCAACGGTAAATGACATCAGTGAATGTTTTCTAGAATAGATCGAACCGTTTGGAGGAAATCCAAACTACAGCTACAGTAGTAACACAAGGACAGATGGTCTGTGAGTGAACAAACAGGTTTTGTTCATCAAAACCCAGGGGTAGGCTACATGGGCTGTCTAGTCAAGCAGAAAGTTATATTGTGTATTCCAACCCTCATTAGAGCAAAAATGCTTATGTCACATCATTTAACAAAGACTCCCTCTGTTCGCCAACTAGAATGTGATATCATCACAGGAAAACTCTTACATTTGATCTCCCGAGAGCTGTTAAACAATGTCAGGGTGAGACGACAGTTGGGTGAACTATCCACTACACTCGCATGTTTGGATCTGCTGATAATAGATTTATTTTAGGAGTTTCAAATAGTTCATTTAACACCAAGAGCGTCTCTTTTCTCTTTGAGTGTTTAAATATCTTAAGTGAAAGTGAACTTGTATAAAACTCAAATAACACTTTGAAACGTGCTCTGAAAAAAAAGGCTGAGCTGGCGTCTAATGCAAAGGTTGTGATTGTTTTACTATATCCGAGACAGAAAGAGTCCATTCTCCATGTGACTTCCGTTTCATTCGTGATGTTCAATACAAGCAAGTCATTTTCTAAGCCAATCAACAAACAGCCAAGGGACATATTTTGAGTCCCACTCACTCTTATAACCTAAGTTTTAACAATTCTCCGACTAAATTATCGGTAAAAATGCTGATGTTTGTTATTATGTGAATAATTTAGCATTTTATCAATGTAATTTAAACTATTAATGGGGGTGACGTCAATACTCGCTGCTCTCATTGTTGTTTGCTTTGAATTATAAATGATGAGCAAGAAGGCAAACAAAATTGATCTCTAATCTTAGACACAGTCAAAACATATTCTTCTTCTCGTGAAATAAACTAGGCCTATACTTACACGAAAACCTGAAGGGTCTTCCGCCCAGTCCGCATTGTTTGACTCTCTCTCCATGAAACAGGCCGTAGTTTATCCTTCCGATAAATTTGTCTAGTTCATGTCCAGACGCGTTAACTAGTTGAGCCCCTGTTTTACACAGCACGGTTCCGTTTACCCAAAACGGTGTTCCCATTGCTGCAGCAACAATGAGAACGCAGGCAAAACTGAACACACCGGCGATGCCAAATATGATCTTCTTTTGTCGGTTTGGCATAATGAGGTGATGTTAGAGTCTAGACCAGACAGTTCATCTCCTGGAGACTCTCTTACCCGTTTGTGACCTCTGTAACGGCAAATAGGTCCGAGTCCAAATCATGACTTTTTTCCTGATAGCCTTCTATAAAATCCAATCGGGAAAAGTACCGAGTTTAGCTTCTAAAATGTCCGATGAGTATTTAGTTACATTGAAGGTTCATCTGTTGGTCGTCTCCAAGTAACCAGGGTTTTAAATTTCGGGGAGCTCTTCTCGAGTACAGTTACGTAGATGAGAAGCGCCCCGGGGAAGAAAAAAAAACCCCTGAACATCTGATGGAGTCGATACTGACTCGCTTAGACATACAGCAGTCTGGAGAACGGTCCAATCCTGTTCACCGAGTCGTCATAAATGTCAAGTTAATTGCGCTTGAATATAATTGATTGAACTTCGCTGGTCACGTGACACGAGGGACACTAACGTTGTAAAGACTTCTGAACCAATAGAATGACAGATCGCGTCTTAGGGCGCGTGGTCCCTTGGGGTTCTTCTGGAACAATGACTCCTATAAACGCTGTTCTGCAAATCGACGTTCACGGAATTAGATCCTGCAAACGCATGACTTTGCCAAATGTTTTACCGACGTGCTACAATCTTCCCCTTATAGTAGTTATTGTGCCAATAATTATTTTTTTAAATCAAACATGGAAAATATATTTTTATTTTTTTTACAAAATATAGCCTACATTTCAATATGACTTGATCAAAGGGAACACCACATTCATAGAGATTTTCCATAACACACATTACAGTTTTGCAATTGAGTGGTACACATAATACAAATTAATACATAGGGAAAAAAACATATGAATCTGTTTGGTGAGACAAATTTTTTTTATATAAATCCACCCAGAGTCTTCTCAAGTTTCAGTAAAAGCGTTTGAATACAAGTGATTCCTAACTGCTGTGAGTTTGATCACACACCTTCTGCGAGTGGAAGTTAGAAAAGACTAGAGAATCGCCGCAACAGGTTTGTTGGCAGAAACAGACGTCCTCTTCTTCCTGTCAAACACGATCCCGATCCTCTCTCTGAAGGACGGAGACAGGAAGTAGTAAAGGGCTGGATCCAAACACACGTGCAGCAGAGCCAACAGCAAGGTGGATTCCTTAGCCAAGTAGAGAGCTCTTTTGGTGGGGCAGTCCTGTTCCAGGACCTGCGCCTGAGTGAGCGTGTACGGCGTGCGGATGACGTGGTACGGCACAAAGCTAACCACGTACGCCACGGTCACCACGGCGATGTTGAGGGTGGCTTGGCGGGCGCCGTCGCCGTCGTCGGGCTTGTTCCTGTTTCTCAGCAGCCTTTGCAGGGCGAGTCCGCCGGCGATCAGAACCACGACGGAGGCGTTGAGGAACAGCGCCATGGAGAGGAAGATAGAGAAGGTGTGCCAGTGAAGACCCAGTTCTTTCTTCAGGTCGGAGCAGCTCAGGTGTGGTTTCTCTGCCACGCTTAGGACCGGGAGGAGCATGTTGGGCACCATGATGACGAGAACGAGCATCCACACCACCACCGATATCAGACGGGCGAAACCCACTCGCCGTAATTGCACGAGACGGGAGTTGTTGATCACCTGTGGGAGAGAATTTACTTTTACCTGAAGCGAGGAAACTCACGATCGTAACATTTTACCTGTTGACGTATTTTATCTGCTCCTCTTTCATCTACTGTGTTCTTTTTGTCATCAATAGTGGATCAGGGAATAATCCTGACTAGAATAGTTCTAAAGTTGTTCCAATAGTTTGAATAGTTCTAATAGTTCTTCTAAGACCTGATGTACAGTCTAGGCTGAGCGCCATATTAACACTAGGTGGTAATGAGTGTGAGGAGAACCTAACATTTGACTTCTCACTATCCAAACTTCTAAGAATCTTCCTTGTCTTTAAGCTGCTTTCAAACACAGCAGCATTGCAGTTCGAGTCGGTGTCCAGCTGGTTGAATAAGGAACAGCTGTTGTCCAGGACTTGTCAGCGTTTGATCTAGTCACTACGAATCATGACCTCAGAGAGACTTAAACTGACCTTCTTGTGTTTGAGCCACTTACTCTTCTTTATATGGTGAAGGTGATCTCCGTCGAACTCAGATCCTCGAGGGCCGCTGTCCTGAAGGTTTTTAATGTTTCCCTGCTCCAGCACACTTGATTCTAAAGAACTGGTTTGTTATCAAGCTCTGTGGAAGCCTGATAACTACCCTTCATTTGAACCTACCTCTGGTAGGTTAACTCTCAGATTGTTGTCTAGTAGGCTACTTATAAACCCATAACTTTAACCAACAGCACTCTCTCTGCCTTCGATACCATGACTGAGGTGCCCTTGAGCAAGGCACCGAACCCCCAATTGCTTCCCTGGCGCTGGAGCAATAGCTGCCCACTGCTCCGGGTGTATGTTCACTGTGTGTGCGTGCGGTTGTTCACTACTCACTGCTGTGTGTGCACTTGGATGGGTTAAATGCAGAGGGTTAATTTCGAGTATGGGTCACCTCACTTCACTGTTCTAGTGTAGAAGGTCAACAACATAGTTCTCACCTGCATGTAGCGGTCCACGTTGATAAAAGCCAGGAAAAAGATGGAAGCATACAAGCTGATGTACATGAGTACCCCGCTGACCTGGCAGTGAAATACCATCATTTCCCAGGATGCCAAACCCAAATCCTTAGCGATCTTAAAAGGCAGCGCCAACGTCAGTATAAGATCGGAGGCCAGCAGGTTGCTCAGGTACACTTGTATACTCTCCTTACTGCCTCGGTCATTTGACCCGCAGGTGAACGCCCAAAGCGATGTCGCGTTCCCCGCAAGACTCAGGAGGAAGATGATGATGTAGACGACGGTAAACGGCTTCATTTGATCGTTTACGATGCAGCCCTTCGGGTCGACGGTGAGGTTGCTGGCCGTATTCGTGGAATAGGACATCGTCGTGGTTAGCGACGTAGCGAGACCTGAACCTAAGACCGAGAGAAAGATTAAACTATGAGTGACGTTAGTTTTGGGATAAACAATAGAGAATAACAGGACATCACACACAGACGTAGACTTACGTTTTTTTTGTTTTGCTCTTATTTTTGGAGTGAGAGGATCGTCACTTTACAGATGATTGTTGGATCTCGAAGAGGAACAGGTTGTTCTGTCACGTAAATGCGGGAAATGTGGTTTCCTAGAACACGACTGCAAATGTAAATGACAACACGTAAGAAGGAAAGTTTCATTTAAAAACCAATGGTTTCAATCTTGGTCACACACCATGCATTTAGTGTTGTAAAAAATTTTTTTTTATTGCAATCTAGAAATAACCATGTAGACCTAAAGGTTAGGTTATAATTTTGCATTTTTAGAACAATTTTTGTAATTAGATATCTTAATATCAGTGGCACAATCTGATCTGTTAATACCTCATGCGGATGTAGAGAGCAGCCTGGCCTAATCTCATCTAAATTAGTTGAGGGTATATACGCTTTCATTTTGTTCTACAAAGTCAGAAGTTGTCTTTCAACATACAGTTATAGTCACATATTGATAACTTTATGTAGGATTCTCCATTTACTTACTTTGTATGTGCCTTGTTTTAAGTACTAGATCTATATCGTTTGGCTTGACTTCTGTTTTGTGTGATTCTTAATGAACTGTGTAACCAAATCTAAAGAGGCAGTATTAGTTTAACTTTTAACTTCAGTACAGGTTGTCTACATTTGCCGTAAAGTTTCCCGGACACATTTTCACACACATTGCAGACATAACGTTTTGTGGTGAGATGTCTATCACCTCAACAGGAAATGATTCAGTTCATTTTAAACTGAAAGAAACAAACCTCCACCGTCTTTTCCAATGTAATAAATGTCGTTTTATTACATTAAGTTCAATGATTGTAATGAATGCTCCCTACTGTCCGTTTGTAACAACAGATTTGCTAAACCCTTGTAGAGAGCGGGTGAGTGTGAAAGAGAAGACGTGGGTTCAGGCTACATTTAATTTCCGCTATCCTAAATCCAAACCACACATGTGACTACAGAACTGCAGCAGTACAGCGAAGATATTTGACCTAGTTTAGACGCTAAAGTCTGGTCTAATACTCTCTACCGCAAGCGGCCTAATAACCGTTTTAAGAATCAGAGAATAGAGGTGGACCTGAGCTAAAACCGTCTGGACAGAATAGTAACGTACCGCAACTTTGTGGTTTCATGTTGGAGTGGCGTGTTCTTATCCCGCTTCACTTCATCTATTAAAACAGAAAAGGTTTTTGCTTTATACAATCCTGTGTTTCTTGGTTATCTTGGTGTGATGCTAGCGAGCCCCGCACCTGCGCTTCCTGATATTTAACTACAAACAGATTGTCTTCCTGGATGAGTCATAGCGCTAACCTCAACTTTTCAATGTACGATCTGTCAAAACTTCCTAGCTCTCCTTTTTAAACAGGCCTGTGTGTGTGTGCGTGTGTGTGCGTGCGTGCGTGCGCGTGGGTTGAAACGTTGTTCAATTTAACGGTACTAGAATACAGGCTGCCATGTGTTCAGGAATTGTGCTCGCGATCTGGCTGTCAAGGAAACACCAATTCATGATTGTCTCTTTAATGCAAACTATTTGACATCTTCCTCCACCCACTACTGTTGACCTTATATGATTAGTCATATTGCTCTGAATCATCGTAGGGGATTAGGACTTTTCACAGTAGATGATAGTCATTTTGAGGAATACCTTTCTTTGAAAAAAACTAAAAACATAAATGAAAACTTTAGCAGTAAACAACAGTCACAAAAAAACATTTTTATAGAACACATATTGTACTTGCGTTCAGCAGTTTCTACTGACCAATGGCAGATAAGATCAGCTAGTCAACAGGTCCCACTGACCAATAGTGGAAGAGATCGAACCTCTTTGCTAAATTACTCTTGTCCATCTTGATGTTTTCTATGTTCTCTGGAGTTCCAGGAGACCCGCGCTGGCCTCTCTCACCTCCAGCTGGGTCTGACTGACGTTCGAGGCTCTCGTCACCTCCAGGTGGGTCTGACTGACGTTCGAGGCTCTCCTCACCTCCAGCTGGGTCTGACTGACGTTCGAGGCTCTCCTCACCTCCAGCTGGGTCTGACTGACGTTCGAGGCTCTCCTCACCTCCAGGTGGGTCTGACTGACGTTCGAGGCTCTCCTCACCTTCAGGTGGGTCTGACTGACGTTCGAGGCTCTCCTCACCTCCAGGTGGGTCTGACTGATGTTCGAGGCTCTCCTCACCTCCAGCTGGGTCTGACTGATGTTCGAGGCTCTCCTCACCTCCAGCTGGGTCTGACTGACGTTCGAGGCTCTCCTGACTCCCAGCTGCTCTCTGAAAGCCTTGCTAAAGATGAAGTAAATGAACGGGTCCAGGCAAGCGTTGAGGGCTGACAGTAACACCGCTCCCTCCTTCAGGTAGTATAACCACGCCCACTCGCACCTGTGCTTGAGCAAGATGTAGGGCACACGCACCAGATGGTAGGGAACAAAACACAGGCAGAACACGCTCACCAGAACACGCATGTTTCTCCTGGACCTGCTCAGCTTGCAGCATGGCGTCCAGCGGGCACGCTGTGCCTGCTCCAGCCTCCAAGAGACGCCCCGGTACAGCAACACCAGGGACACTAGGACCAGGAGGAAGATGGCCGCCATAAAGGAGTGGACAATACTGTAGAAGAGACGCACCGCAGGGCCGTGCGTGGTGTCACAGTGCACGACCCCACAGGTCGGCGCCACTGCCCGGTTTGTGGCAAAATGTAGAGTCACGTAGACGCACATCGTGGTCACCAGGACAGACCAGGTTGCTATGGAGACGATGTAGGCCGAGCGGACCGTCTGAATGGCATGATTGTTCGGCTGGCAGACGATCTTTAGGTATCTTTAGGACAGGAAGTAGACAGGAAGTGTGACAGGGAACACAGAGAATGTCTGGCCCTCTTAATATGTTTTAAAAATGCATACATCTAATCACTGTGATTGTGTGAGTTAACTAAAGGCTTAGAGCATAGGTATCGAACTCAGGTTTTCGATGTTTCCCTGCTTCAGCATACCTGATTCTAATAAATGGGTCGTTATCGAGCTCTGTGGAAGCCTGATAACAACCCATCCTTAGAATCAGGGGATCTGCTGGAGCAGGGAAACACCGAAAACCTTTAGGACAGCGGCCCTCGAGGACCTGAGTTTGACACCCCTGGCTTAGAGCCTCTCAACTTCGTACCCTTATTAAAATACAAACGTGCAAACATTTCAAGCTTCAATATGCAGAACACGGCGTGTTGTTTACGCATGAGGAACAATACTGATAAAAATGGATCGAAAAGTAGATTTGCCTGAATTGGTTTCTGCCGACGTACCTGTTGGCAGCGATGTACACCATGAAGAGAAGGCTAGCGTACATGTTCAGGTAGAAAGCGGACGCTCCAAAAGAACAGTACACGTGTTGCATGAGGTCGGAGCCGATAGTGTAGTTCATGATACGGAGAGGAAGACACAGACTCCAAAAAAGATCGGCCGCGGCGAGATTCATCAGGTAGACTGTCAGGCTGGAGCGCTGCGACTCAGCCCGGCAGAAGTACACACGAATCGTGATGCCGTTCAGAACCAAGCCTAGGAGGAACACCAGCCCGTAGGTGGTGATGAAGAACGTTTGCGTGGTGCCCTGGATGGAGAAGTTACACTCACATTTGTTTGCCTAAAAACACAAAACAATTACAATTTAAATCGTGAACCATAAATCTGTGCTCCAAGAGATAAATTAAATTTAAATTTATTTATTTATTTAAATAAATAAATAAATAAATAAAAATATATATTAATAAATTACCGATCATGTTTAATAAAAATATGTAACTTAGTGGCTTAGGGTTATACAATCTGTTTTGTGTTTCCTGTTCAACTGGTTGTCAGGAAAGGATGCCTGATTGAAACACCAGTGTAGCTCAGACACTGCAGAGGAGGTGCAGCAACAGTTCTCTGAACTGAGAAACGGCGTTACAGACCAGCCGAGTCATCGTTCGAGTTACAGACCAGCCGAGTCATCGTTCGAGTTACAGACTAGCCGAGTCATCGTTCGAGTTAGAGATCAGGAGAGGTATCCTCAGATACTTTTTTTTTCTTACCAGAGATGATGAGTTGACGAGCACCATTTCTGAAGTTCAACTTGCCCCTTGCTGTGGATCACCCTGCTGCATGCGTCTAATAAAACACACAGAATATGTCACAGCCATCTTCTGTATTATACTGACCTATTGACCAATCAAATCGCATCGTATTTCCATAGCATCTTTACCTGCAGTGTTACAGATTCATAGATGACCACAGATCAGCATGTCACAACTATTCAACCAACTAATAACTAGTAGTCTAAAGAATGTTGAAGAGAAGGCAGCTTAAAAAACAATCGTACCTGTAGACGTCTACCAATCAACCGATGACTTCAGGGAAAGAACTTTGAGGTTATAACCATTTGATTCAAACGCTCCTACACCAAATAACGTTGAAGAACTCCAGACAGTTACTTCATAACAAACATTTTGTCTATTTCATGTTAGATACGTTGATTTGACACAACATGGGATCAAAATACTTGTAATGATCTAAGATCTTTGTGTTTGACGTACCTTTTGTATGCTCAGGGTGAGCTCTCGTAGACCGTCATTGGCTGGTCTGCGATGTCACTTCCTCCTGTTGACTTATGTATCGTACTGAGACTCACCACAGAGAACAGAATGTTTGTGTGTGAGTGTGTGTGAGTGTGCGTGTGTGTGTGTGTGAGTGTGTGTGTGTGTGTGTGCGTGAGTGTGTGTGTGTGGCCATGTGAATGTGAGATCATCCATGAGGGAAAACGTGTTGACTCAAATGATGAGGATGATGATGATGATGATGAAAGATCCTAATTACTATAGGTTCTGTTCTTGATTTTTGAGCGTCGAAACAGGAAGAGGTTGTCATCTCACAGTGTTTACCTGCATGGTAGAGTCCCTTAATTTCCATGACAGAACAATGGTGTCTATGTTGCTATACTCTCACATTTGGTTATAAAATGTAACGTTAGAAAACATATATTAGCAAAGATACCGTATCAAAAACGAATGTACTTGTTAGTTTAAACTAAAAAACACATTAAACATTTATTGATTGAGTTAATCTATGAACTTTATTGAACTCTTGAGCTGAAAATACAGCTGGTGTTAGAATACAGCACACGCGCGCGCGCGCACACACGCACACACACACGCACGCACGCACGCACGCACACACACACGCACACGCGCACGCGCGCACACACCCACGCACACACGCACACACACACACACACACACACCATCAACATGTAGGTCTATACACATACACACACACATGCACACACACGCACGCACACACGCACACACACACACACACCATCAACATGTAGGTCTATACACATACACACACACATGCACACACACACACACCATCAACATGTAGATCTACACACACACACACACACCATCAACATGTAGGTCTACACACACACACACACACACACACACACACACCATGAACAAGTACTACAAATAGCTTCCCACCAGAAAACACTTCCTATATTCAATGGGGTTTACCAGTCTGAACTGCTCTCTCTAACACCACACATATATTACAAGGGGTAAATATCTGATGGTTATATTACAAGGGGTAAATATCTGATGGTTATATTACAAGGGTTAAAGTTCAGAGACTGTGTTTATATCAAGAGCAAAACAAACACAGTTTGATTTAAATCAAATCACTTTGCTGGAACGCAGTCTTTGATAGCTTTGTATATGAGCGTGTCTCTGTTTACGAATGACGTATCATCAAGTATGGTGACCCATACTTGAAATTAACCCTCTGCATTTAACCCATCCAAGTGCACACACAGCAGTGAGTAGTGGGCAACCGCACGCACACACAGTGAACATACACCCGGAGCAGCGGGCAGCTATTGCTCCAGCGCCCGGGAAGCAATTGGGGGTTCGGTGCCAAGGTGCTCAGTCATGGTATCGAAGGAAGAGAGAATGCTGTTTGTTCACAATCCCAACTTTCAATTCCTGCCGGTGCGAGAATCGAACCAGCAGGTTCAGGTTACAAGTCCTACTCCCTAACCACCAGGCCACAACTTCCCAACTATGTGTGTGTGTGTGTGTGTATGTATGTGTGTATGTGTGTATGTGTGTGTGTGTGTATGTATGTGTGTGTGTGTGTATGTATGTATGTATGTATATATGTATGTATGAATGAATGTATGTATGTATGTATGTATGTATGTATGTAAGTATGTAAGTATGTATGTATGTATGTATGTATGTATGTGTGTGTGTGTGTGAGTGTGTGTGTGAGTGTGTGTGTGTGTGTGTGTGTGTGTGTGTGTGTGTGTGTGTGTGTGTGTGTGTGTGTGTGTGTGTGTGTGTGTGTGTGTACGTACGTGTGGGGACACATGTAGATGTGACTACTGCCCCTTTGTGGCCAGATATGAACATCGCATTTGGCTTTTTGCGCTTCTTATGTGGAAATAGTCCGTTTCCACATTGACTCACAGTCAAAATGTTAAAACCATTCAAAAAATCACAAGTCTCCTCTGTTTAAACATTGCTGAAACATCTCAAAATGTAGGAACAGACATGGAGCCAGATTGCGCTATGTGAACTCTGTCCTTGTGTGTTTCTCTCTGTGTATCCTGTTCTGCACACGGAGCCAGAAATGTCATTTCTTAGTGTGGGCCTCTTTGACTGTGGTTGAAGCTGCAGTCTAGCATGACCACAGAAGAAGACACACAAGTCACATGCAACACTTTCAATGTTACACAACTGGATGTATGTTGTTGTAAGGAGGCTTCTGTTTAAATAATCTAATAAAGCATAAGCACAACTTATCCAATTTAACCTCCTACACATGATCCCTGTCTAAACAGACAATCACAATATATATATATATATCTATAGATATATATATATCTATAGATATATATATATA
>BROE01000005.1:1599733-1612001 GCA_036571765.1 Plecoglossus altivelis | reverse complement strand
CCTCTCCCTCCCTCCATCCTCTCCCTCCCTCTCCCCTCCATCCTCCCCCTCCCCCTGTCAGATGTTGCTGAGACTCTGTGCCGTGGTAAGAGACCGTCTCCGGCCAACACCCCCCTGCAGCTTCCTGAGCAGGGATTCCCTGAACGTCCTGCACATCAGGAAATAGATGACGGGATCCAGGCACACGTTTAACGCTGCCAGGAACAACGTCCCTTCCTTGATCTGGAAGAGCAGGAAGCGGCAGTGCCAGCTAAAGCCAGCGCCAGGCATCTGGCTGAGGGTGTAAGGGACCCGGCAAACGTGATACGGCACGAAACACACAAAGAACACCGCCAGGAGACTCAGGATGCTACGGTTCGATTTCCGGCACACCTCGCCGGCGTCCTGCCTCACGCGGCGGTACGAGCGGTATATCCGACAGGCAATGGAGGAGTAGCAGAAGCCCAGGACCAGGAGAGTCACCCAGAACAGCCCCACGCTGGATAGACTGGACGCCCGATGCCACTGCACTCCGAGCGGGCTCTTCAGCTTCATGCAGTCCCTGGAGTTCTGCTCGTCTCCGGGCCGGCTGGTGAGCACCACGTTGGGCAGCACAGACAGAACCAGCAAACCCCAGGTGAGCAACGCTAAGCCGCGGGCAAACCCCACGCTCTGGAGGAGCGGGGAACCGCAAGACGAGGAGGAGGAGGAAGAGGAGGAGGAGGAAGAGCGGACGATCCGAATGTAGCGCTCCAGGCTAATGAGACCCATGAACACGATGCCTACGTACATGCTGGAGTAGAAAAGCACGGCTGTGTAGCGACACACCACCACTCGTAGCCACCAGCCGCCCAAGTCCATCTCGCTGGCCACGCGCCACGGGTAGGTGGACAGCATGAGAAGGTCAGCGACCACCATGTTCTTCAGATACACCACCAGGCCGGAGTCACTGGGGACCCGGAAGAAGATCCAAGCAGCCAAGGAGTTGAGGACCAGACCCACTCCGCAGATCAGCATGTAGAGAGCAGGGAGGACCTGCTGGGTGAACAGGCTAGTGAAGCTGCTGGTCTGGTTGGATGCATCCAGGGGCCAGAGAGGGGGGAGCTGGGTGGAGTTCAGATCCATGGCTGAAGGAAGCAGCAACGTGTTCAAAAATACAAACGTTTTTAGATTTTATGTTTTTCAAATGTTGTTGTTTCTTTTCAATACGGTTATAATTTTCGTATTTTCAATTGCTCTATATATATTCAGCAAGAATGATCGGTTAATATAGTCATGTATCGTTGTTATCGTTACTGTTATCCTTGCTATCGTTATCATGGTATCAAAGAGACCTTAGCCCTCCTTATCTGCGCTGTTAGGAATAAACAGTGAGCACATTTTGTTTCTATTCCTTGGAGGCTGAAAAGTGATACAGAACATCTGTACTGTTGGACATCTTAAATACCATCAAGTTGTGTCGCTTTTCAAACTGTTGAAGCAGCCAGTTATCTTAGACCTCAAATTCTAAACCAATCTTGAATATCACACTGGCACATTCAGACGCTGGGTTAGATAAATTATACAGTATCTTGACCTCAGAACACTCTAGGGGTTTAACCAGAACAAATACAACCACAAGATGAAGCAACATAACAAAATATAGGGTTGGAAAGTTGGACTCAATCGTTTTCCACTGGAAACAACAACGCAACATTTCTACAACGTTTGTTTGATTCACGCAGCAGGACGAAAACTGTGTAAGATAACCTTGTAAAAATAACCACGATATGCTCCTTAAAGTGATGAACAAAAATGAAGGAACAAAACATACAAACACACTCACCAGACGACAACACAGGAATCCAATCACACCAGAAGAACTGTCGTTTCTCTCTTTCTAATGAGTAGGATGGACGATCAATCTGGACCGATGAACAACATCCAGACACGCGTCTACATTTGACTTTCAGCGCGAGCGCTGAATGGAGGAGGAGCCGTCTGAACACGATGCAGTCTGACCTGTAGCAGGAGCAGGAGGAGCAGTCTGAACACGATGCAGTCTGACCTGTAGCAGGAGCAGGAGGAGGAGGAGCCGATGTGGGGGCTGGAGGGTTGTCTGAGAAAAACTCTGTCCTCGGTAGGGAGCGAGGAAGGGGAGGGGAGGGGAGAAGAGGGGAGGGGAGGCAGGAAACCCTTCAGACCTTCCTCTCAGTCAGGCTGCTGTCTGGCACGAGTCTCTGAGTCAAGGTGTTGCCTCGCACGAGTCTCTGAGTCAAGGTGCTGCCTCGCACGAGTCTCTGAGTCAAGGTGCTGCCTCGCACGAGTCTCTGAGTCAAGGTGTTGCCTCGCACCACAGGAGCATCTCTACCCACTGTGCCGGACATACCTTCAAATCCTCCTGCCAATAGCTTTAAATGAAAGTTATAACTGGTAACAATTGGGTTCCACGGGCACCACGCGAGGGAGCACTCCGAATTTAGAGGAACCGATACAGGCCAGGTTGGGAAGGAGACGGTGATTATTCAACTACTTCACATTCAAGGCCCTGCCAGCTCAGATCAAGAGATTCTAGCTGTTCTGAACTAGCCCCTCAGCCTCCACAGAACGCCCGCAGGAAATGACCAAGTAGTGTATTGCTAGACAGACTCCACAACAGCTATACTCCGGGCCTCTGGTACTGACTTCAACCTTCACTCTGAACCAGTTAGCTAGACTCCGGGTGCATCGGTGCAGACCCGAACCCCCCATCACTCTAAAGCCCACCCCAGCACAAACTACCCCTCAACACAACCTCCACATCCTCGCACCAAGCAGCAGACCCCCACAACAGCCCCCCCAACCAACACACACAGCACCACACACCACACCACCCACAACACCCACACAAGCACCGACCACCCCCCCCGCCCCACCCCCAAATCCCCCCCACCCCCAGCCCACCCAACCCCAACACCCACCCAACCCACCCCCCCACACCCACCAACCCCTCAACGGGACCATCCACGCACCGACTTCTCGGACATGCAGTCTATCCCACCACCCTCCAACCCCACCGCTCCAAGCCACAATAAAGAGCCCACAAATCAACATCCCCATCCCTGCGCATAGGCATCGCCAGAACCCCAGCCAACCACCCCCCACCCGCCTCACAGAACAACATCTCATAGGACCCCCAACCACAGCCAAGCCCCCGTCCCCCACCCCCCAATCACTCCCAGCGCCATCTCTCCAGGAACCATCACCCATACATCCCCCCCCCCATCAATATCCACAGATCCATCCTCCCAGTGCCCATACAACTACTACTCCCCCAGGCCCCACCGCGCCCCAAGCCAACACCCACACCCTACCCCACATGACCCCCAACCCAGGCTGCGTTGACAATTTACAGTTTCACTTTCATACGCTACCCAAACACCTAGCTCTCATCCCTCCCCACACACCACACCTACATACCCCAAACTCATCCCCCTCACACCCTACTGCTCCAATCCACTCCCAACAATAACCCCACATCACCATAAAGACACACCCATGCCCCATCCCAGCCTCAGACGCACCACCCACAATCCACAATCCAAGTCCCCCCCCACACCAGCCCCTCCAGCCCCGCACTCACGCACCAGTACCACAAGCCACACCCACCCACAACAACCCCCAGTCCCCAACTCGCCCAAACCCTCCGCCCACACATTAGGTGCCACCCATCAACGCCCCTCAGTGACCAACCACAGCCACGATCGCATCTCACCCCATCTAAAAACATCCACCCATGTTCCCTGAAGCAGCCATTCGAACCCCCTCATACCTCCCCCCCACCCCCCAGCCCAACCTCCAAAGCACCACACCCAGCACACCCAAACCCCCCTCCCCGAATCGGCCCCCGCCACAGCAAGCCCCCAACCAAGACAGGAACTCCCCCGGCCAGCAGCCCTCTCACCCACTACTCCATCGCCAGCCCATCGCGCCCCCCATACGCACCCTGCCTCCCCACCCCTCACCCCAGCCAGCCTCTCCCCACCAGCACACAGACAGATCATCGCAAACCTACTTCTAGATGCCCACATGCTGGCCCCCTAGGCCTGGCAGATTCACGCCTACACCCTCCCGCCAAGGTGCATACTGCAAATGATTATTTCCTAACAGACCGCCACTAACCAATCACCGCAGCTCCAGCGCCAACACCCCTTCCTTTTCGTCCGTTCTCTATTGAAATAAAGATACAACGCGGCCCGAACCGGCACACCCAACCCGAAGCACACCTCTCACCAACCCAGACTCGCAGGCCGAGAACGCCCACCCCGCCCGCTGTCCCAGCATTACGACATCTGATTATTTAGCGTATGTGACACGGGCCAGTTGTGATGATAACTGGTCGGAAACAGGCGCTGTGGGAAAAGCGCAACGGCACACGCTAAAGGAATGGGGTGTAGAGACAGCACTACCAGCGCCAACACCCCCATCACCCCACCGATAACCCTCCGCAGACCACGCCGCCTGCCAGACAGCCTTCAGCTCAATCTCTCTCAGTCAAGACCACGACAGCTCTCCACCCATCACACCAAAAATCCCACCACCACCAGCTCACACCACCACCTCCCCCCATCCCCCCCACCAAATGAGACAGGAAGCACGCCTAACATCAGAAGCTCTCCAGCATAACCAGCACGATCCCCCACAATCAACCACCATCATAAGAAGCCATCCACAAGTTTCCCAGTAAGAACAGCACCATCAGCCAAATCCAACCCTCACCCAAGTTCGCAACTCAAGATCACATAAACGCAGCTCAACAGCGCTCCCCCCACTCCCACCCAACCAGCACCACCCCAATTGCACAACCCACCTCCCGCGCCAAGCCAACACACACCCACGAAGCCACCTCACACCCCCCAGTCACTACCCGCCCCACCAACAGAAACAGCCCACCGCTCCACCTCACGGTCCAATCCCCACCCCATTCCACCAAACACCAGAATCAGCCACCTAGTCATCCCTCCCCCCACCCAGTCCCCTCCCCAAACGCGCCACCCCAAACGGCCAGACCCATCAGAAATGATCTAGCCGATAATGTTTCCTGCAGCACCTCACCACACCCTCCCCCAACACCACCCACCCACCACCCCATCGCCCCCACCCCCCCACCAAACCTCATCATCCCACCACCCCCAAAATCGCTCACTCTACCACCACCCACCAGCACTCACCCCCCCATAGACCACCACTGCTCACCATACGCCCCAAAATACACTACAACCGACCACCTCCAACACACAGCCTGCACCAACAACATATCAATTTAAGCACGAGACCAAAGGCAAACATCAACTACTGTATCTAAAAAGTACATAAATCGTCAACAAAACAATCGACACAACATTATACTGATTAGAGGAGCCGAAAACAACGTTACCATTAAGATATGTACATCACCCGTAACACTCCCACAGACACCAACAGAACCAGCCACCCCATCAGGCAACCACCCAACCCTCCAACCAACCCATCCACCAGGCCAACCCTCCCAACAGGCTCCCCACCCCCCCAGCCTCCACACTCAGCCCCCACACCCAGCCCCCACCGCCCAGCCCTCAGCCCCCACTGCCCAGCCCCCACCGCCCAGCCCTCAGCCCCCACTGCCCAGCCCCCACCGCCCAGCCCTCAGCCCCCACTGCCCAGCCCCCACCGCCCAGCCCTCAGCCCCCACTGCCCAGCCCCCACCGCCCAGCCCTCAGCCCCCACTGCCCAGCCCCCACCGCCCAGCCCTCAGCCCCCACTGCCCAGCCCCCACCGCCCAGCCCTCAGCCCCCAGCCCCCACCCCCACCCCCACCCCTCCTCACCCCCCCAGCCCAGCGCCACAAACCCGACATCCCAACAACCCCTCAACCCAAACCAAGCACCACGCACAGAACCCTCCAGTACCAAAGTCACTCCCACCACACAGCCCCCACCCCACGACACCCAGCGCAGCAACAAGCCTCTCCTTACCCAGCCAGGTAAACTCACCCCCACACCCTCCAGCCTCCCACCCGCCCCCACGACCCCATACATCCCAGTTCCCCCTTCCATTCCCCCCCCCAACACCCCCCCCCACCACACCCCAGCAGCGCGACCCCCAGTGCCCATCCATCCGGCCCTCCACCCAGCCGCAGGTCCACACCCACCTTCACCTCCCCCATCCCTCAGACCACACCATCAGTCCCCCTCAACTACCAGCCCACACCTCCCGAGCCACCCCACCACACATACACACCACCCCCCCATCACCTTTCAGCCATCACGTCCTCCAGCAGCAGCCCCGCCCCCCCTCCGAAAGAACATCACATCACCCCCACACCACCCACATAGCAACCTCAAGGAGCAACGACGACCAGCCGCATTCACAACCCGTCCCAACACAGCCCCCCTCCACTAGCGCCCACCCCACAGCCCACCAACCAGCCCATCTCGCGACATCACCCGCAAGACCCCTCCCCAATCGACCCACCAACCCCCACAGCCACACAAACCCCACGTCCCCGACATCACCACACACCTTACACACCGTCCCCCCACAATCTCAATCTCCCCTGCCATCAAGTCAGCCAGCCCCAATCCCAGAAAACCCACACCCCACCTCAGCATACACATCGACCCACCAACGCGACATCCTCCCAACTACACCACTTCCATAATCCACTCTGACAGCCCCACTATCCCCCCCCACGCACCACCCTACCAGGCACCCAGGACGAGCAAGACACCCATCCATCCCACACTCCTACACCCACACCCACCCCCCCCCATCCAGAGACCCACATCACCCCCCATCCATCAAACAACCCACAACCCAACGACTCATCTACAAGATCCCCCGACCACTCCTCATGCCCAAGGACTCACCATAGCATCAGCCACCCCACAGAGTCAACAGGCAATCCCCCCCACGCCCCCCCCCACACCCCACCCACTACCCCCACGGACCCACCCCACCGTAAAAAACTTCACAGCACAACAACTTAGCCCCCATACGCATCACCATACCACCACAGACCAACCGCAACAACTGTCACTCCCTACAACCACCCCCTACTATCATTAATACAGAATCCCAGCATCACATGCAGCCCTCAGATCCATCGGCACTCACTCAGTCCAACTAACAGACAAACGTCAACACCATCACCCAATTCTCTACCAATCGACCACACATCCATGACTCAATCACACATTACAATAACACATGAGATGCTCCCCACACCAGCAGCACTCCCTCAGCCACCCCTGAGCGGTATCGCCCATCCCACAGCCCCAAACAAAACCACGCCACCAGAGGCAGCCCTAAGCACAGTATCCCTCCCATGATCACAGAGGATGAACTTGCAGGCTGTGCTGGTGTTCTCTGACTTACGGAGAACCAGGCACCATCGTGTCCACAAACACAGCACTCCTGGGCTCACTCACAGGCGGTGTCCCAAATTGGTCTAGCCTCATATTGATTACTCAATCGACCATTCCTACGATCTGATATCCACCCGAGATACTGCTTGCCACGGATCGCAGGATAAGAGTTAGAATAAGACAATCAGAGTGCCACATCTTCTGCCATTCTAATGCGCATCTTACATGAATGAGATCTCAAGAAAATAATTCCTACTTATCTATTAATAGTATTAACGCTCAATTTCAAACCAGTCCAGAAAAATCTTCCTCAGAGAGTATCTCTGATGTAGATTCAAGAATGGGCGCACCACAGACTAATCGATCCGGAGTCATATTACGGAATATAGACTGGGTCCCTACAACAGAGAATGAGATGTAAATACAGCCTAGGACTGTATCCACGTGGTCCCTCCAGCAACACAGAGGAGCTTAATACTGGTAGACTGGGTCCCTAGCAGCACAGAGGAGATTAATACAGGTAGATTGGGTCCCTAGCAACACAGGGGAGATTAATACAGGTAGACTGGGTCCTTAGCAACACAGAGGAGCTTAATACTGGTAGACTGGGTCCCTAGCAGCACAGAGGAGATTAATACAGGTAGATTGGGTCCCTAGCAACACAGGGGAGATTAATACAGGTAGACTGGGTCCTTAGCAACACAGAGGAGCTTAATACAGGTAGACTGGGTCCCTAGCAACACAGAGGAGATTAATACAGGTAGACTGGGTCCCTAGCAACACAGAGGAGATTAATACAGGTAGACTGGGTCCTTAGCAACACAGAGGAGCTTAATACAGGTAGATTGGGTCCCTAGCAACACAGAGGAGCTTAATACAGGTAGATTGGGTCCCTAGCAACACAGAGGAGATTCATACAGGTAGATTGGGTCCCTAGCAACACAGAGGAGCTTAATACTGGTAGACTGGGTCCCTAGCAACACAGGGGAGATTAATACAGGTAGACTGGGTCCCTAGCAACACAGGGGAGATTAATACAGGTAGACTGGGTCCCTAGCAGCACAGAGGAGATTAATACAGGTAGACTGGGTCCCTAGCAACACAGAGGAGCTTAATACAGGTAGACTGGGTCCCTAGCAGCACAGAGGAGATTAATACAGGTAGACTGGGTCCCTAGCAGCACAGAGGAGATTAATACAGGTAGATTGGGTCCCTAGCAACACAGAGGAGCTTAATACAGGTAGATTGGGTCCCTAGCAACACAGAGGAGATTAATACAGGTAGATTGGGTCCCTAGCAACACAGAGGAGCTTAATACATGTGTCTGGGATGATCATACAGACTGGGTCATACTGGTAGATATTGTCTCTAGGAGCACAGCCATAAGTCGTAGAGGTAGACTGTGCAAAAGCCTGTGTCTCCATGTATGTGTAAATACCACATGGTCTCCCAGGGTACCTGTACTCACAGGCTGGAGGTGCGTTTGAATGGGGACACCCAGGCCAGGCCCTGCGTGGAGTTATGGAGGCACAGCGGCCCCTTAACCAGCGCGTTGGTGCTGACCAGACAGCAGAGGGCAGCAGCCGCCAGGGCCACGCAGGAGTAGCCCACCTGGAACAGCATCTGGTAGCATGGACACAGCCAAAACCATAGAGTTAGAACACTAGCATTACCTCAGACAGATACAAACCATAGAGTTAGAACACTAACTTTACCTCAGACAGATACAAACCATAGAGTTAGATCACTAGCTTTACCTCAGACAGATACAAACCATAGAGTTAGAACACTAACTTTAACTCAGACAGATACAAACCATAGAGTTAGATCACTAGCTTTACCTCAGACAGATACAAACTATAGAGTTAGAACACTAACTTTACGCTAAGCTAGCTTTACCTCATATAGATTCAGATTTTGTTAGTTATTATCGTTGCAATCACTCACGATCAAATTCTGTAAAACCCAACCACATCTCTAATCCTAACCCGTAACCCAAACGCTACCCTCATCCTTATCTCCACCCTCACCTCAGTCCTGAATCCACAGCAGCCAGTCTTTGAGCTGCCACTAATAAATGCTCTCGCTCCGACCAGAACCTGCGAAGCAAAACACAGAAAACGTCATGGTTGAAAAAACACCCAGATCCTTGTGAAAGTCTTGATCATTCATACAGAATCCCTCCCTCTGCAGTCAAAACCCACCATGATACACATGCGCTCTCTCGCTCTCTCGCTCTCTCGCTCTCTCGCTCTCTCGCTCTCTCGCTCTCTCGCTCTCTCGCTCTCTCGCTCTCTCGCTCTCATACCACATTATCAAACGATCTTACCAGAAATCCAGACGCCCACAAGCCCGTTCCATAGGTGGCCTCTCTGGTCACGTGACCCTCCCGAAGGTAGCGTACCTCCAGCCAGGGGAAAAGCAGCAGGCAGTTGGCCAGGATACACAGCAAGGCCAATGGAACCAGGAACACACCTGTACACCTGGAGCAGCTGGCCACACACATGACTCTGAACAGGACCAGAGCAAATCTGTCACATGTTTGAAAATTGAAATCAGTGAATGATTGCCAGATTCATGTTGTTTTTTTCTCATAAAAGTGAATTTATTTAAATGTTTGATGAAATAATTGTGATCCAAAAATTCAAGGTTTCGGAAATTCAGGCGGCTCAATTCTTTTGTGGGTCAAATAATAAACCTATACTTTTTTTTGTAGATTTTTTTTGTGATCTGAATTCTACTGTTTGAATGTCAGCAAGTTGAATTTATGAACCTTGATTTGTTTGTTTTTTACATTTCATATTCATATTTCATATTTGACTGATTTTCATTCTTTTAATTTTTAAATGCTTGATGCAAAAAAAAAAGATTTTAAGTTAAACCATGGCAATTGTTTTATACTTCAATTCAGAATCACAGAATATAATCTTGTTTTAAACAGATAAATTGAATGAACCAAATCAAACCTTTACTATAAATACAGTACATCAACATACAATATAAAACTTTATACAATAAATTCAAATAGGACGTGTCTACAATTATATTTTTCCAGCTCCATCAATTAGACAGTAAAGTCCTTGCATAAATACACCACTGAAGTATGTACAAAAGTGGAACAGAAACAAAAACTTATCAAACTAGAATATCTTACCTGCCGTTAGAAAGATGTTGGAGAAGCCTAGATCTTATCGCTCCAACTGAGTAACGATGGCGATGGAAGATGAATCCAATATTTCAGTACAATTCGATGAGGAACTTGACATTCGCACACACCAAATATGGTCAATGAAGTATCACGCCCCGCCCCCTTGTTTGCTGAAGCAGTGCGCGCATTCACACGAGCGCCTATTATTTGCTACGTCACACAACAACATGATTCTGAAAAATGTGGTAGTTAAGCAATATTAGTTTAGGGACTGTTGAGAACTAATATTCCCGGGGCATTTGTAGTGCTATTTTGGATCCGTTTGGAGAAGTTCTGTTCCTCAAATGATCTAATGTGGGTGCAGTGAATCACGCTTACAGTGGTGAAGGATGGAAAAAAAACGATCTTTACTGGTCCATGTACACGTACGTTTCAAGTCCAGTTTGAACTGCCATCTCACCTCAGGAAAACACTTTAGGAACTTAACAATTGGCTTGTTTTTTGTGTGAGTATGCTAGGCTTGTAAACGCATTTCAATGAAAGTACATATAACAATTTCATTGATTATTTGGCCGAAGGACATGATATATTAATTAACTGTATAAATTCACTCGGTCTACTAAATGATCTAGCTTGTCTTGCTACAGTAGCTAGCCAGAACAGTGACGTCAGAAAGCCCAAGACGATCTCTTAATTAGACCAAATAAATGCAACAAGCAGGAACGGTAGAATAATTTCGATCTTAACCCCCCCCTCCTTCCTTCCTTCATTGCATTGAATATAGTATCTGAACACTGGGTGATGATGATATCGACTCTGTTCTCATGGAGTAAATCACGGGTGTCTTTTTCTTTTTAAAGCAGATCCACTCTTAAAATAACCACATGGCATCTTTGACAGTTTGTTGAATCATCTGACGGACTGTTTTGATGACCAAGCAGCGATCACACTGCGGTCAGTCACATGACCACAGCCCGTCATCACTGTGATGAAACCACAGGTAGAACTCAACGGGCAAACGTTCAACTATTGGGCGAAACCGCAGCTAAATTTAGATTTCCTGTTAGGAAAACTATAAGAGAACAGCTCTCATAAAATGCTACTTGAGTTAGGAATCTTTATTCCAAACTCACTATGTTTCATATACTATATGTTCTATGTTTGCACTTCCCTGCCACAGTAAATTCTGTACTTGTATATGTCTTGCATGGGGAATAAAACCGATTGTGATTCTGATTGACAGCTCCCGATACGTAATCCTCATACTCACAAAGCAATAGGCGATCAGCAGCAGTCAGTACGTCATCATGTCTGATACACTTGTCCTCCACAGCTGCGTTGGAGACACTCGGCAACCCAGACTTCCTATCAGCACATCAGTCATCTTTTTTTCCTACTTCCCCAAAACAACCTTCAGGCAACGCCAGCATGAGTTTGATTGGTGTCTTATTTTATTCCAGCTAAATACAGTATATGGGTCAAAACAAAGGAGAAGCAAAAAACTGTTTAATATGACCCATATTTCATAACCATGGGAGTAGCTCTTCCCTGCCACAGAGGTTGGTGCTGAACGTGTCTTACAGTAGTCAATCGTCAAACACAGTGAGGCAAAGGCCACATGAAAGTCTTCTTTACTCAGCAAAGGCATAAGTCTGAAAAGGCACAAACTATACTAAGATCGAAAGACCAATCTTGCTCATAACTGTCCAATCGCCTCCCCTGCCCCCCTCCCTCCCACCCCTGCCACCCACCCTCCCTCCCACCCCTGCCCCCCTCCC